>AP024989.1:2072500-2625000 GCA_020887355.1 Coccomyxa sp. Obi | reverse complement strand
CCCACCGACGAAATGCGGTATGCGGGTCTGCGGTCCGATTAGCCGACCGGGAAAGAATAAGCGAGAGCCGACCCCCCGTGGCCGGTCCGGTCGTCGCCGGGGTCCAGACAGCCGCCCTCTCAGGCAGCTCCCCTCATCCCCTCTGGACTCCCTTTCCTTGCCTCCGGTCCCGTCTGGAGCCGCCCGGCTGTTCGCCGGACTGCACTCTGCTCTCTCCCCTCCTTCGCTGGTGGCGCAGGCGCGCCTGCATGCGGGCGTCCACCGCAGGCGCGCGGCCGGCCTGAATGCCATCTGGCCAGATTCTCGATTTCGACCAAGTGCTCCAACACCGCACCGCTCCCTTGCAAGTCCCTTTTTTGCGCACAACCATCGTCGTGCGACGCATGTGAAACGTTTTAATCATGTTTGTTTCCAGGATCCGCGCCTTGGCCGCGCCAGATTTTGGCTCTGCCCTGGGCGCTGCAGTTCATGGAACGAAGATGTGTGCTGGGTCCCGTGTGAAATGCCGCAAGCGCACCCCTGCCTGGGCCTCGAACCCCGCAGGTGACATCATCGGATCATTCTGTAACGTCGCAGCTATTCTATGTCTCCTTAGAGGGCCTGTTCGTAAGGCATCGGCAGCGCGACCTGCCACCGAACACCCCAGATCGCCTTGTTCGCGGCACTGTGTGCACAGCCACTGGGCAGATGTTTCCGAGAATGTATGCAGGTCAGTTGTGTGGGAGTGGCGTCAGGCTGCTTGCCCTTTTGGTGAGGCCCCAGCGCCAGACTAGATCGACCTTGCTCGGAGAGATCCTGCTGAAGGTGTGAGTCTGGGGCCCATCCTAAGCACTCGCCTTGCCTTTCAAAGGCAGCTGTGATGATACCTGATCGCTGTCTGGCGTCCCCTTCCTGGTGTCAAGTGATCTGAGGAAACAAGACGGCTCAGCCAGGGACCAGGCACAGCGCTACAGCTGCACTTGCTGTGGATGGCTTTCTCTTAACTGACAGGGCGTCTCTGTGTGCCTCAAGGCGCAGCCGCTTGCGTGCGTGAGCAGGCAGGCACCGAGGAGGCGGGCCAGCAGTGCAGACCAGGCGGGCGCCAGCACAGAGAAAGGGGCTGTGAGCTGAGTGCGGCGCCGGCCTTCGCGCCGCTGGCCTTCGCGCCGCTCTCCAACGGCTCACATCAGCTGGAGCGAACGGCATGGCTGTGGCAAAGAACGCCGCTCATCAAAAGCTCCAGCCGTGCATGCATTGCCAGCACATACCGCCACCGCCGCCGGAAGCACAGCCACATGGCAGCCCGGTAGCCGTAGCCAAGGAGCAGTCCAGTGCGGTGCAGTGCAGGAAGAGCAGCGTGGCCGCAGAGGGTACCGGCGGTGGGGCAGCGGCCAAAGCACCATGATCCTGCGAGCGAGACGGCATGCTCTGGCCTTAGGAGCAGGCAGCGGGCACTCGCACAGCGACTTTGTGCTGCCAAATCTAGGCGACATTCGCAAGCAGTGGCTGCAGTTCCACAGATCGGCCTGCACAGCGAGCCCGGCCGCCGCATATGCCTCGGCTCGGGAGAGCCGCAGTAGCAGAGGACCAGCCAGCCAGTGGCTGGATTCTGCCTTGCATGAACCGCAGCAGCACTTGAAGCTGCTGGGATTGGCGGCTAGTGACAACAGCCGAGAAGGTCAGAGCCCCAACTCAGCTACCTTGCAGGCAGCTCGCAACAAACCGGGCAGCACCATGGAAAATTGCCGGTCGTTGCAGTGCGTCTGGCAGCGGAGCATCCCGACAGCTCGGGCTAACTGCGGCGCCTCGGAGGCGCAGCCGCCGCTTCATGCAGCCCTGCTCCAAGGGGGCTTACTAGTGGCACATCAGCGGGCAATTCGCGGAGGCCCTGTCATCCTCGAAACCACTTCCGAGGTTGGTTGCAGCCGCAACACAAAATCATTGAGATGCAGGGTAAATTCGAAGTGAATTGAAGGAAATGCTGGGCGCAGGTGGCACTGCGGTCTGGCTGCTACAGGGGTAGGCATCCCCCTGTAGCAGGTCCCCTGTAGCAGGCGTCCACTCGCTGGTGCGGTGCTCCTGTAGCGCCCGCCACCACGGCGGCCCGCTGGTGCGGTGCTCCTGTAGCGACCGCACCGGCCGGTGTGAGCGGCATGCAGCGCAGGTCTCCTGTAGCTGGCACCGGGCGTAGCCCCTCTAGCGCCGGCACCACGGCTGCGGTGCTCGACCGTAGCAGGTAGTGCAGGCCTCCTTGTAGCAGGCCCAGACGGTGCCCCTGTAGCGCCCGCACCATGGCGACCCGCTGTTGCGGTGCCCCTGTAGCGATCGCACCATCCGCAGCCACAGTACCAGGGATGCCAGACGCAGGATCCGGGTCATGCCTGAAGCCCAGTCGCGCTGGGCGCACAGCGGCCCCATATTTCTTGAACAAATGCATTCGCACTCGAATGTACAGTAGCACACGTAGAAGCCAAGAAACCTCTCGAAGTTTCTCAAAATATCTCGGCCAACACGCTGAAAAAACCCTAGACGCGTGTAGCCCGTTGCACGCCGCACGCTCACCTCCTCGAAACACCCAGACACGTGCAACCGCTGCACGCCGCACGTGCGGCACGCAGCTCACCTCCTCGGGACACGCAGATACACGCATGCCCTCCCGGTTTCCACCCACATGCCCTCGAGCAGCGCAGGCCTCCCTGTAGCAGGCACCGGATGGTGCCCCTGTAGCGCCCGCCACCATGGCGGCCCGCGGCAGCAGCGCTCATGCGGAGCTCCTGTAACGACCGCAGCGGCCGGCCTGAGCGGCAGGCAGCGCAGCTGCGGTGTGTGAGGGATTGGTGCCCATATAGCGGGCATGCTGGCTGTCCCAGGCACTCTTCTGGAGCGCTGGTGCGGCCTGCGGCGGCTCAGCACCGTTCCGGCCGGAAATCCGGTCCGTTCGGTACATGTTGCTGGCTGTGAGGGTGGTGATCTTGTAGCGGCCGCACCGGCCGGCCTGTGCGGCAGGCAGTTTATAAAGGCTTAGCGCCTTCTCTCGAGCTCTACTATGCATATGAGTGTCATACTACGCCAAGTGGCACTGGCCAAGCTGTATGAGCGCATCCGGGGTCGATTTCGGCCATGAGCACCTGTGTGTCAGTGCGGCCATGCGCACTGAGTTGCAACGAGGCTAGCATATCCAGGCCACTGTGTCTATGACCGGCCCCCATCGCACTATAGACCAACTCCCAGAAAGCAGCAGGTGAGCGAACATGGCTGTCACAGTGTCTCTTTCATCATTGACTGGGCCCCCGTGATGCCCTGCAAAAGTACACAACCTGATCGTTGACCCGTCATTCCCTTGGAAGGCTACTGATCCGTTGATGTTGTGCGCCTGAAGTAGCAATGCCTTCAGACCTTCAAACTGTACACATGTGGTTTAGGGGCGCTACACAAGACGCCGCCGAGGCTGCATGCAGCCCTGCTCAAGGGGGGCTTGCTGGCGGGGCATCAGCCGGCAAATTGCAGGGGCTGTGTCGTCGTAGGTGGAAACTGGGATCCCCTCCGGAGGGCCCGCGTGTATCTGCGTGTTTCGAGGAGGTGGGCTGCGTGCGGCACGTGGGACGTGTAACGGGCTACGCACTGGAGCACTGTTGGGGCCGGAAATCCGGCCCGTTCGGTACCTGCCGACCCGCAGATACATGCATGCCCTCCCAGTTTCCACCCATGTAGCAGGCGCGCCGGCTAGATGCAGCCGGCACCTACACCAGGCGTGCTCCTGGAGCGCTGGTGGGCCTGCGGCGGCTCAAAAACGCAGATACACGCGTGCCCTCCCGGTTTCCACCCACCAGGATTCCGGCCCGTTTGGTATCTGTTGCAGGCTGTGAGGGCGGTACTCCGGCAGCAACCCCACCGGCCGGCCTGAGCGGCAGGCAGCGCAGGTGCGGTGCGGTGTGCGAGGGAATTGTGCGGGCCCTCAGGGAAGCTCCCAGTTTCCACCCACACGCGCCGGTCACTGACCGGCGGTCATGAATCATGATCAGCTGCACCTGTCCCAGGCGTGCTCCTGGAGCAGCCGTGCGGCCGAAGCCACATTGATAGGGAAACCCTGGACAGGGCGGAGCGGCTGTCGTGCTCCTGGAGCAGCCTTGCAGCCGTGCTGCCTTGGGTAAAGAAACGACGACTAGAAGTAGCCTAATCCTTAGGACGGGGCGAATGGGCTGCACAGCCCCTGTAGCGGTGGGTGTATCCGGGAGGCACCCTGTTGGAACCTCTGGCAGGACAGATGGGCTGCACAGCCCCTGTGGCGGCGGATGTATCTGCGAGTCGCCCTGTTGGAGTCTCTGTGCAGGTCCGTACAATGTGGAGATGGCAATGTGGAGATTTAGACCAAGATCCTTGCCAAATTTGGCAACCACCTCTCCCCCTCCCTAAGCTTATAAAGACAAGAAAAGGGGAGGATGAATTTCAAGACTCGTAAGTGTGAAATCTCTGTGCAGCATGGCAACTCCTGCGCGTCAAGCGAGGGGGCCGAAGCTGGAGCCCAAACCAGACCTTGTTGATGGGGCACCATCAGAGAAGAAAGTTAATGATGGCCCCCTCTCTGCGTATGCCCATATCGCTAGTGGCGGGGCCTTAATGGCAATTTGTGTGATGGCATTTAGCCTTCGACTGTTTTCTGTAGTCAAGTATGAGAGTGTGATCCACGAGTTTGATCCTTACTTCAACTTCAGAGTGACAATATATCTAACAAAGCAAGGCTTCTACAACTTGTGGAACTGGTTTGATGATAGAACGTGGTACCCACTTGGGAGAGTTATTGGAGGCACCGTTTATCCGGTGCGATGTTGCTTAGCCCAGCTTTTCATCAGGGACCTCCCTGCAGGAAGGTAGCTATTTGACATCTCTAGCTCGTGCAGGGTCTGATCTGGACCGCAGGCGTGATGTTCAAGGTTCTACATGCCCTCAACATCCCCATCAATGTGCAAGAGGTGAGGGCCTGGCCTTCCCCCTATTGTGGTCGTCTGCAATATTATGGTCTGCTATATCCTCCATTTCCTTTCTTCACAGTACTCAATCAACAGACTTGTTAGGGGATGATATCCACTTGCTCTTGAATGCTGTGCAGGTCTGTGTATTCACGGCACCTTTGTTCTCCGCCTTCTGCTCCTTGGCAGCATACCTGCTTGTCAAGGAGATTCGCGGTCGAGGAGCAGGGCTTACTGCTGCAGCATTTATGGCTATGGTGCCCTCGTACATATCGCGTTCAGTCGCTGGATCTTTTGACAATGAAGGAGTGGCAATTTTTGCCCTGGTGTTTGTTTTCTTCTTGTATGTCAAGGTATGATGCTGCATCCCTGCATTGCCTGCATTATTCCCTAGGGATGTTTCTCATGGCACTCAGACTTCCTGTATGGTGCAACCAGGCACTCAACACAGGCTCATTGGCATGGTCATCAGCTGCTGCCCTCGCCTACCTTTACATGGTAAGCCCCCCACACTCTATCCTTGTGTTGCTTTTTGTCTCATTCACCTCGTAAGTAGCCCAGATTACTCACCTGATGAGGCTGTGGTACGAGCAGGTCGCGTCATGGGGAGGCTATTCATTCATCATCAACCTTCTGCCTATCCACTGCCTTGCCTCTATTTTCACAGGGCGCCTCACAGCAAAGCTTTACATTGCATATGCTCCCCTGATCATCTTGGGTACCCTGGAAGCTGGTAATAATTGTCATCCTGCAACTCACTGACGTATGCCTATTGAGATCCTTGCAGCATCTGCCTCATTCCCCACCAGGACTTCCCTCATATGCAGCGCCTCTGAACATGATTTTTTGATATCACAGCGAGCATCCCAGTAGTTGGATTTAACGCGGTACTGATGTCGGAGCACTTTGGGGCGTTCTTTGCATTTGGCATCCTTCACGCTGCCCTGGCCATTCGCTACATCAAGGTGCGTAGCATCCAGTAAGATCTCACTGAGAAGGATGGAGTTACTGATGGACTTGCTGCGTGAGCTGGGATGTGTGCGATGCAACTTCCTGTAAAGACGCTGGCTGACAGGTGGTGGTGTGGAAATTTGTAGGACATCCTCCCAGTGAAAGCCTACAATGCGGCAAAGACTCTGGTCCTGACATCAGGGGTCGTGTTGATGAGCGGGATCCTCCTTCTGGTGCTCTTCTATGTGATGAGTTCACCAACGTTTGGCTGGACGGGTGAGACACCTTCACGCGGCAAATGCCTCGAAGCGGTGCTTGTTTTGATGACTCTGCAAATGCCAGCGTGCAGTCTGATTATTGTTGCTCCTGCCCTTCCAGGTCGTAGTCTCAGCCTTCTGGATCCCACCTACGCATCCAAGTACATTCCTATCATTGCATCAGTCAGCGAGCACCAGCCTCCAGCCTGGCCGTCGTACTTCACTGACTTGCAGGCTGCCAGCATCCTCATGCCCGCTGGCCTCATCGCCCTCTTCTGGCCTTTGACCCCAGCATCTCTGTTCCTCATATTATATGCCTGCACTGCAGTTTACTTCTCAGGTGTCATGGTGAGGCAGCTGATCCGTTTTGTTCGCAATCACAACCTGAATGGCTATTAACAAGCATCATGGTCATCGTGCCTCATTTGGTCTGTGTGCAATCTAGCTCCCTTATTGACTTGCTTGCTGCCCTGCAGGTGCGCCTCATGCTTGTTCTGGCACCGGCAGCATGCTGCTTGGCAGGAATTGCATTGCATGAGGCAATTGCCACTCTGTTTAAGGGCGTCCATGCAGCTCGCAAAGAACAGGAGAGCAAGCCACTGAAGGAAGATGTCAAAGCAAAGAAGACCTCGAAGCCTGCAAAAGTAAGCTTATCGGCCTGGACTTGCCTGACATTGAAACGTATGTGGGCTACAAGGGCTTACCACCGTGGCATTTTGCCATCGGTAGCAAAGCTGGGTCGTGTTGCAGGCCGGCTTCTGGTCCATCTTGCCAGGGTTTTCGGAGACTGGGCGGCCCATTCCTAGGGATGCGGCCATTGTGGGGCTGCTCGGCTTGGCGGGGGTGGCCCTTTTCTACACTTGGCACAGCATCTGGGTCAGTGCAGAGATGTATTCTGCCCCCTCCATCGTGATGCAGACCCGTGGGGGCGACGGCAGCATCCACATCTTTGACGACTTCCGGGAGGGCTACGCATGGCTGCGCTACAACACCCCCGAGGACGCCATTGTGGCAAGCTGGTAAGTATGAACTCTCATCTGCTCGTGCAGATAGGCAGTGTGAGTGAGTTCCACCACCAGAGCATGCAGCCACTGCATTGCGCATGGTGTGTACATTGGATCAAAGCAAACATTGCATATTTACTCAACAGATTTGCCTGACCACGTCTCATGCCTACACTGGAAGTCCTTGAGCACCTGCTCGCGTGTGCAGGTGGGACTATGGCTATCAAACAACAGCCATGGCAAATCGAACCGTTCTGGTGGACAACAACACCTGGAACAACACTCACATTGCAACAGTTGGCCGGGCGATGGCATCACCAGAGAAACAGGCATGGGAGATCTACAGGGCACTGGATGTGACGCACGTGCTGGTCATCTTTGGAGGCTTTATTGGGTGAGAGATACTGCCCTCAGTGGATTAGGTTGAATCATTCATGTGTGATGTGCTGCACTTGGACACTTCAGATGGCACCTGGGACATGGCAGAGCGTGGCGCTTAGCGCTTGCTGTGCTGGCCTTCTTGGGCAGTCACCTCACAGCGCCTGTGCACTGCTGGACAGGTACCCTAGCGATGATATCAACAAGTTTCTGTGGATGGTGCGCATTGGTGGTGGTGTGTTTCCTGACATCAAGGAGAAGGACTTTCTGGGAGAGGGTGGTTATCGTGTAGATGCCAAGGCAGGGAAGGTGAGTCACTATGACCTGCAAAAATTGTGCGTGTGCGTTGTAGAGTGTTGTTGACACTCCTTTAGTGTAATTTAGCAGAAATTAGGACTCGCCTGGCAAAGCCAAGCTCAACATGGGTTGGACTACTGCACAGGAGGAGTTATCACCAGTAGCATGGTGCTTCAAAAATGAGTGAGGGTCTTTATGTGATCACAGGCACTCTTGGATTGCCTAATGTACAAGCTGTCTTACTATCGGTATTCGGAGGCGTCACTTATGACAACCGGGCAGCTGGGTTTTGATCGTGTACGCAATGTCCAGATTGGCAAGATGGACATCAATCTGGAGTACTTTGAGGAGGTACACGGTCAAGAGACACTCTTGGTGGCAGGATGTTTTTGCTGAGACAGGCCGTGTGCTCACTATTAAGTTGCAGGCCATGTGTCTTGAGGCGATTTTCATTGGCAACTGTTACAAAACTTGTGTTTGCAGGTCTTCACATCTGAGCATTGGATGGTCCGCATTTACAGGGTTCTCGACAGGTGGGAAATGCTGCTGCTGCTTGCCATGCAGTCACAATGCAATTCACTATCAAGATAATTGTGTTTGACCAACGGCTGAACATTGACTGACAGCAGTCTTTTCTGTTGTTGCAGGCCTGCCAGGGATGGGAAACTGCCAAACCCCCGAAGTTCGCGAGGCAAGGCCCGAAGAGGCAGCTCATAGTTTTCCAAGTGGTGTCTGAAGAGGCATCTCGAGAGGTTCTTGGCTGTGCTCAATGTCAATGTGAGCCATGCGCTTCGTCTTGCTGCACTCCTATACAGCGTTCCTTTCAGCTGCTGCAAGAGAACTAGCAGTGTGCCATTACTTTAGAGATAGCTGTTGGTCAGCAGAGAAAGTGCTTGGAGCAGCCTCAAATTTTTGGATGTGCAAGGGCAAACAATCGCAAGCTGCGTCTAATTCATGCACGGCAAGTTTTTGAGGTGCTGAGCAACCTGCAACATGATGTTGAGTGCTGGCGCCACTCGTTTGCACTGCACATGAAAATTTGCGGCCATTGCCTATCAAACTCGGCAAGCACTCAATAAACGGTATGATTAAGCCACAATCATGCAACAATTCAAGGGTGCACATTATTTGCACATAGGTTGCGAACATTTACATTCCACTGCATCAGCTGCTTGTCTCGGCTTTCAGTGGTTTTGTCTGCCTCAATCGCTCTACAAGGAGATCAACTGCGCTACGGCTCAGGATCAGATTGTCACGCTGCAAAATGCTGTAGACATTGGCCCCCACCTGGGGCAACACATCTGTCCAGGGCAGATTTGAAGCAGCTTTCCGCAGGTTGTCCCTGCAACAAATATCTCCTGATCAGCGACCATGCAGCTGCCAACAATTCCGCGGATTTTACCGGAAGTATTTGGTAAAACTGCAGATAGCTCTCCACAGTGCACCACAACAAATTCTCACCCGCCATCTGGGGTGTCTTTGGAAGAGTCTATGATGAGGATTGACCGCCGTTGGACATCTGGAAGGAGGGCATGCAGCTGCTCGTCCAGTACTTTCTGCCAATGGCATAATGAGACCATGTCGATACATGCCAAGAAACCTAGCCATAAAAAGCACTTCCATTGATGCAACGCAGCAAATTACACACCGTTTTTGGCGGATCAACGGCCAGTGAATCCACCACGGTCAGACGACCTTCTGTTGCTTTGGCCTGCACATAAGCCCGAACATCAGCCAATAACAACAGCAGTGACAAAGCATTAAGAGACCAGAAGCAAACCATGTCAGACACTTTACAGAAAGACAGCATGGACATTACCGACAGGGCACACTTCAGCCCCAGCTTGCGAACTTTTTTCTGCAGTCCATGCTCATGAGACCGCACTACCGGCCCAAAAATTATGCCACCGCCCCTCCGCTACAGATCAAGCACAGACAAGCTTGTATCTTAGACTTCCTCTGCCTGAAACTCGCAATAAGCTGCTAGATTCTAAGCATTCCCTCAGCCTCCTCGCAGGAGAGCTGATAGGTGAAGGTGACAGGGCAAAGTGCGTCTGTAACCTGTGCAGCACGGATGCTTCCAAATCGAGCACGCCCACTGCCCTTTTGGCTATGTGGCTTGCGCCCTCCACCTCTGACTTCGCTTCGTGTCTTGGTTTTGTGTGTTCCCTGCCCACAGGGCATGTATGATTAAGATTGCTGCCAAGGTGAGAAGCATATCGTATATTCCTGTCAGTCCTGTCCAAGGCATCCAGTGGGAGCACATGTAAATGTGTGCCACACGCAGTCGTCATCTGACGTTCCCATTCGAGAGCAGATTCCAAACAGTCTACCTGCTGTCGCTTTGCCAGCTGCCATCGCACAACTCGGTGAAGAATGTCCTTCCTGATTGGGACGTTGAAAATATCTCCTGGTAGGGTGTGCTCTCCCACCACCTCACGCCTCCAGTTGAACACAGGAACCTGCAGATTGGATCCTGCCATGCCATGCACGACATTGGCTTGTTCTCCTCAATTAGCATACATGCATGTTTTCTCAAGGCTTCCTATCGCTTGTGTGCAAAGAGAAAACATCATTAGGGTGAGGAGAAACCTTGAAAGCTATCCACACTCTGCGCAGTGGCCCCAGCAACGGGACAAGTGTGGAACCTGAGAGCAGGCAGGGTGGGTAACTGGCGGGCCCAGTCCTGAAGTGCGCACGAAATTTAATGAGCCAGATATAAGGGAAACTCTTGTTACTCACTACTGTGACTGCTGGGCTCTTCCCATGTCACCAGGAAGGCATCTGTGCAATCGGGACTAGATCGATTCCATCACCTGGGAGATGCAAGATGATCTTTGAGTGCACAACACTGCTTTGCTCAAGAGTAACCGAGCCTTGTCTCTGAGAGAGTTCATCCGAGTGTCCCTTTCAGGGCTCAATACCTCTCTGATCCCAGAGCCGCTGCAACCTAATGAATCAAGTGTTATAACTTACTTCCTAGGATCAACAAATTATTCAAGAATAATACACTGCGCACAGAGCGAGTGAGCTCCATTTACTGGACTCTCAGGGCATGGCCAATGAGGAGCAGATGCGATGGATGACGTGGAGACCCATTGGACACACGTGGGAAGGACTTCAAACGCTGAAAAGGCTCTGATTGGGAACAGTCCTTGCCTGATGTGCCTGTGACTGCAACTCTGCTTGATAGCTCTTTGAAAGATTTTGGATAAGAATGGCGACAGCAACTCCGCCGGGTATGACACCCGACGCGGAGCGCTTAGGGTCGACGCTAGAAGCATCAGAAGGAGAACAGAGGCTGGAACTTACCCAAAAGCCGAGGCCGATGCTGGAACCAAGGAAAGGGGAGCTCTATGCGGCCTGGGTGACGAAAGCAGGGGCAAGCACGGCGACGGGGCAGCCAGAAAAGCAGGTTATGCTCCTCAGGGTGCTCGAGGTGCTCCACCCGAGCGCGGACGATCTGCCGACGAACACGCTGGTCAGAGCGGAAGCAAATGTGCCGTTCAAGGGATGGTTGCCGCTGACAGGGCCAGCATCAGCAACCTTCCTAGTCGCGAAGAACGATAACGGAGAAACCCTGGAGCACGAGGCGCTCAACCAGTTCCTGTACTGGCAGAAGCTCAAGAGCGAGAGGTACAGCCGGCAGTCGATATCGGACGCAGCTCAGATGCGAAGATGCAAGAGGAGATCAGCAAGGTGGAGGAGCGCAGTGCAAAACTGGGCCAGAAAGTCCCGATGGAGCGGGTACGCGCTTACCGACAAGTAGAAGCGGAACCCGTGGAACTGAACGGAACCAAGAGCCAAGACTGGCCTAATCTATATGAATATGAAAAGGGCAGACGCCCACGGGAGAGATCTCCGAGTTGACTTGAAGCTGAGCCCTGTGATGGCGCCAATCACCAGTAGTACTGAGTGAAGGATCCAGGAACAGGACCGAAAGAAGAGCACTTGAGAACAAGACCAAGAAGAACATTGTTGTGACCGTAGGGGCAGCCGCAGACCTGGGCAGACATCAACCTGGTGGACAAGCTGACACTTCTGAACACAGAAGTGAAGTCAGAGATGCTAACCATGCTGGACCAAGCAAAGCCACTGGGCCTGAAAGCCGGAAACATGAAAGAGGACCTCAGGGAGCTCTCAGACAAGGCTCTAGCAGAGGCCAAGGACATAGCAGGCAGGCTGCTGGGAAAGATCAGCTCACAGGCGTCCGAGGTCTACCTCAAAACGATCTGGGAGAGATCAGGGGTGGTTTACAAGCTGAGCGCAGAGCTGGGGAGGACAGTCCAAGTGCAGACAGTAATGAACAGAGTCTCAGCTGACTTCAAGACCATGGAGATTGCAGAGAGGAGGAGCTGGCAAAGACAGGCTCAGCGGCAGCTGCATCGATACCACTGGTAACCAGAGCATTCCAGGAGATGAAGAAGGCCACCATCCTGATCCGGCAGATACTGGCACAGGCGCTGCAGGACAGAGAGACAGAGAGCAGGCAGATGCAGATGAATGCAGAGATGCTGGCAACAGCAATGGCCAGTAAGGGAATGGGCGGACAGCAGCAGCACAGGCAGGTGAGGCCTGGAGAGCAGCTGCGCTCTCGCTCAGCATCACCTGCCAGCAGCAAAGACGAGGTAGATTTTAGGACGGTCTGTGGCTACTGGTACAGGCATGAGAAAGGGCAATCAGGCAGGCCATGCAAGAAAGGGAACGGCTGTGACCTGAACCACCACATGCCTGGGGAGCAGGGCTTTGACGAGAAGAAGAGGAAGAAGGACACAGGCCCAGAGACAGAGACCAGCAAGAGGAGCAGATTTGGGGCTGACAGGTGAATAGCACAAGCCAGAGCAGCTGACACAAAGGGAACTGTGGCAAGAAGGAACAAGACTATATGGACATGACATTTGGAAGGAGATGAGTATACTGTGAACATTGCTTGCAAGATGGATCTCCTTGTGTGTTTCATGGGGCTGAGGCTAGACAGATTTTGCCCAAGAAGGACAGAGCAGTGCAGCAGGATCTAATGTAACTGCAGGGTTGGATCAGTGACTGACCTGCATGCATAATAATAATGCATTGAAAGTGGACTAGCTCATGCAAAGATATGACTATCATCTGCTGTCTGGGGGCTAGAAAGAGATGGAATGCAATGCAGGAAGAGAGACAGAACTGTAACAAGGCATGGACACAGAAAAAATTACAAGACATTCCATTGCATGCTGCATAGGGAGAATCCACACAGAGGAGGCACTACATGCATGGGGGAAACAGCAACTGCTGCACAGACACAGACAGGAAGGCAGAACACTTCAAGCATGACAGGCTCTAGCACAGCAGAAAGGCAGGAGCAACCTTGCACATACTCGACCGACCAGCTCTGGTCGGATGAAGACTGGACTGGAGACCCGCTAGACTATGGGATGGAGGCAGGAGAGGCCCACAATGAGCAACACCTGCAAAGAGCAGCAGAACTTCAGTCACATGCGCCGCCACAGCTGCCGCAGCTGCGGCCGCTGGTGGAGACTGGCCCAGAGGCAGAGTACCAGGACAAGCTCATGCAAGAGGCTCTAGCTGACCTTCAGCAGATAGGCACACCGGCAGCAAGGATAACAGGGGTCACTGAGGCAGAGGGGATCAAAAGGTGTACAGACATGTCACTTGATCCCAAGCGCTTCTCAGCAGGACAGCCCAGAGCACACGTGGCAGCATACCATCGCTTCTTTGGGCTGTCAGGGCCACTGATGACAGCAGGGACATTCAAGAGGAACAGCCGCCGCCAGGCGAAAACAGTGGTGAAGACTATCAGAGAAGGAGTGCAGCTGCAATGGACACCAGTGCACTCCACTTGCCAGCAAGCACACCCTTTCTACAGACAGAAGCTGGAAGAAGGGAGAAGGATGCTCACCAGGCAGGTAGGAAGGCAGCAAGCGGACGCTATGCTGCAGCAGCAGACACCACAGCTAGTGGACTTCCCCAACCACACGTCGTACAGGGAACACGCAGAATATGCCACCCAGGATGCTCAGCAGATGCTGGAGAGGGGAGTGCTGATCAGATGGCCTGCAGGCAGCACACCCAGAGTGATAGCGCCGCTAGGAGTACACATCAAGAACGACAAGAAGAGGACCATCTATGATGGCAGGTACATCAACCTGTGGGAACGCTACGAGCCATTCAGATACGAAACACTGATGGAAGTGGCAAACTGGGCCAGGCCAGGAGACTACCTCTGGACAACAGACTTCACAGCAGGCTACCACCACATTCCAGTGGCACCAGAGTTCTGGACATTCTTGGGATGCAGGCTACTAGACGGCACAGTCTATTGCTTCACACACCTCCCATTTGGGGTGTCATCTGGATGCAGGACTTTCACACAGATCATAGCAGAGATCTACCACGTGCTCAGGGCAGCAGGGATCAGTCTCACCTTCCTGATCGATGACGAGCTGGGAGGAGCAGCCAGCAGAGGGGAAGCACTATTCATAGTGTGGATCCTGGTCAGGATCTTCAGGGCGCTGGGGTGGACATTGAGCCTCCACAAGTGCTTGCTGTGGCCACAGCAAGAAGCGCCCTTCCTGGGTATGCAGCTCCTGACAGCCTGCCGCCTACACGCCCAGGCCCCAGAGGAGCTGGTGTTCAGGGTACCTGACAAGAAGGTGCAGGAGCTTCTCAGCATGATCAGAGAGGCTCTGAGGCAGGACAGGATCTCACCCGGGCTACTGGCCAGAATAGCCGGCAAGCTACTGGCCATGAGACCAGCAGTGGAGCTAGCACCGCTGTACACAAGGGGACTGTACACTGGCAGCTGCTACACAAGGAAAGCACGGCTGGGACGAGCTGTACACATTCCAGGAGGCCTGGAGGTTGGACATGCAGTGGGTAATGGACAACCTACCACTGCAGAACGGCAGGAGGGTGGTGAAGCAGGAGGCCGCTATCCATCTGGTAGGGGACGCAGGGGAGACAGGACTGGCAGTCTTTGCCCCTGGAGGAGAGCTGAAGGCCCCCATAGTCAGCACAAACACAGCAGAAGAGATGCTCCTCCTGCAAACAGCACCAGCAGAGTTCTCCAGCACATTCAGGGAAGTCAGGGCACTCTCCTATGCCCTGCAGAGGATCGACCAGGAGGCAGAGCTCAGGGACACATTCAGCCATCACGGAGTGGTCTACTGGACCGACAGCCAATGCACCATGGCAGACGTCAGCAGGATGGGGGGCAATGAGAGGATCTTCCTCGAGGTCAAGCGCCTATGGAACCAGGCAGCAGCACTGGACATATCACTGGAAGTGGCATGGAGGTCCAGGTGGGACCCACAGCAGCAGCTTGCAGACTCACTAGAGAAGCAATATGACGACTCAGACTGGCAGCTGCACGATCACAGCTACCAGTGGCTGCTGGGTAGACAGGAGCTGGATGGCAGAACACCCACCCTGGACGTGTTCGCAGCAGAGCACAACACCAAACTACCAGGGGCCTTCTACTCCAGATGGGATTACTTGGGGAGCCTAGGGGTGAATGCCTTCAGACATCCCTGGGCCTACAGGAATGGAGTCAGACAGCTCTGCTACATCAACGGCCCCTTCGGAAGCATGGGCACCATCCTGAAGAAGATCAGAGCAGAGAGATGCGATGCTCTGATCGTTTACCCGGTCAGGCATCAATACTGGAGGGCGATGCTCAGAAGCTTGCCAGTGCAGATGGACGTTAAGCTCAGACCTCCTACAGGCCAGGACCTCTTCATCCCATCAGTCAGAGTGGACCCTCGGAAAAGGAAGTCAGCAGTGCAGTTCATAGCCAGGGCAGCATTGATCTGCTGGCAACAGGTAAGAAATTGACCAGCCCCAGACACTTCGTAGGTCATTAGTGGAAAAGGGATTCAGGGAGGGAAATGAAGGGTCAGAGCTAGTGGATGTACCCGGGACTGGGCAGACCTGAAGGCATGAGAAGGCTCTGACAAATTGATGGATACAGCTGATATAATTACAAGGACTGCGATCGGAGCTGATCAAACGTAAGGCAAACGCACACGACCCAGATCGGTGCTGGTCACAGGTGGACAACTGATGGGCAGAGGTCCAGGGCACACGATGATGCCACAACCATCAGGCTCAAACAGCGGGTGAGTGGCTCTCATCCAGACATATACGACGCCTCTGACGAGCTATATGTCTACTCTTATCCAAGTAGAGCTCCACCACCGCAGGGGTCTTGATCTGAGCATGTCTGCCCACGTCCTCCTTAGGCACTTGCTGATCATGGTGCAAGGCCTGCAAGCTGCCTCGGCGGTAGCTGTGCACAGACTGTCCGCAGTACAAGCCATGCCTCTGCAGAGCACTGGTGATCCGGTGCTGCAAGCAACCTGGCATGCACAGACAAGGGTTGACCCCCACCTCTGCGGAACAGAACACCAGAGCAGAGGGACCAAGGGACAGGGACAGTGAAACTGACAGAGGGTACAGAGACTCACTGCTGGTCATAGCCTTCTCCAAAAAGCGCCCACCCCCCTGGCACTGAGGCCTGAACAAGAATTGCTGGATGGGATGCTGCAGGGCCAGGGCGCTCAGCAGATATGTGCGCAGCCGCCGCACAAAGCAATACTGGGCGGCATCAGCAGACAAGGACTGGATGACCACAATGGCCTGACCACGACCTCTTATGGCCTTGGTGCCAGCAGGCAGGATCACCAACTCGGCAGGAGGCTGGTGGGACAACAAGAGAACAGACAGAGCACTATCACCCCCTGGCAAGGTAAGGTCCTGCAACTCCAGCCGGCCAACCTCCTTGCCACGCTGACCGCCTTCCCACAGGTAACAGCATGCTAGGGCAGTGCAAGACAGATCCAGGCGTTTCACAGCAGACTCTACTCTGGACGCTTCTAGATCTAAGGCTAGGACCAGAGACCTGTGATCATCCAGACTGATGGGGATAGCTGATCCTTCCTGATACCCGCGTTTAAGCATACCAGCATGGTAGGCAGCCCTATGGGAACTGATTACCTCAGACTCTATTGGATTCCCCTCATTAGTCAAAGGGTTCCAGGGACCGCAACGCCCACTCAGCTTGAACATAGTAGATAGATGTGACAGCATGCCACTGTGACCTGAAGGGGAGGCCACCTTAGAACCATTGGGCAGCCAAGACCCCTGATGAAGATGCACCCAAGACAGCTCTACAAAGGCCAGGATGTCTAGAGGGCCACAGGTCTGAATTGAACGCCCCCAGCTGGCTGGAAGGCACTGCAGGAAAGTAGAGAACTCCCTGCTAACCTGCTCACGCCTCTGTATGGTAGCAGGTTCCCAACGGTCCTTCTCCCGCTGAGCTGCCAGCTGCAGCCCTGCCTGATAAGCAGCAGCCGCCATAGACTCGGACAAGACCAAAGGACCCCCAGAAGAGGAAGATACCTCAGGCAAGGCAGTCCTCATCTGGCAGAAACGCCTCAACAGCTCCCCCTGACCAGGAGCTGCAGTTGATGGACCAGCCTGTAGAACACAGCAGAATCAGGATGCCCCACCAACTGGGTTAAAAAGAGTGGAAGTCAAGTAGGAAAAACATACTTGACTGGGTAGGATGGGAGGGGTCTATACACACATGATAAAGCTGCTGCTCTGAGGATTCAGACATGATCACAGCAGACAGCAAAGTGTAATGCTCAGCTGCTAGCAACTGTAGCATCAGGCTCTACCTAAGGCATGCCATGTAGGTTTAAGGGACAGAGCAGGCCTAGTACTGCTCTGAAACCCTGACACTTACATGACAGCTTTAACAATCTCATCCATACCGTCAAGGCACATGCATTATAAAGCATACTGAGACACGTGAGAGAACATGACCAAACGATGACAGCTATGGAAACCATTAGGAATTCCAGTAATTGAAGTTTCCTGAAGTGTTCTCATCTTTAGTAAATGAGCACGTGAGCACATGCAGGCATAGAAGTCTTCCCAGGCAAAGCATTACAAACTACACTGGTGTCAATCAAGCATATTGTTTGGCAGTTGTTAGCAGTTCCTTCTTGAGTTCTTAATAAGGAGCTGCTAATTAACACCCTCACTGCAAGTACAAATCATGTTTAGGGTTGCTGTTTCATGCTGACGGCTCCTGTCAGCATAAAGACCTCTCGTTTCTGGAACAGACTAGAGCACAACATATCAGTTCATCATCTTTCTAAGATGATCTAGCTCCACATTAACGCCTGTATCATCTGGATCCCTTTGTAACTCCAGGTTTTGAGCAGCAATGGACAGCTCCTTCCTTGCAGCTCCTTGGTGGCGGTACTGTGGGGCCTGGTTGGAATGTTGTGGCTCCATTGGCCGGAATGCCAGCCCTGCCTGCTAAGGTAAACCCTGCATTGCACATTGTTGAGCAGTTGGGTGGGTGGGTGGCTGAATTGTTCCACCAATCATCAGAAGTGGCTTCTTGATTGCACAAAACCAGCGCAGTCTGTTGCTGCTTGCTCGCCTTTAGGGCACATGACCTGTTCACTCATCTTACTAAGCGCCACATCATCGCAGTCCAGGAAATGGGATTCCTGAAGTGTTCTCATCTTTAGTAAATGAGCACGTGAGCACATGCAGGCATAGAAGTCTTCCCAGGCAAAGCATTACAAACTACACTGGTGTCAATCAAGCATATTGTTTGGCAGTTGTCAGCAGTTCCTTCTTGAGTTCTTAATAAGGAGCTGCTAATTAACACCCTCACTGCAAGTACAAATCATGTTTAGGGTTGCTGTTTCATGCTGACAGCTCCTGTCAGCATAAAGACCTCTCGTTTCTGGAACAGCCAAAAGCATCAGCTGTAGTGTAATCATGATCCATGATTATGCTGCAGCTCTGTCCCATTCCCATCATTGGTGTTGTGGCCAACCCCTCTTGCATTTATTTATTGGTTGCAGCATCAATCCTTGTTTTTCTTTTCTTTGCAAGCTCCCATTTTCTTCCTTGTATGCAGGTGTCTTCACCTGGATTGCCCGTGGGTGTTGTTAGCAATTTGTTGCAACTCCAATATGCACAAATGCGCAGCGGCATCCACTGCTCTGCTGGGCAGGGGGCAGCGCCTCTTCAGCTATCAGCTGCAGCCGCTATGTCCCTGTATCAGCACGGCATGGCCTCCGCAGCTGCTCGAGATGCATGCAGATGGGAACATGATACCATCAGCAAAAGACAGCGGGCAGCTGCTGAGTTCTCAGTCTTCTTGCAGACACTACCTGCCGCTTGGGGGCTCAACATGATGACAGCTCGCCCTTTAGACATCATCATGTACAGCGAGGCAGTGTGGAGGCATCAGCACCAGGGTTCTTGGCTGCCAGATGGCAGCAAAGTGGCCTCACCTTCAGGTCACAGCTCCATGTTGTCCATGTTGTCTACCACTTTCAGCCTCCTTGGCCGTACAGGGCCATGGGATCCTGTTCAATGAGAGGCAATCCCATTGATTCAGAGGAAGTCAGCTCTCACCGTGCAGCTTACAGAGCAGATCTGGTCAAACGTGGGTATAGGGAAGGTTCAGCTATCCCTATGTCAGAGGAAACCCACAGGGCTTTGGTGACAGCTGTGGATGCTCATCTATCCAATGCCAGCAACAGCATACAAGCTGCTTTCTCAATTGAGCACGGCCTTAGCCTGCACATATCTGTGGGACAGCAGTCAACGTGGCAAGGAGGTGGGGTTGCTGGAGCTGCAAGATCTCACCTTACCAGGCGGCAGGTCTGCAGTGAGCTTGCTCCAATCAGGCCAGCTGCCACAGGAGCTCATCATCGAGCCGCTAGGAACTAAGACCATCAAAGGACGTGGCAAAGTGGCCATTCCTCTCCAGCTGGCTGCTCCAGCCGCAGCTCAGCACTGCTTCATCCACAGGCTCTCTCAGTTCTTGAGATTGTGTACAACTACTGGGCATCCTGTGACCCAGTACATCTTCAGGCCTCAGTCGAAAGGAGGCGGCAGCTTTCAAGAGGCACCTAGCTCAGCAAGTAAGCATGTCCTTGACTGCCTCCTGGGATGTGATGCTCGACTCTGTTTAAGGCACCTGTCCTGATGTTTCTTCTCTTTTTATTAACTATTTTATTGCTCTGCCTGCAGGCTGTATCTACCAACGGATCGTCAAAGCCTTGACTGAGCATGGCTTGTATAATGGCCAGTCAGTGCACAGCTATCGTCGAGGTAACATGCAGGAACGGCATCATAAGCAAGGAGAGAGCAAAGCTGTTGTGGCAGCTCGGGCGCTCATCAAAACTGACAGTATTGTCAACACATACCTGGATCAGTCTCGGCACTTGCCCAGGAAACGGCGCCAGCAACTGCTCAGGGAGGAGTCCACTCAGAAGCATGCCCGTCTTTAGGCATCCCTGTGTTCGTGCGAAATTTGTCCTCACCATTTTGCTCATGCGGGAAAAACTCCAGCCACACATAGTTTGGGATCATTCCTTTGGCATCACCTTGTCAAGTTATATTTTAGTGTAATAATTTGTTCGGAGGAATCGCATACTCACCAGATTATGATTGCGGCTCCAAGCCGTGTGCCCCTCAGGTCTGTCTTTGCCTTGGGCAAACGATGGCCCCTCTGGATCCGGGATGCAGGGATCAGCACTGTGTCCCTCACGGGCAGGTACTTCAACATGCCCAGCCAGTGAGCAGCACCTCTGGGGTAGATGAGCACCGCATCGCAGCGCTCCTCCCTGATCTTCTTGATGATTCTGCCCATCTGTGAGAATGGGCCGTTTATCCAGCAGAACTGCCTTTGCCCTCTGATCGTGACCCACGGTTGCACAAAAGCATCCACGCCCAAAGTGCCCTTGCAGAGCCACTTGGAGTAGAAGCGGCCTTGGACTCTTGTGTTTGTGTCGCTGGCAAACACATCCAAGGTAAAGCTCCTCCCGGCACATGCTGCATTGCTCAGCACCTCTGCCAGCGTGGCGTATGGCATCACCCAATCCGAGCTGTCCTCCTGTTTCTCCAGCTGATCTGCTAGCACCTGGTTCGCCTCCCATCTTGAATGCCACCGCACTTCCAGGCCGATGTCCATCTCAAACGCCAGTTCCCAGATCTGCTTCACAGTGCCCTGCAGCCGTGGGTTGCCCCCCATCTTGTTGATGTCCGCCTCCATGACTTGGCTGTCTGTCTGGTAGATCAGCCTCCTGTGCTCAAACTGTGCCCTCAAGCTCTCATCTGCCCGGATGCATTGGAGCGCGTATAGCACAGCCAGCATCTCCCTCATGGTGCTGGAAAAATCTGCTGGTACTCTGCGCATCCGCTCGAGCTGCTCGTCGTCCCATGTGCTGATGATGGGCGTGGGCAGCTCGCATTCCATTGAGTAGACGGCCAACCCTGTCTCCCCAGCATCTCCTGCCAAGAACACGGTGTCCTCCCTCTTCAGGATCCGCCTTCCATTTATGGCTGGAAGCACCTTCAGGAGCCATTGTAGCTCGTGCCTCCATGCTCCCTCATATGCATGCAGCTCATCCCAAGCCACCTGTTGACCTTGTAGCGCTGCATACAGGCTCCTTGTGTAGGGCTTGGCAAGCTCAAAAGCCGGTGCCATGGCCAGCAGCTTCCCCGCTATCTTGGCCAAGGTCCTGGCACTGACTTGCTCCTGTTGCAATGTCTCTGTCATCAGCTGTATCAGCAGCTGCAGCTTCTCTTGCGGCACCTCAAACACCATCTCCTCTGGGCCGGTGGGCCACAAAATGAGGGATGTGCGGGCTATCATCCCCAGGAATTTGCCCTGGAGCTGAGGCCACAGCTGGCATTTGTGCTTGCCCAAGAACCATCCCAAGGCCACGAGGACGCGAAGCAATATCCATAGCTGGAAGAGAGCTTCTTCCAGGCCCTCAGCGCCTCCCAGCTCGTCATCAATTAGGAAGCTCAGCCGGATGCCTGCCTCTCTCATGGGCCTGTACACCTTCCTCATCATGGTGGTGAACACCCGGCAGCCTGATGACAGGCCGAACGGCAGTACTGTGAAACAGCACACGGTGCCATCTGGTAGCCTGCAGCCCAGATACTTCCAGTAATCTGGGTGGACTGCGATGTGGTGGTAACCACTGGTGAAGTCAGTGGTCCACAGATGGAAGCCTGGTTGCATCCATTCTGCCACGTCTGTCAGCCGCTCATAGCTGAAGCTGACGTACTTCTCCCATAGGTTCACATACCTTCCATCGAATATGACTCTGAGCTTGCTGGGCTGCTCGACGACCCCCAGTGGGGATATCACCGTGGGTGGCTGTGCATCTACTGGCCACTTTTTCAAAGCTCCTGACTTGAACATGGCGTCTGCTTGCGCCATGACGAAGTCCGCATGCTCTGTCAGTGATGCATGGTTTGTGAAATCTGCCAGCTGGGGACGGTCTGCCTCTAGAGTGGGCTGCACCTCTACTGCTGGGCGAACCATGGCGATCAAGCGCTTGCCTATCTCCAGCCTCTTCTTGAACTGGGGATGGAGCTGCTGGCTAGGGGAATCTGGTCTCACAAAGTGCAGCCGCAGCCCCTCGTTGAGAATCTTGGCCTGCATCTTAGGCTCGAACCTCGAGCTGCATGGGAGTCCCACTCTGAGTGGCCCTGGTTGCTGCCAGTATTCTTTGCAAGCCGCTAAATGCCTCCGTGGCTTAGCTGCCCTGAAATCTCCCTGTCTCTCTAGGAGAGTGTCGCACTGTTGCTGCCAGATCTCCTCTGTCATGCCAGTGATCTTGCCTTCTGCTGTGCCGATCTTTCCGAAGTCGGCTACAGCATCTCTGATCTCTTGCATTTCTTTCTCTGCCTCTGGCCCGACGATTGAGATTTCCTCCAAGACAGGCTGCCAAGGTTGCCTGACCTGATTGAGAGGCTCCTGGTCCTTGGGCTTCGCTGCCTCTAGCGGGTCTTCTTCCCATGACATATCCCACGTCGGGTCCAGGGCATTGTCCTCATCTATTCTGCAAACGGTGCGGCTCTGCGCTTGGGATTTCCTCTGCTCTGCAAGCTGCACTGGAGCCTGCTCTCCCCTAGAGAGGATGCTCTCATGATGAGCCTCTGAGTGGCTTGCCATCGTCGGCATACTGCTAGTGCTGCTATGTGTTCTCTCATACCCGCCGTGCACGTGCTGGCTTGGTGCCCTGCAAGATAGAGCTTCTATTCAATGGCATGGATATGTGAGTTTCACCGAGTGGTACATTGATTCTTCTTTGTTCCTTGCCGAATATCGTGCCCAGAAACATCTTCTCTCTATGCCCTTGCTCGTCTGTGTGTATGTGTGTATTGAGTTTGAAGATGGTATCTTTATGCAAGATAATTAAAAATTTTAATGAATCCAGTTGTGTGACATATTAATGACAAACAATTGATTATTTTTACATGACACTTTATGACAATTCATCATAGTGCAGCATAATGCAACAATGGCACACTGATACTAATGACTTTCACATCATTGATACATTGCATTTTCCATCATGATCAATATTGATGGGACATCCTGCCCAACACATGTGTTACGCATAAACTTGTAGATACTCTGAGACAATCTGTGCGATCATGGCAATTTGGTTCTTCCATGTATGCGACTACCTGCTGAATCGGTTACCACCCAAAGGCACCGAGTTGCTATTCATGGGCGGGGGCGGCGGCGGTGCCTGCCCGCCAGCCTGGGTCATCTTGATAAATCCAGGTGTGCCCGGCATGGCATGATTGAACTTACAAGATGCCGGCCTGTCACAGGCAGCTCCTTTCCCTTGCATGTGCCGCCACCAGAACCCGCAAACCCCATAGGCCTGAGGTTTTCCCTGACCGAGGTACCACGGGTCTGCCTGGCCTGGTTGGCTGGCTTGGCCTGTATAGTTAGATTTTTAGTCTGCTGTTTTGACAGCTCCAATATATCGAATCCATCAATGGCAAGGATCCATCACAGTCACCGCATATTTACCTGCAGCCCGAGCCGGTGGTGCCCCTTGGTTCAGCTGGCGCCCTGCTAGAGCGTGCAAAGCATTCAGGTGCTCCCGTGACTCTGCAAACTTTGCCACGCTGTTGCTCAGCTTGGCACATGTCAGTACCAGCTGCTTCCCCAGGGCCCTAATGAGAGCAAAGGGGAGCTGCACATGCACAGATTTGTTACCGCATTGAACCTTTAGAGATTGCTTCTCCTCTATCAAGAACTTCTCATATAAGAACAATGATAAGCACATGCTTGGCATGGTGTCCTACCTCTGGGCACATTCCCATCTCGTCACAGATTCGGTCACGTTCTTTTTCCCAGCCAGACTTCTCCTCTAGCATCATGTAACCGGCACCGCATGCATCGGCATGTCTGCTCAGGATGCCACTGTCATCCAAGAAGCCCATAGCAATGACCTGTCGTTTGCCGATCTCTGTGACTCTTCAATGCGTTGGCAATCTAAAAATAAAGAAAGAGAAGAGCATGGGATTAAACAACAGAAACATTTTTGATTGGAAGCTTGCACAAAGAAGGAGCAGCTCACATCCACAGGCCAATCGGTTGTCCTGCTCCAACCTTGGGGCTTCTTGAAAGCTTTCACCCCAGCATTTGCAACTCTCTTGACTTCCACCTTTGCTTCCTCAGCCGATGGGAAGATCGTGCATCCGGCTTTCTCGGCAACCGAATGAATCTTGACAACCCGAGAGATCATCTCCTGAGTCACCTCTCTGTCTGTGAGAGTTGCCCATGTCTCCTGCAACACATAGCAATATCTCGCTTGTTCTAGATCTCATGCTTATGAGCACTTCTTTTGTCTCACCCAGAAGCAGACTATCTGCTGGTCTCGAATGCATCTGCCGACCAGCTTTGCACGTCGACTAGGGCTGAGTAGCCACTGGTTCTTGGCTCATCAGCCTCGTTTTTCTGGCTCATCAGCCTCTCTCTCTGGCTTATCAGCCTCGTTTCAGGCTAATCAGCCTCTCTTTGGCATGTCAGCCTCTCTTTGTGAGTTCCTTTCAGGCTAATCAGCCTTCGACGTCAGACGACTCTCGTTGATCAAGGGTTGGTCTGAGTCCTTTTCTAGAGGTTACCCTAAACTTGACACAAACAGGCCAGTTACTTCAGCTCTTACTTCGCATTGGTCGCCCACTCTGCGCAGCTCATCGTAAAATTGCAAGGCCCTGATTGGAACAAAGACAACAAACAAACAGTGGCTGACTGGATAACTCAATTAAGTATATTTTGAGGACAGCTGTTGCCCTTTCGGCTGTCTAATTTGAATTCGTGATAGTGGGCATCGCTTAGGGCGTCAAGCATCTAAGCAACGCTAAACGTGTGACAGCCACAAAGAAATAAAACCAGAAGTAAACGCACCTCCTCGTCTTCGAGCTCTCCATCTTCGACTCTGCTAATAGAGCGGCGCTTGCCGGAAGCGGCCGGACGCAGAGAGGAGTGTTCTTCTTCCGCGTTGCGCTTCGAACCCGCTTGCGCAGAGCCACTGCGCGCCGGACCCTGCTCCTGTGCTGTGCGACGGTCAAGGACAGGTGCGAATAGCGCGTGACAAGAGATAAGCGCGTTATACTTTTCCCGTGCGACCTGTCTCGAGTCCTCTCCTTGTGCAACCAAGAACTCCCCGAAGACCAGCCTTTTTAGCGGTGACGGGTTTGTCTCTCCCGGTAGGATTGCCTCTACCTTCGCATACTGTTCGCCTTCGCTCACAATGATCTCTGTTACTCGAACAGATACAACGGACAGCGTATCGGCAGCCTGGTCTTGAATATAGAGCACGCCCGAAGAATAGGTACTTCCAATTACGAGCGCAATGGGCTCTGACGTGACCATCGAAGGTACAGTTTCTCACCCAAGCACATCAATTTTTCCACCAATCATCAGAAGTGGCTTCTTGATTGCACAAAACCAGCGCAGTCTGTTGCTGCTTGCTCGCCTTTCGGGCACATGACCTGTTCACTCATCTTACTAAGCGCCACATCATCGCAGTCCAGGAAATGGGACCAGCCGATGATCAGTAAGCTTACTGATTCTTCACCGATCAGTCATGACCAGTGCCTATGTTGGCGCACACAAGAGAGCACACAAGCAAGAGAGCCGCCTTGCTTCTCGGCACAGGAAATTGCTTAAGCAATCGCCATCATGGGTGAGATCCCACCGTTCTGTGTGCATTTTTCCATTTTGAACTTCTCAAGGAGTGGCAGCTGTGGGCTCTCATGGGCCAGCAGTAGCTTGTGTTCTCTGGGATCCTCACTGCTTGCAATAGTTTTCGATTACATATACATGGGAAGGTGAGGCTGACGATGCTTGAATATTGTCTAATTACTCGCAGGTAAGGTGCACGGGTCTTTGGCACGCGCTGGAAAGGTGCGTGGACAGACTCCAAAAGTGCAAAAGCAGGACAAGAAGAAGCAGCCAAAGGGCCGCGCCATGAAGCGCATCAAGTACAACCGAAGATTTGTGAATGTCGGTACGTGACCTTCCCGATGGCTTTGCATTTTGAAGCTGCTCATCTTGGTGGGGTGGAAGGAGGATTGTGGAAACTGGCTTGACCTTCATCAGACCAAGTCTATCTGGTGTCGTCATAATGAGGTGGCAATTTGTCTCTGGATCATTCAAATTGATCAGCAGCAAGGGCAAGAGCTTGCTGGAGCCAGTACACTAACGCGTATGCTCTTACAATGAAACTTAGCCTGTGGTTCTGCTGTTTCAGTTGTCGGCTTTGGGAAGAAGAAGGGACCGAACTCCCAGTGAGGAGGAGTACAGATGCCAAAGACCAAGGTGAGTGCATGGGGAGAGTGGCCCGGCATTCATTGGTTTTCTCTGTAGTTTGTGTTTGTCGGGATTGTTGTGCAAGTGGCAAATTGTCTGAACTGAACTGAGTAAGGTTTATTGACCTGTCTAGGTGGGCAGCGCTCCACTTTCGCACCTGCCAGAAGTAGACTTTGCTTAAACAGGCGGATCTGGGGATTGTTCCTCTCAGTGAGTGTCTCTACAACGCGCTACTGCGGTTGCGAGATAGCTGGGTTGTATCATCAGGCTGTAGGATCATGTAAACCCATCGACAGGGTCATGCCTGTTTTGTGGGACCACAGCCTTGTAGGTTCTCCCAAAGTTTCTCGGTGGGCGCAGCATTGCAGCAGCAACCTGATGACTTGAACAAGAGTCAGCAGTTTCAGTTGGAATTCAACATCAAATGTAAAAGGGAAGCTGTTCTTGTGAAGTGTACGGCATGATGGCTTTAGCAGCAAGGTCGTTGGCAGACCATCATGGCTACCATGGCTGCAATTGGTTGTTGTAGTGCAATGGCTGGCAGCCTTGTCAGTATCCCACTTTTGATGAATGGAGCATGCCTTCAAATTCACTGTCCTGGTCTTTCGCTTTGTGCACATGTGCCTTTCTGCTTAATTGTACTGCTTTCAGGAAGCTATGACTGGCACCGAGTTATGAGGAAAACCTGTAGGAGACGTCCCTTTGGCCACTGGCAGGTCTTTCAGGCTAATTTGCATTGTACTCCGGCATGCCGGATGCTGCCTGAGCATCATGCTGGATGTTAACCTCATCTCCCAAACTTGCGGTGGACTACCAGTACTGGCATTAGTATCCAGGCTCCCAGATGGCCGCCACTGCCGGTGGCAGCACTGCGCGCTGGGAAACCACGGCATGTCCGGCAACTGGGCCAGCCTGGGTGCTTCAACCACCTTGGTCACGTGCACGGCATGTTGCCTTTGCGGCAGAGGTCCTCAATACATCGAGGCACAAGACACATGCTGCACGCTGATTTGCATGTGTGATTCTGGTCAGCCTGTTTGTAGCTCCTTACCCAAGACTACTCAGTAGGCTAGTATCATTGTCGGTGCACCGATATGTACCGATGTACATGTACACGCGCACCCGTAAATATGCGGTGTGCATATACTACCGGGAATATGCCACTTTTCAGTGACTGTACTAAAATGGCTCGTGTTGCTGCTTAATCCCGTTACATGAGCAGCAACATGTTCAGCTGTACAGCAAACGGTCCTCCGAGGAGTCCATATGCCATCAGTGATATCATATGGTGAAGGCCTCTTACAGATCCGATCTGAGTCAGTCCGATCTGATCAGTCACTGGCAGTCAATTATACTTTTTCCAGTAATAGGCCTGATATCATTTCGTTCCGTTTCATCAATTCCCAGGCGCACAAACGTACTTCCATTGCACAAACGTGCGACCAGCACTGCACAAATGTGCATCATGGCTCACCTCTGGGCCTTGGCCCTACCTCTGTACAGTTGCACAAATGTACAGCCACTGCACAAACGTGCGACCAGCAGTGCACAAATGTGCAACATGGCCCCACCTCTGAAGTGAGCTCAGTCTCTGCACAAATTGCCAATCATTTCCAAAAGGATGCCAGCCAGCATCCAGTGACATTGTCCCCATTGTCTGAGCCACGCCTCGTGCTCACTGCAATCGCGTGCATGCTCACAGGAAGTGTAGACATCTAGATGGGGGCTGCTTCACAGTCAGGTCCAGACAGGAGTTTAACACAAGGCTCTAGGCCAGAGCTGCAGTTGACAGACAGTACAACTATAAGCAGGCAAGCAAAGAAGCCAGAAGGGTAGTGTCTGCAGAAAAAGGAGAGCCGCCAGGGGAGAACGATGGCAAGAAGAACTACCACCTGAACTGGGTGCAGCTCTGGTGGTGCTTCGAGGAGGTGCTGGCAGAGGCAGAGTGCAGGCCGCTGGACTACACGCTGATCCATGAGCCTCCTGCGCCAGACAGCGGGCAAAGTCAAACAGGCGAACGGAGCCAAGTTGCTGGCGTTGTACCGGCACATCTTTGAGCTGTTTGGTGCGGATGACGAGCCTATATCTGGCATCAACACTCAGTTGGAGAAGGGCATGTTGGGGTTCTTTGAAGACCTGCCAACTGCCCGAAGGACCTGCAGGAGTATTCCATGCTCAATGCCGCAGACAGGGAAGCCATCAAGCTAATGGCAGCGCGGATCGACAAAGAGGTCAGGAAGCGCATGAAAGACGGGGACGCCTTCTCTGAGACCCTGGGTGCAGCGCTGACAGAGCAGGACATGCTGAAATATTACAACATGACTGTCAGGCAGACAAAGGGCTACAACTGGAGCGACTTGTTGTCCCTGAAGGCCGTCTTTGCACACAGGTACCTCAATGCAAATAGAGGGGTGCGGGAGATCAGACTCAAGCTGAAGAATGTCGTGGACGAGGAGCTGGACAGGCCGGCAAGGTCAGCACTCAGAGGAGTCAGCACAGAAAGGCTGCTGGTGCACGGCTTTGCGCTACAGACAGGTGGATCAGATGGCCAGGACGAACAGAGAGGAAAGACAGCAAGGTGGGAGCTGGACGGCTTCATGCGCCATGCCATTCTGGAGCTCTGTGCAGCCAGCAAGGTGTCCGACTACATGCTGGTGCGGTTCAAAGACCTGCCGCTGCAGCGTGCACTCGACAGTGCAGAGGCGCTCCTGGCCTTCCTGGACAAGCCCTTCTTCATGCGGCACACAAAGAACAAGCCGCCGGCTGCCTACAACAAAAATACCATCAACAATGTGCTGAGGGGTAGGAAGGGGACAAACTGTCTTGGCCTGCAGCAGAGAGTAGGCGTGCAGCATGTGGACGGCAAGCTGATGCACAAAATCAAGCACAGAATCAAGCACGGAGCAGTGCGCAGTCACATCGATTCTCTCGGCAGCGAGGAGGAGGCGCGCCGCTATGCAAAGCACAGCGGCAAGGTGCATGAGGCCAGCCACAGCAACAAGACCTGGGTTCCAAAGAAGGCGATGGCAATGGTCGCCGGGCACCGCGGCGGCTTCATCTAGCTCTACCGCGCTGGCATCTGGTGCAGCATTGAGCAGGACAGTGCCTTCAAAGGCCTCTTCGACAGGATCACGCCTGTGAGCGATGTGCAGCTGGCAGATGCAGAGGTGCTGATGGACGGCCGCGCTGAGTGGGCAGGCGTGCAGGCCACACTGGTCGCGCTGCGCAACTACAGAGACATCATCCTGCAGGATCTGGTGGAGTGGTGCGCACATCCCATCATGGGCCCCGACTACCTTGCTGCCACAGACAGGTTCCCCTTCCTGGCCGCCAAGGATCGACAGCACGCTGACTGGCTCAGGTTCTGCGCTGCCAGCAGCACAAAGGCCGCTGCCATGCGGGCTGTGGATGGGTCGGCTGCCTTGCAGGTGCCTCGGACACCCCCCGGTCTGCCGCCACCTGTGTAGCTGCCGCCACATGTGCAGCTGCCGCCACCTGTGCAGCTACTGCCGCCGCCTGTGCAGCTGCCACCACCTGGCCCAACCGCCAGCATCGACCTCATCCAGGTGGTGCCCGGCGTGCTGGCCGCTCCAAGCGGAGGTTGGACTGCTGCTGCCCTGTACGCGCGCTACAGCGAGTCTCAGAAGGCAGGCGTGCCATCTCTGAGGGAGATCATGGTGCAGCAGGTGGGTTTCTCGGTCTGTATGGAAGAGTCTTGCTTGCGTTGCCTGATTAGGGAGGTGACAGGGTGACAAGAATTTTTTGGGGTATGAATTTTCCAAAATCCCTATAGATTGGAATTTATCCGTCAAAACCCGTCAACCTGTCACTTTCACATAGAACACTGGTTGTGTGAGTGTGTTTCCTACAGCTCGCCTGTGACACACTATATATTATTATTTTTGAATGTGTCAATATATAGTAGTATATGTCACAGTGTTGACTGGTCCCCACTGCGACTACTGTTCTGGGTGTCGGGTAGTGTCGGATCGACGGATTATTCTCCAACCATTAGAAAAAAACCGGCCCCTTTCATTTTTGACCGGGTTTTTAAGGATGTGTCAAACGTCACCCTGACACTGCCTCTATATATATATATCAACGATATCATCAATTAATAAGTATATATGTCGCTAGCAACAACAGCCGCGCCCTGTTCTAGGTGAGATATGTTGCTGTGGGCGCAGGGCCACATCGACTGGGCGAGACTGCAGAAGGACAAGAAGGCGGCTCAGTGGATGAACAAATCCTGGTCACGCATGTGCTGCGAGGTGCATGGAGGCAAGGAGCTGCAGCAGGCGCTGGAGGATGCGCAGAAGGAGTACAAACAGTGGGGCGAAGAGCACAGGGCAAAGAGGGCAAGGCTGATGGAAGGGGAGAAGTCTGTCAGGAAGGGGTTCAAGGCTTGGGTGGAGGATGAGGTGCTGCCAGCAATCAGCGGCTGGCACCTGCTTTGAATCTGGAACTTGATGAGAATATGATAACACGGAGCAATCTTGTTGTGGAATGTAACCAGTCACTGTGCAACATTACTCTGCTTTCTCTTCTTTTGCTGACCATCTTCAGCAACTTAGCAACCCTGCCACCAGCTTGGCAACCGCCAGATGGGCGGCTGACACTGTTGTACTGTGTGAGCATCTGAACCTCTACCACCAGCCTCACCACATAAGAGTTGTTGAAGGGAGGCACAAACACACGCGCACAGAATTCACCAGCAAGACATGCAAGTTGTATGTTGTTCTGCGTCTCCAGCATCTCGCACGCCAGTTTGAAGGCTTCGATCTTCTCTCCGAACGCAGGTTCCATGGGCAGCACAGGCTCCTCTCTGCACCCATTGACATTCCATTGCACCCCAACAGCGATGTCGGGCCACTTGATGTAGGCCAACACCAGACCTGCACATGGACAGTTGGACGGGGGTTTTGAAACTCTTTTAAAATAAGCAACCTCAGGACCATTCTGCAAACTTTCTGGAAAATATCTATCTGTCTGTCTCTCTGTCATATATATACCTACTATTCTTAATTTTAGAGTTACATACAGATATGTCTCCCCCTCCCAGCCCAACTGTTCTAAGTAGGCAGTGACAGAATGACAGATAGACAGGTGTTTTCAATCCCTGTGTGGGGAGGCACTAAAAGAAGATGTTGTCCTGGAACGGTTTCAAAACGATGCGTCTTTTGTCATTCTGTCATTTGCCTGTTCTGAACGCACCTTTGTTGACTGAGAGGGGCAGGGGCCTCAGGCGCATCGCGCGCGGAATCGAAAGCGATCATACCATCCTTCTGGATGGACAGGCTGCGCTGGCTGGTGTTGCTGTGATGTGTGGGCGCCGTCCCCGTCACGGCCCATACAACTTCGTTGTACGCCACCCTGACCCTGCCGTCCCTCTTCTGGGGATGCACCGCCTTGACCACAAGGAAACCCTTGTCCTGGTAGACAGGAGTGGCCGCTGCCTCAGGTGCTCCCACCACCGGTGCCGGTGCGGCTACCCGGGTTTGTGGTGGCGGTGGCGGTGATGGTGGTGCTGGCGCTGGCGCTGGGGCAGGCTGGGTCTCCTGTCGGGGCAGGCGCAGGGGAGATGGCGGGGATGGGGCCTTGACATACCGGTCGTATCAAGTAGTAAAGGCCATGTCCAGGAAAGCTGCTGATGGGGCTCAGGTTCCCGAGACTAGGCACAGGGCTTCAGTCCAGGCTGAGAGGAGTGAAGCCGGCAAAGTTCTCATCTGTGCACAAGATGTCGGGACTGTGGGGCTCTGGACTGTCTGCAAGGTGTGTCTGGATGAACTGGGCGGTCAGGGGGTTGTGTGTGGCTGCAGACCTGGCCACACAAAAAGTTCATACAGTTTCCGGAAAACTGACGAATGTTGTCGTCGGGTGACAAAGCTCCCAGCTCATTCAAGTATGTTGATAGACTTACTGACACGCTCCCAACCTTTCGAGGCCACATCCTGCTTCACGGAGGTGCACAGACTCAGATCACTTCTTCTGCATTTTCAAATGCTTGCTTGGCATCCGAGGCTAAGAGCAATCTCCAAACGTCTTGTGCTGCACGAGATCAGCAGCCAACAAACGGGGTCCATAAGGGTACTACTGGACAGGAGGTTGTCCATCTGTGCCAAGGAAAGCTTCCTAAAACATGCCCTGGAGGAGCATAAGAAGAGGCTGGTGGATACGATACAATTCTTGCGCTATCACAATGCCTGCACACCTCCTTGGTGAGTCTCCAGCAGCTGTGTAACAACGTTCGAAAGTTTATGAAGGGCAGTCGCAAGCAGTGAATCCCAGCACAAAGTCAGACGAGGGCTTGCACTTTGCCTAGTTCGGACTGAATATAACTGGAATGGTCTCTAAATAATCGTGGGATGTCACTTGCTGCACAGAAGTGGACGCACAGTCTATTGCGGCACAGAATCTTCTTTGTGTTTGAAGTGAGGACCAATACATCGGGTTCTTATTAACCCTGAAAGAGAGACCCTAGCGTAGAAAATATCCATTCAGTTATTATTATTACAGGTCGGCAAACCCAAAGCCAAATGGCCATAGGGCATACACACAGCGTGTCTGCAGCCACACCGTGGGGCCTCTAATCTAGTCTGCAGCCCAGTAGAGTCCTACTAATATATATATCCGGAGAAGTGCACTTCTCACGTGATCAACAACCACAACTAGACAAACCACTAGACAACTAACACTCCCTGTGACAAAGCAGTATCCCTCTGCATTTGACACCCCTGGCCTGCCAGCAACGCAACACCATTTCAGGTGTCGTTGAGGATAGCATGCAGGATACCCAGGGTTGGGCAGACAATCATCACATGCAAACACATGCAAAGTAGGCAAGACTTGCAACACAGTCAAACACAGGCAAGACATACAACACAATCGAAGACAGGCAAGACATGCAACACAGTCAGTCACTGGCAAGCAAAATTGTGCATCACAGACAAAGACAAGCAATGTTTGTCTGCCAGGCAGATGGTACTGATACACACTATTACCTAATAGTCTGAGCTCTATGTGAGACAATGTCAACTAAGTAGCGGTCTACACAACGGTGAATTACAGTGGGATCTGCAGCCGAAGACATGAAGTCATCACGCAATAGGGCAACTGTCCGATGCATGGGAGACAAACTAATGAAGGCTGCAAACCTTCAATGATTGACTAATCGACCGACCGACCGACCGACTCGTTATCAGATTGCTCTTGATGATTGCTGGGATGCAGTGGTCGGTGGGGTCCATAATTGGGCCTCTGCCATCATGAAAGGATTGCGCCAGCTTGGGTATGAGTTCACCATCCGTGCGGATAGGCTGGATGTCATAGATTTGCCTCAAGTCTTACAGTTGCTTGACACATCTCGGGATTCAGTCTGGGATAATCTTGATATTTGCCCGCGGACATGCCCACCAGAGCGGTCTCAATATTGCACCTATTTGCGGTGGTTTGCCCGGCCGCCTAACCTACCTAGGCCGGGTCCCTTGCTGCGGCAGCCGTTGAGTGCCCGTTGTATGCCTCAGTGAGGGTTCTTCTCCGTTTTCGTATGGGTTGTCATGGTCTTCCCAAGGACATTGGTCGCCGCACTGCAATGCCTCGCATGCAAAGAGTGTGCCAGCAGTGTGATCTCAATGAGATTGGGGATGAGAAACACTTGATCTTCACATGTCCATCTGTTCAACATGTCAGGGACCGTTACGGTAGTTTGTTCTCTGCGTCTATTCACACCATGCTAGATTTCATGTGGCAGGAAGATTTGGTGGGGGTTGCCAAATTTGTCATGGATTGTTTTGATGTCATAACTGCTGATGTGGGAGTTGATAGGACATCTAATCAGCCCTGGGTGGCTGGAATGATGTAATCGCTTTCTTCTTCTTCTTCTTCTTCGTTGCCTCTCATTATCACTCCTGCCTTCCATACTTGTCAGTTTTCATCAGCAGCAGTCAGCAGCAGACAGCAGTCAGCTTCAGATCTCAGATCCTAACAGCCAGTTCTTGAAGTACCATTTGTCAGCCTGGGTTGCAGCCTCGAGGTCAGACCTCCACCCCCCTGCTCAAAATAATTAATTGCTGCTCTGTGTAAATATTTATCTCGACCACCACCTACTAATCCGTCCGTGTCATGTCACAGTGCACTTGTTTTCCAGATCCTCACAGATTTTCCATATCACAAGTCTGACATTGTCTGGCTTTTCATTCATATTGTTATAATCCTCACATTACCAGATTGCCAGGGTGTGAGGGTACGCCGTTGCCCACAGCATCCTTCTCTGTGCAATGATTGACTCGAGCAAATTGCACTGCCCACCGAGAATTACCGAGTCTCTTTGCCTGTGGTCACATGGTATCTAGCTCCACTCATTTTCATTGATTGCACAAGCCCATCGGTGTATTTCCGCACAGGCGACGAGCTGGGCAGATACCACAGGAGAGCTTATCAGGCTCCAGGTAATTACTTGTTCTTCTCAATAAGTGGTTCAAGAAGCCTTCGTGAAGGTACGACAGATGTCGATGGTTGCTGTCGCTGTCAGCACTATCCAGGATATATGATGCAGTGAACACACTAATAGCGAGAGTTGCGTGGTTAATGAGAACGTGGTGGCATTGTAGCTTTTATGAGACCATTTGATACGGTGGTTTCTATGGATGTGCACTCTTAGATCGCTTGTAAACAACTTCCACCCGATTTCTGCAAGTGCTGGCACATCAAGGTGAAACTCAAGGTAAAGTTGCGACTTGGATGTAGAGTGTTTTATTAAGGTCCTAAAAGTCCCTCCTGACTAGTAACGCTTTGCAGAACATGAAGATTCTGGAAAGGTTGCAAGCGGTTGCGGACTGTAGCAAGGCTGATTTGGCTGCCATCTTGGACGTTTTGGAAAGCGAGCAGTACGGGTACGGGCGAGACGACGATGCAAGTGGAAGCTTCAAGAACGTGGACGCTGCACAGCTGGCCCTGAATGAAAAAAGGAAGAATATTGTGAAGACCGCCGTGCAAGCTGCCTCTGGGCAAGGTATGGCTGCTGCAACTGACTGCACAAAGCCAGCTTCCTTTTAGTTTCGGCTGCTGCAGCTTGGAATCTGCAGAAGCCATCTAGCACTACACAAAGCCTCCAGCATAGGCAGCAGCACCGGTAGTGCTTATATTGTTTCTGTGTGCACACAGCCTGAGTTCCGGTAGATTCCTGTTAGTTCCGGCTGCTGCAGCTTGGCATCTGCAAGGGTCAGCCTGGTATCTGCAAGTTTTCAGTGGCTTTGCACAGTTGCGCATGGACCCGGGCAGTTGCCAGCTCCTGTGAAGCTCTGGTGTAGCTTCAAGGAGCAGATATGCTGTGGTTGTCTTGCAAGGATCGTTGATATTGCACACCTGTGACCATACACTCTGCGGCGTTTGTGCTGAGAACTCTTTGTGTTGGTTTTAGAAACGCTCGCCGAGCTCCCCCTGACGGACTACCTGCAGCGCCACCATGGCGTCAGCACGAAGCTACAGTATCTGGACAACAAGTACGGTGTGGTGTACAAGAAAGCCCGGCCGGCACAGCCAGGCCACAGGGGCAGGCTGCCAAGCACCCTGAGAAGCCTGGATCAACCCTTTGTTCGGTAAGCAACTTATAAAAGTTGTGCTTATCTTGACATAAACATTTCCTTTCAAGCATTCGGTTTTTAACAACAGGGCTCGCTGTTTCATAGAGTCAGCTTTGGCGTCTAAGCTGTGCCATTGTGTGCCCCCCCACAGGGAGGTGAAGGGGCACGATGGCGGCACATACCCCGTCGAGGTGGGGCGTCAGGTGGAGCTCATCTGCCGCAATCATACGGTACGAGCAGCAATATTCTTCTTCGCCAAGATTGAGCGCAACTTCATCTCTTCCAGCGGCAACAGCACCGGCCTGACGCGCTCAGTGGCCCTGATGGCGCTGATTGGCGCACCCGGGACTGGTAGGTGGCTACCTGTCCATTGCTGCTTGTGACTCTGTGAATGCTTGCCAAGCACCACTATTGGAGAGAAAAATTTCAACCAGTAACAAATCTCCAATAGTTTTAGATAGTTTTAACTTTTATTGGAGACTTTTTTTTTAAACCAGCAAATTTCATGAAATCGAGTGCAGTGCGTGTACTTCAAGCCGGCGCCCGTCAATGAGCTGACCTGGCGTGGATTCCTGTAGGGAAGACAACGGCCTTGACAGAACTGGTCCACATGATTCGAGAGCACATCGAGAAACATCCCCAGGATTGCTTAGACATCATAAAAAATGCCACCGAAGAGCAGGAGGAGGGTGACGCGGAGCAGACGCTGCATCGGCTGCGCAACAGCGTCAGCGAGGGGAGGGAGCTCGTCTGCTGGCTCAGGTATGTGTGGGCCTTCTGCATGATGCCTCGTTAAGCATGCTTTGTCTTCTAGCTGTCCAGCTCAGCTTGCAGTGCTGGGCGCCGCCAATGGCACTGGTGTGCTAAATTCTTATGACCACCCTTGCCCAACGTACCTTCTTATTTTGTACCATGGTTCAACACTGGGTTGCACTCACTTGTCTTGCTGGCAGTGCAGAGGACTTCCAGCTATGCCTGGTTCCAGTATTGTGGTTTGAGACATGCCAAGCTAGCTTCCCTGAGTTGATTGCACGTGTAGGCTGGATAAGGATGATACGCTGCGGGCGCTGGAGATCGAGGTCCAGAACCCGGAGAATACCTTGGCGCTGCGGCTGCTCTACGGCTTCTTGACCTACTTCGACAGCCTCAGCGGCCCCCAAAGCCCGGCAGGGAACTATCAACAGTTCCTCATGGGATTGGACCGGCGAGTACGAGTTGAGCTGCAGCCAGAAGACGCCTTTGCTTTCTTGGACCTCATGACTGGGCAAGCGCCCGACACCTCTCGGGCGGTGTTCATACAGCTGGACGAGTTTAATGCTGCCAGGGGGCCTTACCCCGTAAGATCCTTAGTCAGCTCTTGTCATTTAGTAAAGAATGGTGGACCATGTTGTTGCTAGTCTGCCGGTTGCGTGGCTGGATAGTGCAAGAGTGTGGTGCCGCAGTCCAACAAGCAAGATGGGCATGGGTGTTCTTGGCAAGGTCTTGATTGTGCTCCTGGCTTGCCCTCATGCAGGGCGACGTGCCGACGGGGGAGGATGGCCTGGAGCGCATCTGGGCGCAGAAGCTCCTGTCCACGCTCATCCAGTTCACCGAGGATCAGCCCAACAAGAGCAGGCTGGTGCTGGGCGTGCTGGGCACCAGCCGCCACTCAGTAGCCACACTGGTGGGCACCTCTACGCCCCGCTCCGAGATCGGGCCCCTGCCGCTCCCTGCGCCGTTGGTGCGTGACATGCAGCACTTCCTCAGGGGGATTTGGGGCCGTGTGAGGCTGATGGTGGGCAGCATGGAGCGCTCCTGCCAGGCGGTGGAGGAGGAGGACTCAGTTGTGGTGCAGCTGGCTTCCTGGACAGGGGGCAACTTCCGCCTCATGGCCTGGATGCTGGAGTTGTTTGGGGGCGCCAGAACTGTCTACGACCACATGTCTTGGCGAGCAGGTGCGGCTTCCTGCCTTGATGTTTGTTTTTGGACGGCGGAAGGCTGTTTGGCGAGGAATCCCGAGACTTTCTGAGCAACATGACCTGATGTTGCTCACTGGGCTGGAGCTCGATGGCAAATGCCCTGAAGTGCAGTGACCTTGTGCGTGTTTGCAGAGAAGCTGGCCAACTGGTTCTGCGCCAAGCGCGGGCACCCAGACCAGAACAGTGTGAAGAGTGTGCTGGAAGCGCTCCGTGGCGGCATGGAGGGACAGAACTGGTTTGACAAGCTTGGGACCTTGGAACAGCCAGTCAAACTGGCCATCATCCAGCAGGTAGCTCCCCTTGAACTCCTCGCCAGCCCACCTGATTGTGGCCCACCTGCATGCAGCTAAATTCGGACACACTTACCAGCGCTCTCAATCAATTGTCTCAATATGTCAGGTCGGCTTCATGGGATGCATTGCACTTGTGCATTGTGCACAATCATGCTTGTTCAGGGTCCTCAAACTTGTTGAGAAATCTGCTGTGTGGCCCCTTTGCAAGTGTGCTGCAGACGGCTGCCAGTGGTTTGAGGGGCCAGCCTTGTGCACAATGTCAGTGTGGGCTAGGGTGATGACATGTCGCGATGTGCAGGCCATTGCGCATGCCCTGACTGGCGTGACGGTGCAACTGCGAGCTCCAGTGCTGAAGGACCACCCGGCGAAAATCACATGGGGGGACCTCCTCAACGAGGGGCTGGTCCAGCCAATGTTCATGGTAGGCTTGCTTCCCTGGGGGTCATGGACCCTCTAAAATTTATTATAAGTCACGCCTTTGCCACGCTGACAAAGCTTTATTACTACAAAGCTGGCAAAAGAGTGGAATGCTTCAAGGCCTCAGTACCCAACTTACAGTAATTTGCACTGGCAGGTGGGGGTCACTCAAGAGGAGAGGCGGAAAAGGCGGATCCTGCGCGTCGCGGAATCGCCTGTGCGAACTCCCGTGGCGGAGGTATGCCTCTTGCCTGATTCCCATGCTACTCTGTCACGCACACTGCTGCGCAGAACCGGTGTGTTGCCCTTGCAGCTGATGTGGAGTCCAATGCATCCAGCACACTGTTCTCCATGCAAGCCCAGGGTTGGATTGTGTTTGGCTGGTGCGGGCTTGTGCTCGGTGGCAGTGGGCATTTCCTTGTGGGTTGTCTCCACAGTGAGCGTTATGGTGCTGCACGCACACAGGCACACCGCATCAGGGCATGGCACGACACTGGCCGCCAGGGAGAAACGCTGGGCTTCAGGGACGAGCGGGCACTGGGGGAACCCACCACCACTCCGGGGGGCGCACCACCGCTCCGGGGGGCGCACCACCGCTCCGGGGGGCCCAGTGGCGGGCCTGGGCCGCAGCCTCCTGCATCTCCGGCCCCTGGCGCGGCGCCGGCGCCCACTGGCGGGCCTGGGTCGCAGTCCCCTGCAACCCCGGCCGCTGGCGCGGCGGTGGAGCCAGCACCGCACAGGACATCCCCAGTTATGGAAACTGTGACCTCGCTCGGCTACCGGCGCCTGATCGACCCCGCCGCGAAATTGTCCGCGGCCAACATCACCATTGACCTGGCGCCAGCTGTCATGGCTGGACTCTGGAGGAGGATACACAACCAGGACATGTCGCCGCTGGCAGAGACCGTCTACCAGGAGTCTTCTGCGAAGAAGGAACTGGTAAGCCAGGCTCATGTGCTTGATCTCCTGTAAGCAGAGTTGTGTACTGCATCCGGCAAGATGCGCGCCAGCACTGCCGGAATTGAGCAATTGTGAGCTGTCACGCACAACTGTGAGCAGACTGTCAGGTTTGCCAAGATGGGCAATATTGTTGCCGGGTTGGGAAAGTCTGAGCTGTCATGCATGATACTGTGCCATACAGGTGGACCTGTTCTGCATGATGCACCCTATGTACCTGCGCTGCATGCACCTCGGCAAGACTCACTGCTCCTTGGCGGAAGTGGTGCGGGCGGACTGGCTGGCGCCTTGGGCGGCCGCGCTGCGAGTGGAGCTCCCCGAGCCGCGCATGCTGGAGGCCGTTGCGCTCTTCAAAGGCCAGCTGAAGCCGGTAAGTGCAGGGTCCTGTGCACCAGCCTGCTGGCACCGGTACCAGCATATATGCAACAGCACATGCCTGCACTCGCGAGTAAATGAGCCCAGAGGGGGTTTCGGTTGCAAGACAAGGAGCCTCGCCTGTTGCCAATCTGCCAACACCATTTGTGTATGCATGACGTGATATACTGGAGGCATTTTGCTCATTGCAGAGTTGGCTGTGCAGGACTTCTTCACAGATGTGCGCGCTGTGGCACGTGCTGCGCTGGACTTCAAGGAAGGGGACAGCTGGCCCGATTTGGAGGAGCGTGCACAGTGCGCAAACCTCAGCAGGCCAGCGGTGGGCATCAGTGCCGCCAACAACTATGGCACAGACACGGTGCTGTTCGTAAAGCTCCGGAGAAGGGGGCTGTGGGAGGAGGAGAAATACCTCGACATCCTCGTGCAGAGCAAGTACACCAGGGGCGAAACCTCGCACACCTTCCTCTATGCACTCCAGGAGGCCAGAAGTGACACGCTGCGCCACAACATCACCGCTGGTGAAGCACCAAGTGTGGCAGGTGAACAAGCAACCCTTAGCGTACTCAAATGATGCTTCCTTGGCATATGTGAGTAAAGATATGCACGATATTTTTGCACGCCTGAACCTTTCGTCAAAGTGACAACAATTGGCCTTGTGGGACCATTCTTGACCGTACCGGAGCAGATTGGGTTGAAACTTGAGCTGTTTGCCTAGCATTGCCCCATCATCCAGCATCGAGGCACAGTGCTCATTCCAGAGGGTGTCATGTATCTCACTTTGGCGTTGCACTTGATGCTGACTTGACATGTTCTGAGTGTTGTTGCTATCCTTGCTTGCAGCGCTCGAGGGCCCAGTCGAACCTCACGCGGCCAAGAGGAGAACGCAGCCGCGGAGAGAAGCTGCAGAGAAGGGCGAACAGCAACGGCGGCAGGACTCGGAGCAGGGCGGCTTTCCAGGCGGGAGTATGGATGACTTTGAAGAAGCTGTGCTGGCCGCTCCCGCGGCTCGCTTGGCGGCCTGGGAAGAGCAGCTGGAGGGGCGCATGGGGGAGGGCGACATCCAGCCTCCCGACTGCCCCCACCCGTTCCTGTATTGTTTTGTTACAGACCACAATATGCTGCCCGACCAGCATGCCCGCTTGCGGGTGCTGTCGCTGGCCGGGCCCCCCTTTGCCTCCCGCATGGTCTTTATTGACCGGGATCAGCAGAAGACGTTCTTTGGCACATCAACTGCCATCCAGAGAAACCTGGCAAAGCTGCAGGAAAATTGGGCGGATTAGGCAGCGCAGCTCGGAGCCGGTGAGAGGTGTTGCTGGGGTTGCTGCAAGTGCCCGGGAGCTGTCGCCCATACATCGACTTGCCTGTTAGCATGTCTTGAGCCGGCCGGCACTTTGGGAAAGTGCACCTCTACACTTCTGTGTTGGGAATGCCCTAAGCCATGCTGCCACTGTCAATTCAATCACACAACAATGCCCAAGGGGCAAAAGTTGCCCATTTGGCATGCCGTCTTGGCTGATATCTCGATCATCCTTTTTGAGGCGCTCAACAACATGTCATGCCTCCAAATGCGACCATCGAGCTGATACTTCCAGTGAGGGCTGCCTGGAAGTCCAGTTCTCTGACACATCTTGAGTACACAACCGCAGGATGACCCTCCTGATTGCATCCAAATCAACCCACCTCACAGCAGGCCAGCGAGTCTTGATATGTGCAGTGTCTGCCCAGGTCAGCGCTCAAGAGCTCTGTACCCTACTGCAGGTCACTGCACGACACAAAAAATTGTGCACCAAAAGATTGTCTTGATATGGTCTTGGTCAGGCGCAGCCACCGCGCTCTGTGCTGCCTGCTGCACCTAGGTCTGTGGAAAACTTGAGGTACTAGTTTTCCACAAGTAAAAACTGTAGGTCATGGAGATTTGGTCCGGAACGAGGGGTGGCTTAGGTGTGTTTGTCAGTTGCTGTGACCGCATGACATCATTGTGCTCAGGCCTTGCAGCTTTTAATGCTCAGCGGGCTTGCAAAGTCGATGTGAACAAGGATTGGTAATGTGCCCATGGATGGGCACTTGTGCTGTGTTCACTTGACAAGTCAGTGTGCATGCATGCAACAGCTCTATATCTTAAAGGACCAGGTCTGCCAGAGATGAGGCGCTTCCTGATTGGATGTAAAATGTTGCAGTTCCTTTGAGACCGGCAAACGTGCTGCCTTGCTGACGTGTCCTTTTCAGACAAAATTTAAGCTTGACTGGGAGGAACCAGAATGGAACCAGAATGAGAAACCTGGCAAAGCTGCAGGAAAATTGGGCGGATTAGGCAGCGCAGCTCGGAGCCGGTGAGAGGTGTTGCTGGGGTTGCTGCAAGTGCCCGGGAGCTGTCGCCCATACATCGACTTGCCTGTTAGCATGTCTTGAGCCGGCCGGCACTTTGGGAAAGTGCACCTCTACACTTCTGTGTTGGGAATGCCCTAAGCCATGCTGCCACTGTCAATTCAATCACACAACAATGCCCAAGGGGCAAAAGTTGCCCATTTGGCATGCCGTCTTGGCTGATATCTCGATCATCCTTTTTGAGGCGCTCAACAACATGTCATGCCTCCAAATGCGACCATCGAGCTGATACTTCCAGTGAGGGCTGCCTGGAAGTCCAGTTCTCTGACACATCTTGAGTACACAACCGCAGGATGACCCTCCTGATTGCATCCAAATCAACCCACCTCACAGCAGGCCAGCGAGTCTTGATATGTGCAGTGTCTGCCCAGGTCAGCGCTCAAGAGCTCTGTACCCTACTGCAGGTCACTGCACGACACAAAAAATTGTGCACCAAAAGATTGTCTTGATATGGTCTTGGTCAGGCGCAGCCACCGCGCTCTGTGCTGCCTGCTGCACCTAGGTCTGTGGAAAACTTGAGGTACTAGTTTTCCACAAGTAAAAACTGTAGGTCATGGAGATTTGGTCCGGAACGAGGGGTGGCTTAGGTGTGTTTGTCAGTTGCTGTGACCGCATGACATCATTGTGCTCAGGCCTTGCAGCTTTTAATGCTCAGCGGGCTTGCAAAGTCGATGTGAACAAGGATTGGTAATGTGCCCATGGATGGGCACTTGTGCTGTGTTCACTTGACAAGTCAGTGTGCATGCATGCAACAGCTCTATATCTTAAAGGACCAGGTCTGCCAGAGATGAGGCGCTTCCTGATTGGATGTAAAATGTTGCAGTTCCTTTGAGACCGGCAAACGTGCTGCCTTGCTGACGTGTCCTTTTCAGACAAAATTTAAGCTTGACTGGGAGGAACCAGAATGGGCATCATCAATTGCAATTGCTCAGAGAAATGTTCTTTTCAGACAAGATTTAATCTCGACTGGGAGGAACCAAGCATTATTTAAGTTGGCATCAACATGCCAACGCAGCCAAATCTAGTACGTGACAGTTCCAGCTATGCGGAACAAGGTGTCTGTGCCGATGGCCGAAGCATTCACTAGAGCAGATGAGGCACGAGACATCCCCTTCAGAGCGCGGTATTCACACAGATAATAGCTGAAAGTGGAGGACCCGAAGCCAACAAAGCCTTGTCCTCCCGCCAGGACAATGAAATCCACGAGCGCCTTCTGCTCAGAGCTCAGGGCTGCAACAAGCAAGCTCTGCCGTCAGCAAGTGTTTCGATAAAAAAGCTTGAAAAAAGCTCCCCAGCAGTTAAGCACAACCTGTCTTTTTAAATTGCATCCAGATGGGAAAGTCACCTCCCAAAACATCTTCACTCAGGAACATCTCCTTGTAGAAAATGTCGCTGCAGCTGTCAAAGGCCTTCAGGATGCCTTCAATGTTGGCCAGCTCTGCAGCACACACGCAACCCATCATGCTTACGTTACATCTTGCATGTTAGTACAATAATCCATGCAGCTCACATCATTCTTCAATCGCACCATCGTTGGCGCCATAACTCAGCAGACCAGAAGCAATGTACAGGGGCGTCGAGGCATTGAACTTGGCCCACCTCATTGCCTCCTTATACAGATGCCAGATGACCTGCACAAAGTCACTAATTATAAGTAAAAAGTGTTGAAGCCATCTGTTCCCTCTCAATGTTCCTAGAATGTGGGGAAGCCGGCACAGAAGGGAGCACTCAAGCCTGTCCCACATAGTCCAATATTGGAGATGTTTCTCTCACCCCATCGCCACCCATGATAATTGACCAGTCACGGGCATCCTTCTCAATGCGCAGGTGCGCTGCATTGTGAGAAATGGTTCCATGGTTTGTCAAGGCGGAGATGATCTCATTGGCCAGCTCATGAAGGGCTGGAGCAAAGCGAAGACTCTGTGCCACCTCGCTCACAAGAGGCAGGTTGCTGCATCCATTGAACAGACTTGTCATCTGTCTGCTGCAGCCAGGTCAGTGCCCAGATGTGGCGCCCATAACCATGCTGTTCCATTTGAAGAAAAGTTGAAGGACAGCTTACCTTGAGGTCTCCAGCATGAAGAAGGTGCATGGCAGGTCCAAGGCAATGTAGTCAATGGTAGTCTTGGGATCCTGCCTCAGCAGCAGCGCAGCATGCAGCATGACTGTGCTGCGGACCATATCTACCATGTCATCCAGATGCAGGCTCTGCAAGGTGTCCATACAGAATTATGTGAATATGTAGGAGAATGTGCCTGATTGCTTGCTCAGCAGCATAATTAAATCTGATGAAGGTTTCTGCTCCCGGATGCAACCACTCAAAGGATGTGCATGAGGAGCTCGCTTACCTGCAGATACACATTCTCCATGCGTGCTATGTACTTCTCGTCCACACCTCGCTGTGCATACAGCGGGTATGCCACCTGCGGCTCTGTCAAGTCCGGGAAGGGCAGCAAGGCTGGTGTCTGCAGAGGCATAGAAGCTTATTTACCTGTACCGGATCATTTCATTGCAAAACGGTGGTCATGCAGTTGAGTTCTTATTCGCACCCTCACCTTGTGGACTGTCATACCATGAATGCGCCAATACTATGCTATCCTCTCGACATCCAGCAGCGAATCAAGAGGCGCAGGCGTCCAGCTGACCTCATTCTCATCCTTCCTGGTGCTGAAATACTTGCCAAAGGAGTCACGCTTCCACTGCTGGCGGGAGAACAATTTCTAACTTGAGCGCAGCTGACAAGGCAAAGGCTGCAATGTGGCTGTAATGCTGATTCATGAGCCCTGTGCAGGCTGTGTAGCGCAGAAGCACTCTCACTTGCTTGTGCAAGCGCCCCTCAGCACGGCCGAATGCTCTATAGTGCTCTCTGGCCTTTCCCTGGGTGTCAATGCCTGCCTGCTTGAGGTCTGGGTAGTACAGCAGATACGTGTGCCAATCGAAGTCCTCAAGATCGCCTCCAATATGCTCCTCCAGAGGCTGAAGACCTGCTGTCCAGCTTGGCTGCAACGACTCCTCCACGGATTGCAAGACATCATCTGAGAATCTTCTCGGAACTCTCCTTGCGGAATTGCTGCTTTGACGGGTCTCCAAGCGTTGATCATGGCTGTGTCTCAGTCCAACGTTCTCTGAGCTGCCACTGGACCTTCCTTGTAAAAGATGCTCCCAAGCCCTGGCCGCATTGCGTGTGTATGTGATGACATCAATATATGATGAAGACAAGCTCAGGGGCCATAGAGCCGGCGAGCTCGAGCGGCTGAGGAGCTCTTTGGTCTGCTTCCTGCCGAAACGCTCCCTTTTGGCCCTGATGATATCTATCTCTGTCGGGGATATCAGGCCGTCATCACCACGTTGCAATTGCGCTCTTATGATCGTGGTGACTATGCGGGTCTGCGATGGCGCATCGTGAGATGCCGCGAGTAGCCAGAGGCCGTTGGCTAAGAGCCCCAGAAGGGTGAGCAGACAAATATTTCTGCGTCTGAGCTTCTTCCTTGTCTCACCCGCCATTGAATTGTATCGTAGCACCATCGATGACAAGTGGTGCTTCATACTGATGCCATTCGATGAGAACAACGGGATCCGTACACAACACAGGGCCCGAGGTGTTCACCCAAGCAAGCTAACCCCACACCCCGATCTTGGATCGGCTTTCCTAGTCAATGTCATTAATAATTATTATTATTATTACAGGTCGGCAAACCCAAAGCCAAATGGCCATAGGGCATACACACAGCGTGTCTGCAGCCACACCGTGGGGCCTCTAATCTAGTCTGCAGCCCAGTAGAGTCCTACTAATATATATATCCGGAGAAGTGCACTTCTCACGTGATCAACAACCACAACTAGACAAACCACTAGACAACTAACACTCCCTGTGACAAAGCAGTATCCCTCTGCATTTGACACCCCTGGCCTGCCAGCAACGCAACACCATTTCAGGTGTCGTTGAGGATAGCATGCAGGATACCCAGGGTTGGGCAGACAATCATCACATGCAAACACATGCAAAGTAGGCAAGACTTGCAACACAGTCAAACACAGGCAAGACATACAACACAATCGAAGACAGGCAAGACATGCAACACAGTCAGTCACTGGCAAGCAAAATTGTGCATCACAGACAAAGACAAGCAATGTTTGTCTGCCGGGCAGATGGTACTGATACACACTATTACCTAATAGTCTGAGCTCTATGTGAGACAATGTCAACTAAGTAGCGGAATAATAATAATCCTGTATGAGGCGAACCCGAAGCCTATCGGCCGTAGGGCATACACAGGTCCGTCTGCAGCCGGTTTCCTGGGGCCATATGCACAGGCTTGCAGCCTTGTCAACTCGCAAGTGCACCCATGAAACCTAGCAGGTCTACACCCCCTTCTTACAAGATTGCTGAGGGGCCGTCCTTAGCAAACCACCCGGAACTTCAGGACGGTTGGGTAGCGCCGTTGTGGGTGTCTCAGGGGTGGCCACAACGCCGGATATTCCCGAAAGATCCGAAAAATTTCCCTGTTGTTCCAGGGGATCGAACCCCGGATCTGATGGATGCTATCATTTCAACATTACCATTCGGCGACCCGGGACGGGCTTAATTTTTATGATCGCACGTCGATAGAGGTGTCAGATACTTGACTTTTCTTTTTATGAAAGGCTGCCCCAAAAGGCACATTAATAAGCATGGGTAACAGGTTTGCACCTCATGTCTTCACTGACGGAAGTACAGAGACTTCACACCTGCCTGCCCTCTTGTTCCCTCTTCTATAGCTCTTTAGGATCGATCAAAGCAGCTAGGCAATACAGGCAACAATTTTCCAGCTTAGTTGAGATTGCATGCGCACCCACAACCCAAAATCACTGCTGATCAGCACATTCTTCTTCAACATTGACTTAACTTAATGTTCTTGCAGTCATCTCGGCGACCGTAGTTGCGCATGCAGCAGGGAGCTTTGACGAAGACACGCTCTTCATAAATATGGCAGTGCGCAGCGGAGGTAACACTGTATATGATGTCCTGCACGGGCCGCTATCCATTGCGTTTGGTATACTGGCCGGGGGCGTGGCGGGCGTCTTCTGCTCAGCCACGAACCTTTGGAACAACAATATGAAGCGCACCCTCGTCATATTCCTCACGAGTGGGTCCCATGGGGCCTTTCTCTGTGCAATGACACAGCTGGCGCAAAAGGCACCCTTTGTTGCTATGGCATCTGGAGCACCATAGCAGCGCTTGAGAGATTCTTTCCACGTCCTGGGGTTCAGGGAATTCATGGATGCCCTCCTCACCTCCTCGAGTAGCAGAGAGGTCTGAAAAACCTAAGCAGGTATAACACAATGTCATTGTTTCCTCAATATGTAACATGTTGGGCGCAATCGATGTGTGGCTGCAGGCGTGGGCCTCTCAGTTCCCGCAACAGCCGGAGGGATGAGGTTGTTGATCAACAGTATTCATGCTCTGGCGCTGTTATGCGCCCTCAGCATTCCTGTGGCTATCTTCAACGACACTCTGTTCTCATGGCACCCTGCACTGATGGCGCTTGCCATCCTGGCTTCATGGCTGAGGAAGTGGTCACTTCCAGCCTGTTCCGCAGCAAGGTGAGTTGTGATCATGGATGCTTAGATATGTTGCAAGAGCATGGATGAATCTCACACGTCAATGTGGACATTTTGGCGATGCAACACCATAGTAGCCACACCGATGCCCCCTGATACAGAGACAGAGGGTGCTACCGAAACGGGTCTTTGGAAATTCCGGGCCCGGATCTCTGCATCCCGTCTGTTTGCCCTGGCCTCTGCAGGCTCCAACACCCGTGACGGACCCCCTGGGTCACGGAAGACCAGCGGCTGGTCAGCCCTGCCTCTCGTCCTCGGAGCAGGGCGCCTTGCAGGCCGTGGGGCAGGGGTGGGTTGCTTGGGTCCCTTCCCTTTCCTCCACCTCTCCTCTGCGGAATGGGTTATTGCCTCGGTGACGGAGACGGAGACGAATCCCTCACGGAAGGCAGAGGGCCTGCATCCGGATCTCTGGGTCCCGTGGGCCGGTAAGGACGCTTGTTGGTCCTCTTGGCCAGGCATGGATACCTGTTCGGCATGGCCGAGCGCAATGATTTCCTGGCCATGGCAGCCCCCTTCGTATTCTTTTTGCTCAATGTTGCCCGGACGCTTGCACGTGTCCTTGCACTCTGGGCCAGAGCCTGAGTACGTGTCATGTTTATACTGTATAGCATACTTTTCGCTCGCCTAAACATGTATGAGCGTGAGGGTGCTCGACCTGTTCTCCGGGACAGGGTCCATATCAAAGCACTGCCTTTCGCAACCGGAGACCTACATAGTATGCAGAGCCGGTCTCTGTGGACATTCTGAAGAAGTGCAAGGCGACCATCACCAGTGACATCATGGACCTTGATTACAAAGCGCTGTGGCAGCCCGGGGAGTTTGACATAGTGTGGGCAAGCCCACCTTGCACACATTATTCGATAATCAGGACGACAGCAAGCACACCCAGGGACATCGCAGGGTCCAATGCCATAATACAGAGGACTCTAGAGATCATCATGTATCTGAAACTAAAAGCGTATTTCATGGAGAACCCTAGGACCGGGTTGCTCAAACTGCAGGACGTTGTCAGTGGTTTGCCCTATCATGATGTCAGCTACTGCATGTATGGATTCGATTACCAGAAGCCCACCAGGATATGGACAAACACGCACGGTTTCCAGCCAAACTATTGCACCAAAGAGAACGATTGTGGCAGGAAGGTCACGGGTCTCAACAGAGCAGGGAGCCTCACACACAGGCTCAACATCTGTCGTTCATGTTCACAGAATCGCAAGTTCAGCATTCCCGAATCTCTCTGTAACAATCTTATAATCCTGATCATCACACCACTGGCCGTTGGCCTTCATCAGCGCCTTCAGATCGCTTGATTTGGGCAACATAAACCCACGCTCGCGCATGTTGCGGACTGCTCCCATGCCATCCACCGCCTCGAATCCCCTCAACAAGGCCTTCAAACGCCTCGCAAAGCCGATCTTCTTCATCTGCACCCCGTACACATCTCCCTTGTCCACAAACATCTTGTAGAGCTCATAGAGGCGGCCCGTCGAGATGTAGGTCGCCTGGTGCTCGTTGCTGAACGCTGCATCGGGTTTCATGGTGAGGTCTTGCAGGAAGGCAGTCACGTTGTCCCTGCTCTCCACCATGATGGCGGCCCGTGCGGCCGTCTCCGGGAAATGACGCACCCTGAAGTCGCTCAGGTCGCGATGCATCAGGTATCTGTAGAAGAGCTCGGATGTCTTGGTAAGGTCGGCTTCGAACAGGTGCACGATGGGGTCCCAGTATGGATGGTTGTTGGAGATGGTGCGAGAGGTCTCTAGCACGAAGTAGCGCCTGTCTCCCTCGGTGATGGCCACAGGGAAGTCCTCGTTGGTGGTGATCACCAGGTTGACATAACTTTTGATCTGCACGCTGTCCTTGTACTTCTCTGTCTGACAGAGTCTGTCATGTTCGTCCTGGGCTCTGTGATGAAGTTCTTCAGCATCCGGTTCTCCCGCTTCAGCCCACCGAAAGTGGCTTCATCGAGGTTCACCAGCATCTTCTTTGCCGTCAGACTGTTGAAGCCGCCGGTGAGATCATGTATGTCCTTGCACTGGACATAGTGCTCGTCGTAGATTGCAGACATCAGCTTGTTGAAGACGAGTCCCTTGCCAGTCCCTGGCAGCCCCTTGACCACCACAGCCACACCGGTCTTCTCCCCCAGCTTCTGGAGAGGGAACGCCAGCCAGTTGAGCAGGTACTCCGACAACAGCACCTCGCCGGCGCAAAAGTGCTGATGGAGGTGGTCTAGTATCGGCTGCAAGTAACGCAGCTCATCCTCTGACAGGCTTGCGAGCGGCTGTGTGAGGTGGCTCATCGGCAGCTTTCCAGAGAACAGGTTGAACCTCTTGGGGTCGCTCTTGTTGGGGTTGATCTCAAACTCGTAGCCGCTGGCGAATCTCCTCTTAGTTGACTCCTTCCATGTGTTGAAGGCGTTCTTGTTGTTGGTGAACCATTCACCGGCCCCCCCAAAATTTCTGATGCGGTATTCTGCGACCTCCCCCGCTTCGGTGTACACCAGCTCGACGATCTCCGGCTTGCTGATGTTGATGCTGATGAGAAACCTGTGAAAACAGGTGAATGACACTATGTCACATGTCACATGTGTTTTAAAAACTTCTATAGAACTAACTATATTTGTGCTCCTCTATAGGAAATTGAAATAAATGTGTCATATCTGTCATATGTGTCATGAACACTGTGTCGTATGAGGGGGGAGACTACAAAACACTGTCATAATCTACACTTCTTTAAATTTAGAATAATATAGAAAGTACCAGTGGTCTAGTTACATGCAAGAGTCTCTCCTATCCACACAACAGTGTTCTCCGCGCACCTGTTGGATCGGACATGACACATGACACATATGACACGTGCTTTTCAATTTCCTATTGAGGAGCACAAATATTGTTAGTTCTATAGAAGTTTTTAAAACACATGTGACATGTGACATAGTGTCATTCACCTGTTTAGGTACTCCACAATGAAGCGGTTGTTCTTGGGATCCTGGGCCAGTACATCAATAAGATCAGTGTTGATGGTCATGAGGTCTGTGGTCGTCAGCTCATCCATGCAAGTCGGTGTCTTTGTTTGCCAGGTACCCAGCGGGTAGGGGTCCTTGTCGATGCACTCCTTCGCGTAGCACTTGTACACCACGCTTTGGTCCTTGTAAAAGAGGACACTCGCATTGTTGCTGACGTGCTTCTCGATGTGCACACACAGACGGGGGACACCCGGCTTGTTCAGGATCGAGACGGTATTGCCCCTGACTGGGCCCGGGCAGTACTCCTTCATTTTGGCCAGCTCCATATAGTCGCTAGCCAGCTCCAGCATGCTCTCGTCCGTGAGGGTCAGCCACTCCGGCTTAGCCAAGGAGTGCCCTACCGCGGCGTCCACGGAATGGATTTCTGATCTGGCGATGCTACGCGGCGCGTATTTGGGCAGCGGCACCTCCATGACCTCCTCGTTGCCGTCCAGTGCCTGTATCAGGTACTCGTGGTAGGGATTCCCTGTCTCCACAGGCTCCCGCACTCTCTTGTCACCATCCTTCCCTTTTACGCCCCCCACCACCGCCATCATGCGCTCACCCCTGTATGGATATACCCCCTTGTCCCACCCCGGCACCTGGAATTCAAACCTGCCTATGACGGTGTTCATCTCCGCCACGCGCAGCTGTTTGCCCAGGACGAAGGCGCGGAAGGACACCTTGAACCTCTGCCCCTCCTTGGTCTTCACCCAGCCATGCCTGCTGGCGACCCTGACCTCCTCGCGCTCCACCTCCAGGCTCTTCAGTATCGGCGGCAACACCTGCTGCTCCATAACGGCCCAGGTGTCTGGCTCCTCGGTGCAGTAGAGCGGTGTCAGCAGCACCTGCGGGCCTGTCAGCATGTCAGCGATGTCAAACCAGCAGATTGTGCAACGGCAGGAGCAACATTTTTTTGCCCCACCGAAACAGCTCCTAGCCACTTTTGTGGCGCTGTGTGCTACAGACCAAAAAGAATTCCAGGGTCACAGATCCGTCATGTTTTTGTGGAATGAGAGTGAATAACCTGTCGATTTAGTAGGGGATTCACCTGTTGACTTAAGCGGGGAATCTGAAGAGACGCCTGTTGTACAAGCAAAACACAATGCAGCAACTGGCGAGACACACTCAAAACATGTGTGCTGCAAGAAAAAACTAAAACTGCCTGGCTCATTCAAAGAGCATAACACCAAGATCAGAGGAGGACAATTCGAAGTCAAAGTAGGGCTTGACGAAGCTGGAGGGCAGCAGCGCCTCCAGCAGTGTGCAGTTGGGCCGTCCATACCTGCAAAGCCAAAACAGAGCTGAACCCTATGATGGGCAGAAGTGCCTGCGATAGCGTACAGTTGGGCTGTCCATACCTGCTGGCCACGTGGTTTGCCGCCTGTTCTGCGGAGAACAAGATGGGTGGGTTGTCACCATCGCGCTTGCATGCAATCTTGGGCCTGAAGCCAAGCTAGCTGCGCTGCCTGGTGCTGTACCACTCCCCTGAGTCAGGGGGGCCAAACTTCTCCTGGAAGTCCATCTTGCTTGGTCTGTAAATTTAATGGTTGTGATTCTGTCTGGTCAGGCTTTTATACTGTGCAACAGCGCACGAATGTGCAACCAGCAGCGCACAAATGTGCAACAGCGCACAAATGTGCAACCATCAGCGCACATTTGTGCAACCCGCATGATATAAAGCCAGAACTCAGCTGAGAATTCCCTCAAATGGTCTTTCCGCATGAAGAGACAGTTTCCAGGGACGAGGGCAGGAGGCTAGCAAAGGAAAGGTACCACAAGATCCACAGCTTGGGTATCACCCTCAGAGCCAGGAAGAACCTCAACCCAGCATTCGAAGCCATGGCTGCTGACGCCAGTCCAGCAGAGTCTGGAGAGATCAAGGTGAACAAGTGGAAGAACTATGTGCTTCGACGCATTGTGAAGGTGTGCAGATGTGCAGGTGTGCAGTGTGCAGTGTGCAGGCCTGACAGGTGTGTGTGCTCGCAGCGGGAGCCCCTTGCTGACATCACCAACAAGCCCAGGCCCACAGAGGATACCACCATGCAGTCCCCGGTCCCAAGAAGCGCATCAACCCTACTCAAATGACCGAGGCAAGGGAAAAGGAACGCTTCCTGCTCGTGAAGGCCATGCGGTTCATTTTTGCGGTGGAAAAGCATGCCAAAAGCACGAAGAATGTACCCATGCTCCGCATGGTAGAGGTGTTCAAAGGATGCCTATGATGATGCTGTAGACGGACAGTGTACAGCTGGAGGGGCGCATGGTGCTGCTGGCAGGGAGGTACATGCGGGATTGATGATGTTGCGATGCATGCTACTGATGGAGCAATCGGTGATGAGGCAAAGCTGTTCAGAATCCGTGAGGTCCTGCTGCAGTTCATGCGCTGTGTCTTTGATGAAACTGATCCTGCTTGTATTAGCTTCTGTGAGGATGCAGCTGCCATGCTGGCAGAATGAATGATCGATCTTGTAACAAGAAACTTATTTACAAAGAATCCCCATACATACACCAAGCCCCAAGCCGGGCATCACAGAAAGCACATTCATTGCAGCGCATTCATTGACCCAGCAGGCATCCCCCATCTCAGTTAGATCCTGCGCTCGAGCCGACCGTCTCGCAGCCTCCCGTAGCGTGCCTGCTGAGCAACATTGTGAGACTGAGTTGTGAGCTCCAGGTTGCTGCGCCTATTGTCCAGTTTGTTATTGTTCTTGTGGTACACAACCAGGCCTGAAGGCGCCTTCTTGATGGCTCTGTGCAGCAGCCTTGTCCTATCTATCCTGGCATAAGCATGGCCATGGGTGTACAACAATGACAGGGAATTTCCCTTCACATACTTATCATAATCTGCCTTGTCCACCTTCACTATATGCTTTCTGCCCTTGCTCTGCACCGTGACATTCACCATTTAACAGTACCCTGAAAATGTGCCTGCTGCGCGGCCTGTAGGGGTCCCAGGGAGGGTAGAAGATCTTCATCTTCTTCTTGGGCTTCTTCTCCGGCTTGGCAGGCACCCTGCGCTTCAGAGAAGGCTTTCAGAAGCATCTCTTGGCCCTGATTAGCTGCAGGGGTCATCAAGGGTGGTTAACATCTAACCCTAGGGTTTGGCAAGTCCAAGCAAAGACGTTTAACGCCTGCAGTTGTCCGATGAAGACTATTGGGACTGTGACAAGTCCCAGTGAACACCAGTCAACACCAGTAATCACCAGAAACCTTCAGTGAACCCCACCTGCAAGCCAGTCTGTGGGCCTGACTGCTGCCCACTGCTTCCTACTGTGGGAAGGTGAACCGTCGTAAGGTTTCCGGAGCCCAGAAACTCAACTCTCAGGTGTGAAAGCCCTCCAGAGCAGCACCAACTGAAGAACTTTGTGAACTGTCTCAGCTTCTGCCTCTTCCAGCCTCCTCTAGAGCATCTGACCACTCTCCTTGCAGCCAGCGAATCTCCAGCAGTCGTAGCCAAATCATATGGTTCTCCAGATCACCTTGAGCCTTGTTAAGATCAATAAGAGCAACATATAAAGGCCTGAGGAAGGTGTCTTTGTAGAAATCCATCCTGTTAGACAGCAGCTGTGTTGTTTTAAGGTCTTCGGATGTACTTCCGGTGGTTGTCGCCGATGGCAGAGTATAACCGGACCAGTTGTCGAAGAGCCCTGGGACCGACCAAATCCAACTTAAACCAGGTTTAGCAGGCCTGGGGCGCCCAGGACTCAGCGAGGAAACCTTGGTACCCTTACCAGAGCAAATATCAGGAGGCATAAGGTCCCAGGGTCAGGCACACTGTGCTGCACCAGTACAATGTAGTCCCAGGTAGTCCTAGGTTGTCCCAGGAAGCTCGCAGCGTGAAACATTTGCAAATGTTTCACGCTGCGATAGTGGGATCCAGTGATGTGCAGCCACTGCTGCACGTCTGTACAGCCACTGCTGCACGTTTGTGCCACTGCTGCTGACTTGGCGTTCACTGCACTTCTCTGTGACCTGCAGGATGCCGTCACTGACTTGGACTGTTCCCCACAGCAGCTCCTTCATCAACTTCTCTGTCATTGCCATCTCCAGCTTCGTCCTAACAGGTCTGACCCAGTGCTAAGAGGACCGAGCGCACCCAAGATTCCGGTTCGTCGAGCGTGCGAGTTTCCACGTGGAAATTGGAACCCCTGCGCGGAGGGTTTCGAGCTTTGATCCTGACGGCGCAGTCTCATGCTTCAAAATCAATGTTTGGGAACCTCATGGCATCTTGTTGCGTGTGCGGCTCCCTTTGCAAGGAGTACGTTGTGTGGGGAACCTCTCGTGGTGTGGAGTATGTAGTGTGTCGCCCGTGCTTCCATAGCATTGGAGAGGACGTGTGGGTGAAAGCGGATAACCTCACTTTCACGTCAAATGATATCAAACTGGCTTTGAGATCAAATCATCATCTATTGATGTACTAAGAGGTATCAAATGATGTCAATAGGACATCATTTGATGTCAAGAGCAGGGTGTAAATTGATATCAATTTGATATCAAATTATCATATCAAAAATTGGTTTTTTGATGTCACACCGATGTCAACTGATGACATGACCCAGTGAAAATTCTGACATCAATTGATATCAATAAAAATTGTCAAAACCTATTGACTTGATATCATTCTGATGTCAAATGATAGTATGGCCTAAGCTTAAAATTGATATCAATTTGATGACACAGATGGATGTCATCAGCACGTCAGTTGATGCTCATTTGATGTGCTAATGAGAGCTATTACTAGAATATGCTTGATGTCAATTGATATACCTTCTAGGAGGCCAATGAGCATGTCAATTGACATCAATTTGATGTCAAATGCACATCAATTTACGTCAACAAGAATGTGCAGATTGACATCATATTGACATCAGTTTAACATCAATTTTAAATCAGTAGACATCAAACCTATGTGAAAAGATGTCAGATAGACATCCAGGTAGGATATGAAGGGTTTATAGATGCAAGAAATGCACTATTGGCATCACGACAGCAACGTAGAGTGGGTGATAGGTTAGGTATTACGCTACGTGTCTGAGATCGAATCCCGTGAGTCACATTTTTACTTTTTGGGTCTGGCTGGTCAACAGGCAAGCGTAAAAAGATATCATGAGCACGTCAATTGACATCAGAATGATATCAAACAAGCCAGATGGTCGCAATATATGCTCATCAATTGATATCAATGTGATATCAAAATCGCATGAAATGACATCATGGTCTGACATCAATTGATATACAGTGAATGCGACTCTGTATATTGACGTACGATTGATATCATTCGGGGTCCGATGTCAAATGACCATCAATTGACATCAGAACAGGTTCACTGACGTCAAGGATGGATCCCAACCTACCGGACTTCCCTATGTTATCGGACCCAATCTTCCGCGAACTCCTCGGGGCACTGGCAAACGGATCGATCACGTTGCCACCACCACCGATCTTCCCTCCGGCATCCCTACCTTTAACCCCGACCACGTCTCCGGCGCTCTCAATCCCATTTCTGACGAGGATGTCGCCCTCGCTGACGGCCCCGACCGTCATACGCGCGAGTGCGCGACAGCGAGGTAAAATTCTGCGGTGATTTTGAAGTTTGACCTGACCGTTGCGCGTAGTCACCCGATGGCGCAGATTGTTAGTGCTTCTCCTCGGTCGGCGACTTATATGTATGTGCACCGCAGAAACCTCGCTAGGAAGCGCCGCGCAGCCTCGAAACGCGCAGCCACCGACGCCCCCCGCTCCTCCCCAAGGTGTGTTCACAAATGTCGGGATGTGAAATGGGATGTGTGCACAACCACCGTTTGCAACGCCCTTTGCTGAGCAGTTGTTGTTGTGTAGGCTCACCAGCGGTCGGGGAACTTGCGGGGAGAGGCAGGGGGAGAGGGAGGGGCCCGGGACGACCACGGCTTGACTCGCCCGTTCCGTGCCGTGCGCCTCCGGGCTTGGGTGACGCTTGTTTTGGAGTCATCGCCTACTCCCTCACTATCAACTGTGCTAGCACTGGGGTGCCGAAGTCTTGGCACGAGAAATTGCAAGCTTGGTGTGCGGAGTATTGCGTTAGAGGCATCTTCTCGATAGAGGTGGGCCCCCGGGCGTCGCATTCCCATTATCAATGCGCTTTTGAGTGCCGCGCGCCGCAAGGCAAGCAAGGGTTGGATTTGATAAGGAAGTTGATCCGGGAGGCTCTCAATATCACCCCAACTCACCGGGCCACGCTCGTGTTGAAGGAGTTTGGTACAAATCAAACCTTCCCGGAGATGGTGGGTTATTGCATGAAGGACAAGGGGCAAAATCATTTCGATGAAATGCGCGTCAATGTGTCCGATGCGGATGTGGAGGCTGGTGTGATGGCTTACGGGTTGGTGCGGCCTAGTTATGCTGATGGCAAGAAGGAAATCACAAAGGCCAGTCTGTTCAAGGTCGCCTTCCTGTTCTGGAATTATAATTTATTCCCTGTGCGTGACCATTTTCGGCTGGACCATGTCTTGCGGCTGATGTTGTGTTCGGGGGAGTGGATGCCGGCCGCGACATGGGTCATCACTGGGCAGGGGTCGGGGTTGGATTTCGAGAAGGGGGAGAGTTTGTGGGAGATAGTCATGGCTGCGGACTGCGCTAACATCACAATTGAGCAAGTGCAATCCGTGTTTTTCGGCACTCCCCAGCGCACTATGCGCATGCAGCCGGATCCGTGTGGGTATGATGCGGTTTCTCTTGCTGATGCGCGTGAGTTTGCCATGCAATTGCGCACCGGGGTCCTCACGGCCGAAGATCATGAGGCATCGCGCCGTGAGGAGTTTGGCGCTTATTGTGCCGCTTCCCGGGCTCGTATGGATAGGGAGAGGGATTGTGAGGAGATGGAAGAGGTGGATGTGGACCCAAGAGTCTCGTTTGGGTCGCCCTCGACCTCTAGGAGGCCCTATCGCCGTGGAGATTGTGTGGTGCGCACGCCACCGTCCATGGCAAATCAAGGGCCCGCGCCTTGCTATGATGAAGAGGAAGTAGAGGAGGAGGATGAGGAGGAAGATGGGTTTGTTTTGTTGCCTAGGGACACCCCGGTTCATAGAAATGGTGAGCCACCTAACAAGGGGCCCGCGATGGATGGCCCTTCCGGCTCCTAGGACGGTTGCCAGTGAGTTTTGACGATGCCGTGACATTCGATAGTGTTTGTGGTGAACATTACCAGATTGCGCCGGCTTCACATGCTTCCTTGCCCTTCGTTGCGACCTTGTTTGTTTGTTCCTGACTGTTTGTCCTCACGATTTGTCACTGCGCTGTCTACGTGTAAATTCTTATCACATAATGTAATAATTATTTACTCATCAAGTCGGCTTCGCTGACTTACACATGGATACACAATGTAGAGCTCTGTGCTATGTACCCACAAGAGTGACAAATGTCGCCTGTTCTGGACTGCTCTGAATGGCGTGTATCTGCACTGGGCTGTGTGTATCCTGCAGAAAGTGTATCTGCAAGTGCAGAGTGTATCTGCAGTGACTGTTCTGTAGGGTTTCCTGTAATGCCCTTGGCTTGACTGGTTGGGACTGGTTGGGATTTGGTTGGGACTAGTTGGGACCACTGGTACACCTTTTCCAGCCACCTAGGGCTGATCAGATGTCTGACTCTGATCGTCAGAGTCAGCACCCAGCATGACATCCATACATTCACAGAGAAACTTGGAAACACTCACAAGATCATCCTGGTCTTGCAAGTGTGAAAACGAGTGAATACCCTGCTGACTAGTCGTAGACCCTGTGACGATATTTGCCGCCCATGCAGGCACTGCCTGATTAGGGAGAAGCTGCCCGCTGCTTGGCTCTCCTCGACAATCCATTTCAGTTCAGAAAAGGGCTACAGTGCAGCGTTGTGAAGTTCCTTTAGATGGCGGGGCCAAGCTCGGTCGTGGGTGAGCATTTCCGTCTTAAGCCTTTACTATCTATGCTCTGTGCAGTGACCCTGAACAGACTGACTTAGGTGATGCGACCCTGTCCTCACACATTTGGTCAATTGAGCGTGTTATTTTTTCTGCAGTTCCACGCAATTTTAGGCTTCTTGAAGAGCTTGAGAAGGGCGAGAAGGGCATCGGGGATGGCACAGTAAGCTATGGCATGGAAGACGGTGACGACGTATACATGAGGAATTGGACCGGCACCATCATTGGCCCAAGCAACGTATGCACCTGGCATTGCCTCGAAGTGCTGGACGGTTGCTAAGTCCTTTGTGCACCTTGTGCAGTCTGCATGATCTGCTGCCGAAGATGTCTTTCTCCAAGTCTTGCAACTTATAAGCGTCCAAATATTCTTGGTGTTTTTTTGAAATTTTCAAGTGTTGTATCCATCAATAGCACTTCATTCCTGGCAATTTGCCTCAAAGAGTGACAACCACTTTAGTGATGAGGTTGTTGCGTTTTCAGACTGTACACGATGGAAGGATCTACAACCTGAAGCTAATATGCGGCCCAGACTACCCTGAAAAGGTGACTTGTTCTGCCAGATATGAAAACCCATGAGTGTCATGCCACCAGTCTCCCTGTTGACACAAATGACTTTTACCTGCTGTATGTTTCTCTGTGCAGGCGCCAATTGTGAAGTTCTACAACAAAATCAACATGAGCTGCGTTGCACCAGATGGAACGGTGGGTTGTTTTGAAGACTTCGAATTTTACGTGGGGTGGCTCTCGAGTGATGATGGGCCTGTGTTGTGGAGTGTGTAGTAATGAGACAGCTACTTGATTTATTGTAGTTTGCATCTGCAGATTGATCCCAGGCACTTTCCCAGCCTAGGACACTGGAACCGGTCATATACAATGGAGACCATCTTGACGGAGTTGCGAAGAGAGATGACAGCTCCTCACAATAGGAAACTGCACCAACCGCCAGAGGGAAGCCATTACTGAGTTGCATTGCATTCGAATGTTATTCGGCAAGTTTTCTGAGGATCCATCCTCCCAATGCCCGGACGAATTCTTGGGAATCAGGCCTGTCCAGTAGTGCTCTTGTATCAGGTTGGGAGCTTGTACAGCAGACTGAGGAGCGCTCCAGACTGAGGCTAGCCACCTATAATTGCTTCCAAAGTAGCAGGTTTGCAGCTGTGGGTGTTTTCAAGTGCAAGTCAACCAATGAGCACTTGATTGCCTGCATTGACAATGTTGTTATGAAAGGTGTTCATGTATCCCCTGTTGTGTACCAAGGCACCTGCCAGTATGCGCAGTACTGAATATCATGATCAATATTCAATAGTTGGCCTACAAGGCTGAGCTTGAGCTCAAGGGAAGCTCTGGGCATGCTTCACCAGAGAACCATTAGCAAGAGACTGTAAAGTAACAAGAAGTTTGCAATCTGCAGCAACACAGGATCGTCACAGCAGACCCCGATCAGACAGTGGTTCAATAACGTTGTGCTCTGAACAACTGGTGAGTGCATGAATTGGTAGATCTCTAGAGCTCCACGCACAATGTACTTCCCTGTCACTGTCTGTCTATGCATTAGCAAGTATCCAACTATCCACAAAGGTGACCCAACCTCATCTCTGCCTTGGACCCAATGAATATTATGTTCAACTCCTCAGGTCGATGTCTGTGTAGCCCCGCTGGGTCCGCAGCAATGCTGCTTACACGGTGTGCCAGGCCACTGGATGTGCAATCTCTCTATTGCTTCAAGAGCTAGACTCTGTGCTCTTCTCCTTTGCGTCCTCAATTCCCACTTTTATCCAACGCTCAAACTCTGTGCTGTTCTCCAGCATATTTACTGATGCCGCCCCATCTGCTTGCAGGACTCTCTGCAAGTACAAATACATGCACATTTGCTCACTGCTTGCTGCAAAGCTAAAGAGAGCATTGAAATGTGCTGGATGATGAATGACATTCGAGGGTCACATCATCTGGATGGGCCATCTGCATCACTGCAGGAATGTCAATGTGAGATCGAAGAGACCTGCTGCATCTTGTGGTAGTCTGCAAGATCGGCACGGTAGTCAGAGAGCGCAAAGTTGGTAGCAGCTGCTGTCCCACGCAGTCGGACAAGAGCACGGTCATACGCCTGCTTGTACACATTGGGAGGTCAACCATGGCAGTCTTATTCACATTTGTTCATTTTCCTCTGCGGCTAGGCATAGAAGAGTTGACTCACCTTTGCAGCCTCACGCTCGCCCGTGAATAAGCCCAGGTAGATGTGTTTACTGCCGGGCACTCCGATCCGAGCCTCCCATCTTCCTGGGGATCAGAAAAGGTGTTGAGCATTGGAGCATTGCTGCAGTAGGACACTTGTGTCGGGGACAAGGGTCAAAGAAGACTCAGGAGAAGCACCGAAACAAGATTGAGTTGAAGACCTGATGGATGATGGGTGACGCCTCGGAACGCAGAGGTGCCGCGCGAGAAGCCCTGGCTCTGCCTCCGCACCGCCATGATGAGCTCCTCCACTGAGATGCTGCCCATGCACTCTGTCAGATCCGAGTACCTGCACAGAAGGCGATTGCACAGTTTTCCTTGATTTTTGCAGTGCGCACGGGAGGGTGACCTCACAAGACATCCAACAGACCACCCTCAACAGGGCCTGGGAAAGTCAGTGGTACGCACCGTGACAGTGGGAAGTTGGTTCGAACACGAGGGCCTTTGCATTTGAGGGCCGCCACATCATAGGCTTCGGCAGCATGCTCCTCTTTCTCATACCCGCCCAGGTATACCTGACGGCCCAACTCTTTCACCCACAGATGCGCTTCCCACCTGCAAGACCGCCGTGCACCTTGAAGACCCTTATGCTTCCTGGTATCATGCACAAATGCAATCAAATGAGCAGACATGCGCTCACACATGCTCACTAACCAAGCAGTCTCACCTGCCGCTCCGGCGATGCTTTGTGACGCCCCTGTACTGTGATGACCTGTCTTTGATCACTTTTGCGCTCTTGCTTGAGCGCGCCCGGGCTGCGGCCTTTGTGGGTCCGCTATCTGCACCAGCATTGACGGATGTACCACTAAGTGGGCTCCCTTTTCCTGCGCCCTGGAAGGGAGAGAGAACAGTCTACCTCAGTGACATCATTTGAATGGAAGCTGAATAACCGGCAATGGTGCTCAGCCGCAAACTGCATCCTCGTTCACCTCGTCCTGACCACTCTGCGCAGGCCTCGCCAATGCTCTCACAGCACTCTCGGTGGGTGTATCCCTTGGGGTCTGTGCTGCTGAATTAGAATGACTTGCAACCTTGGCCCTCTTCCTGGCGGTCTCTGTGGGACTGCTGCTGTCAACCTGTGACAGCAGTACGCGTCGTTGCAGCAATGCAGTAGTGCACAAACCACAGCTCCATTCAGAGGTGAGGAACAATGGAAAAGAACACCACTGGCTTCACCTGGGCTTTTTGTGTAGCTGCAATTCTTCCCTTTGGAGATGGGTTGCTCAACGTTGCATGAAGCATATGCGCAGGTGCAGTTTCGAGAGTTTGCTGGTCCAAACCAAGTCTGGCACGTGCATATGCCTGAAGATGACTGCTTCCGACCCCAGCATGAGCATGCACCTGATGACAATCATCTGTTATTCCAGAGAAGTGCACAGATGGACATGCAGCAGCACAAGTCATCGCGCGTATGGGTCTGAGCAACAAGCATCTATTGCCTTCAGACGCACCTGCAGTGCTCGTTGATGGCTGCCTGACGCGCTGGAGCACAGCATCATGCCCTGGCTCTTGGATGAGGGGTGTTCAGTGCGATTTCCCTTCGCTGCATCCTGGAGATCCACAACCTTGCTGTCAGTAGGGCTTACAAACGTGCCGCAGGCAGTTCTCAGAGACAGATCCAAACACAAAAGCTGACTTGTCTATTAAACAGGCAGGAGCACCAGCGAAATAGCTGCCAGCGATTCAGATTGTCATTCTCTGAAAGGCCTACCATGATGTTGCCTCGAGGATTTGGCAAGGCAATGACAGTGGATGTCAGTGGCACTGAGCTGAGCACGGTATGGGCTCCAGGTCGGGCGGCTTCCACAGACGAAATTGGTTGTTGCAGTTGCTTGAAGTTTGACTGCGTCGGCTTTATTAGCTCTGGCAGCGACGTCATCATTGATGGAAAATGACGTGCATGCCACTGAGCATGGTTCCCTGCACATTGCAAGCAATCTCTTAGCCGTTCCCCAGGACGTAGGTGGGCCAGGAGGTTGGTGGGCAGGGAAATTATAACAGCTGGTCAGTTGGACAAACCTCCTCCTATGGCCGCCATTTCCTCCTCAGTGATCCCGAAGTCCACCATGATGGACTGGGTCAGCAATTCACTCTTCTTTTCCATCCTAGTAATCCTAGTTGCGTCGAACTCTTCTAGACTGGTCTCCGCCAGACTGTAACACTGGAGGGGATGCGATCACGCAGAGTTTCCGAGCAAGTCCTCGGCCTCACGATGCCTCATGCGTTGAGAAGTTTCACCAGTCCGACCAAGCCTCCTGGGAACTTCGCAGTCGACACCGTGCGTGCATTCGTGCAACACTCGCAAGGGCTACAGTGGCTGTCTGACACTTTCTAATGCTCGTTGAGTTGCAGAATAGAACTTGCGGAGCCAGCGCGGACGAACGGGTCTCCACACTGCTATCTTCTCGGAGGTCAGAAGCTGAAAGTAACCAGCAACCTCGACGTCGGTCCGCAGCGAATACCTCGGACGGCACTCCCTCACAACAGCAGATCCAGGTCGCGAGCATACATAATTCTGGGATCGTTCACAACAGGTGCTCAGCTATGCGGGACCGTCGAGGATCTTGGGCATGAAGAGGTGTACCGTGAGGTAATTGACTTTAGTAGAGAATTGCATGACGATGAGTCAGCTTCGCCCAAATCACAGCTTCAAGAGGGAGACAACAGCTGGAGCAGCTTCAAAAATCGTCTGAGGTCTGCTTTTTGTTCCAAGCAAAGCAGGTCCTAATGAAGGCACTGATGCATGCACACAAAGGTGCACGCTGCTAAGGTTAAGGTGCTATTAGCTTGCATCTGCAGTTCTCAGTAATAGTGCCATTAGTCAACTAATTCAAGTGTAAGTATGGGAGATTTAGTGCTTTTGATCACATACTCCCCGGGCAGTGATTAATTAAACGAGTCTCGGACGTGTATAACCAACTTTCCACATGCATGCCTCATTGCATGTTACATGCACAGGACTGCCAGCTCTGGTCTGGCCCTGGGGGCACCAACCTAATCCAGAAAGTGCAACCTGCACTGGGAGCACTCTGAGAAGCACATGCCACCAATGGGTACCCAAACAATCCGCGCCTCTCCTGACAACCTCAGTAGGAACGGCCCGATACATCTATGCGCGGAAGAAATTGTTGTAGATTTGTGTGAACTGAAACTCCGCCACAACTTGCCGACCAGCAAACCAACGCCCATGGAGTGCCTTCTGAGCTGCAGCCGAGCCTTCGACGGTTGCAAACTTGAGGTACACAAAGCCCTGCACATGCAAAGAAGAATCTCAATTACGGATTACAATCAGATGTTGCTCCGGTGCTCAGCACTGCAACATCTGCATATCAAGGTGTGGCCGGCAAGAAGGTGCCTCTCCCCCCCTCTCATGCATACAGAACAAGGCCTGTCTGACCTTGCTGTTCTTGTCGACATGAGTATGGGACACTGGTCCATATTTGCTGCATTCCTCCGTCACATCTGTTGCTATCTCCTGGTCCCAGTCCGGCTCTGTCTCCCTGGATAACATATAATAACATTATGAGAACCTCATTCTTGGCTCTGTCCCCTTATATCAGATATTGTTCTTTAAACACATCCTCCTGGGACACAGCAAGGTATTGGGCAAGAGAGCCTTACTCCTTGGGGTCAAACATGTTCTTTAGCAGCAGGCACTGGGTTGGGATGGGCGAAGAAGGCCCCAGAATGCCCTGCTCCATGGCCAGCGCCTGGGCACCCGCTGACATGACCACCGTGCCTGCCGGCACCATTGGAGGCCCAGGCAAGGGAGCCAGTGCATCTGCAACACAAACACAACCACTGCCAACCTCACACACGGCCAAGATGAAGGACAACAACCAGCGCTGCCAGCAGCATGGGAAACAGAAATGCAGTTGGAATTCCGCTGACCTGGCATGCCCAGGCCAGGAGCACCCAGCGGTGTCATGTTGGCACCCGAGCCGGCAGCCCCTGAAAGCCTCTGCATGAGGGCAGCTCGAGCATTTGCTGTCAGCTTCAGCCCTCCGTGTTCTCCTGCACATTGAGACCTGTTGCTCAAGCTTGGTGCGGGAGGTCAAAATGGAAGTTTCCCAGGAAAGCACTCGTCACTGACCGAAGAATGTGAGCAAAGCCTGACAAGAAAAGGCAAGGACTGGCACGCAGTACGAGATAGCGCACCCTCGGCATCATCCAGATCCAGGCCGGCAGCTGCAGCTGCAGCGGCTTGCGTCTCTGCAGGCGTCAGAGGCGCGATTTTCACCGAGATCTGGCTGCCAGCAATGTCCAACCCATCCAGCTGCTGCATTGCCTTTGTTGCATCAGCTGTAGTTTGGTACCTGCAACGTACACAATAAACATGGAATGTGCATCAGACACATGCAAGATGTATCAATGCCAAGATACGGCTGTGCTGCGGCCAAAGTTGGAAGCACAACAGTAACCACAAGGTCCACAGCAGGCAAATACAAAATAACAGTCATAAACCACCATTGGGTGCAGTAGAGTTCCACTTACTGCACAAAGCCGTAACCCTGCGATCGCCCGCTGAGATCTTTCTGAAGCGTAATGTAGTCCACAGCTCCGAACGGCTCGAAGACCTGCCTCAGGTCTTGTTCCTACACACAAATTGCGGGAAGATGTACTGTTCTCAAATTGCTATGTGCCGCATCAGCAAACTGTACCACCAACATATGTCCTGGAAACTCAACATTTGAGGAAGAAAGATTCAGCCCCTTGTCAACATACCTGGATATTTGGATGCAGATTGGAAATCTGGAGCTTGCATGGCCCTGAACCAGCATTTGCAATTGAGCTCATCTGCAGCATTGACGCATTCTGCGCTTGTGCCGCCTCCCAGGCCAGATTTTTCTCCGCCTGCCGTGTAGCAGAGCCTTGCTTATTGGAAAGAAGCGTTAAGAAACGCCCATGAGGGCATCACAATGCTGTGTGAGCCCTCATGAAATTTGAAGGACACACAGGAGCACAAGAGGACACTCGCACCTCAGAACTCTTCACCATCACAGCCTGGCCCATGAGGATTTGGCCAGTCAGAGCCATAGCATTGACGATATCCTCCTGAAGCGCAGCAAAAGTGTCTGTGAAGGAACTCACCAGGCCTGACTCCACCAAGTCTCTAGTGCCATGGTCATTGTGAGAACAAGTTCAAGGAAGCAAGAAAAATAAGAAAAAGGAACTCATAAGCTTTCGCTTTGCTCCAGACCGCCAGCGATAGAAGCACACCTTTCTGGTGAATTCAATGTAGGCAAAGCCCTTTGACTTCCTGGTGTTGCGGTCCATGATGATTTTCACATCCTCAATTGATCCCGCCTTTGCGAAGAAATTGAAGAGGTCCCGTTCATCTGCCTTGAGAGGCAAATTGTATGCAAAAACTGTGCGGATGTCGCGGTCAAGCTCCCTCAGCTCACGCTCCTTCTCCCGCTGCTCCCTCACTTCTGGAGGTGTGCGCTCCCTCCTGCACAGCAACCTCCCACGGCCTTGATGCCATGCACATCCAACACCCAAACAACCAACACAAGACACCTCAAGGATGGTATGGCATGGAATGCAGAGTGACAATATGTCTCAGTAGAGAATAAGATCGCTTGCTGAACCACCACAACAAAGAAACATGGCGACATGATGTCTCTACTCAAGCTCATACAACAACTGGGAATGCTAATATTTTGCCACGTCCAGCCAAAGTCCACTTTTGCACAGTATCAAGTGACATCAAGCTGGTTCCACCATGCAAAAGAACTTCCAGAGGATACCAGTTGGCCGTTTGGAAGTGGGAAGCTGCGCTGTTTGACAGGCTCCTCCCAACAGCTTATGCTGACAAATACTGGTACACATATGAAAAAATCCTTCACTCATCTCTGCCAGATGCTTAGCACAGCATTATGTATGTCTTATACGACCCAATCATGCCGCTGTGAAGATGCAGGATCCCATGAAATACCAGATGACAGTGCTGCCGCCAAATTACGCAGGAGTACCAGCAAGTACCATCACAAGTAGGCGCACCTCTTCTCCACACTGCGCGGTCGACTGCTGTGCTTCCTGTCTCGGTCAGATCGGTGGTGATCATGCGACAATTGGTGGTGACGTTTTCGCTCCCTGTCCGGCGACTTGTCTCTGTGCTCGCGCTTGGAAGACTTCCTGTCCCTGTCCCTGGTTCTTTCCCTTTCGCTATCTCTGTCTTTCGTCTTCTCCTTCCTGTCCCTCCTATCACGTCTGTGGCTCCCATCATCCTTGTGGCCGTTGGCGTCCTTTGCTTCGAGTTGCTTCTCCAAGTATGCATACCTTAACCAGAATCATGTATCATCCCCAACCAGAGACCGGTTGCAGCTGTAGAGGAAATCCACACCTTTGCTCGCCCGGTTTTGCGGTGCAATTTGCTGAACAGCAGTTTGCAACAAGAGATTTCTAAAGCAAAACAGAGAAGTAGTATGGCAAGACGAGAATGCTTGCACAGCACGAATACGTTGGCTAGAACCGAAAAACTTCTGAAATATAGAAATACAGACGCCACATGACACAAATGCAAAAATGCTTCATGCAACAGACTCTGAAAGACGTGAGCTGATCCAGGTCAGGTGCAGCTGCTATGACCGCGAAAGCGTCCATAACGCACCATGGCAAATTTTGTGACTTGCCAAAATATCATTATGGACCGAAAGTAGCACATAGAGTAGAGGACTTACTCATCGAACTCGGCCATATGAGAAAAACGACGTCCACTGGGTGGCACCCTCAGCTCTTCTGTGCTATCCCGGTTCCAGCTGAAGAAAGGCTTCAGAAGACCGTGGATAATGATCTTATGCGGGCTGGAGCTAGGAATGGTGATATCAACACATCTAGATGGCGGTCCAGGGCTATTCTTCAAGGCTGCAGATTCCGGATTCTGGCCTGCCTATCGGTGGTGCCTCACCTCCCTTGCCAAGTTGGGCCAGCTGCCTTCGCTCATTTCTGAGGGAACGGATCGAGCTGGATCGTATTTTCATTAAGCCGCTGACAGAATTCTAAAACTGAAAACATGCCGGTGCGTACATCCGTGTGATGTTTTGTACGGAATGCTGCATATGCTGTTATCATCAACTTGAACAGAGCTCCTCCACTGTTTGCCTGTCTGATTGGCGTCATGTGCGGAGTTTGGAAATCCTTTCTGTGCAATTTTGATTGATCAGGAGGAGGAGAGCGCCGCCGTCGCTGAAGAGCTATCAGAGTTGCAAGGTGGAGAGGCAGCCTTGGTTTAACGAGATATCCATATAAAGTTGTTTTCTTCTGTTAGTGATCAGGATAATTTCAATCCTGTCAAATCAAGGAGAAGTTGAAGATTTCAGGGAATTTCTTTTGTGGCCCAGTGAGTGGTGATGGAGATCTGGGTGAGTTGAACCTGGACAAGAAGAAGAAGAAGAAGAAAAAGGTTGCGATCGTCGACATGGTGCGCAAGTTTTATCTCTCGCTTTGTAGCATGTCATGTGCAAGTCCATTGATCCTGAGTCTGTCAGTCCTGAGCCTCTTCTTTTCTGCAGGAGGCTGTGAATGGAGAGGAAGAAGGAGGGGAGGAGGATGCCGATGCAGCAGCAGGCCTTGATCTGTCACTCGGCAAGAAAAAAAAGAAGAGGAAGCCGAAAGCTCGGACAGACGAGGAGTTTGGTGCGCTGGTGGAGGACACAGAAGCTGCACCGGATGGTGATAAGGAGAATGAGGATGAGGGCCTGCCTGGCCAGCCCAAGTTGCCTTGGGATGGCTCTGATCGTGATTACACGTACCAGGAACTTCTGGGTGAGGGCTTGATGCTTTGCCTGTTGCACAACTCATGCGCACATGGTTGATTTTTTGTTGGGTTCCACTGATGTAAGGCCTGATCGCAGACCGCGTCTTTGGCATCTTGCGGGAGAACAATCCAGAGCTGACAGGAGAGAAGCGACGCACCATCATGAAGCCGCCACAGGTGGTTCTTCAGACTCTTTGTATACCTGAGAGGTTGTTATCCGCGGCAGGACATGTCTAAATGCTGCCCCAATGTTTGCTGGCGCGTTGTGAATCTCATATTTTGTTTGCTGCAACAGGTAGCGCGTGAAGGCACCAAGAAGACAGTGTTCACGAACTTCCTGGAGCTGTGCAAGGCCATGAACCGGCAGCTGGAGCACGTGCAGGCCTTCCTGCTGGCTGAGCTGGGAACAAGCGGCAATCTGGACGGCCAGTCACGCCTGGTCGTGAAAGGGCGATTCCTGCCCAAGGCGTTTGAGGGCGTGTTGCGCAGATATGTCAACGAGTGCGCACATGGCCACCAGCACCTGAGAATTGGATTTGTGCTTCCTTATTTTCCTTGCAAGTTCCTTGATGTGTTAGTTGAGCCTCGTACGTTCTTGTCTGCTAACTTTGCTTGCATCCTGTTGCCACAGGTATGTTTTGTGCAACAGCTGCAAGAGTCCTGACACCCTTCTAGATCGCGACTCTGCCACTCGCATCATGTTCTTGCGCTGCCAGCAGGTGTGCCTCCACTCTTTATGCCTCCCTTGGCGATCAGTGCCCACACTTTTCTCTACAAGTATGGCCGGCCTTAATTTCGGTCAACGCAGTTATTGATCTGTCTGCTGTATCTTGTCACCAGTGTGGCGCATCAAGGACTGTGGCACCTATCAAGGCTGGCTTTGTGGCAAGGACGTCCCGCAGAATCAAGACTTGAGCTGGGGATGGCAGGGCAGCCACCGTCACCTTGTTTGCTGGAAGATGCATGCCAGTCCACACCTGCAGTGGTGGGATTTTGATGTCTTCAGCAAATTTCCACAGATCATGGATAAGGACTCTGATACTCAGTCGCAACTTCAATCGTACCTTCTGGCTGCTTCAGGGATATTACAGGTACTCTTCCTGTGAGGAGTTTGTATTGTCTCTCTAGTACAGTTTATACCGTGCCTAAGTTAGGCAGGCTGATCGAAGCCACTTGATGATATATGATGACTGTGCATGTGTCCCACATATTACGACTGTGCATGTGTTACACATTGTTTGAGTGTGTTGTGATGGATGCATCAGATCAACTGTAAATGGAGGAAAACAAATCATACGGTATTTCACAGATTGGCATTACAAATCATCCAAACAGTTTCTCTAGATCTCAGACATCATCAAGAAATGGACCCTTCCTTCTCTGCATTACATGCTTGTTGCAAGATCTTGTATCATTTGGGTGCAGTAATTTGGATCATCAGCATGATGCTAGTATTTTGTCGTTCTGTTGAAATGATTGCAAGAACAGGAGTTGGAATTTAACAAGACCCAAGTCTGGTTCAAACAATGCAATGCAGATCTTGCTACAGTTTTGGTAGTATACTCATGCGGGACTAGTTCCCAATACTCAGTAGTACTGGGGAACCGACCAGCCTCAAGTTGCTGTGCTAATGCTCGATTTCTCATGGTAGCACTACATTGTCTACAGGGACATCTAGCAGTTCTGCAGCATATTGACTGGCAATTGCTTCATCACACTCCCCTAAAACAGATAATATGTTGGGTCTTCATGAACTCATGACACTCGTGATCACAGAGTGAATCTCATATCAGAGAACAAAATGCTGCACACAGGGTCAAGTAACTCTTGACCTGCACATGTGGGGCTCAGGCAGTCTTCAGCTCCGCCTTGGCCATCCTCTGAGAGTAACTCTCCAGGCGCGTCATGGGGGCCATCAGCAGCAGCACAATACCACATGCTCCGATCATGGACATGAAGTAGGCATTCCAGCCATATGTCTGCACAATTTTGGCCAGCGGCACACCAGCATTGGCGGCACCTGCACCCCCCAACACCCAACTCTGATGAATGCTGTGACTTGTCCAGAGTGCACACCTGCCATGCTGACGCAGGAAAGGAAGGCTGACACACAGTGTACCAAGCAACAAAATTGTCCTCACAACAGGAGGCCCAAGATTTCGCACCCAGGTAGGAGATCCAGCCAAGGAAGCCCTGCGCGGCGGAGACAGCAGGCTTGCGCACGACTTCGGCGCCGCACAGGCCGATTAGCATCTGAGGTCCGTATAGTGCAAAGCCAACAGCTGCCACAATGAGCCACTGGATCCACGCCACGTTTGGAGACACCCAGAACACGCCCAGCAGCGCAGCAGTGGCAAATGCATACGCCATCACTACCTGCATTCAGCACAGCATGCTGTCCTCTCAGCCCTCCGCAATGCGCCCACGTGCTCACCCACATACAAGATTTGGCCTGATCACAGTATGAAATCTTTGAGTATTCCCATCCCACGAGCAATTACTTCGCAGCTATTATTGCTGTAACATGGCCCTGAGCAGCACGAGCAGGACCTGGACACGCAGACCAACATTTCCCTTGGAGCCATCGTTGTTGCGGACAAGGTAGTCAGAGATGGCGCCAGAGGACAGACTGCCCAGCAGGCCACCCAACTCCAGCCCAGACACTTGCACTGCTGCGTTCTGCACTCCCTTGTCCTGCACAAGACCAGCGACACCACGCCATCAGCTTCCTCACACTGCACAACAGCCAAACACAACACAAGCGAGTGTCCATGTAGACCATGATGCATTGGTCCACAGTTGCCGCCAATGCAAGGCCCACACCTTGAGGTAGAAGATGAACCAGGATGTGACGCCCTGCCGGACAACGTACACAAAGAAGTAGGAGATGGCAAAGAGCCAGACATATGGGTTCTTCAGGCAGTCCTCCACCAGCAGAGTCAGCAGACCAGGCTTCTCCTCCTTGGCTGCAAACCCCAGACACTCGCGGTGACTTTTCATCACAAGCAAAACCTCAAAGAAAATCGTTCTACCAGTCTGCAACATCATCATACCAAGGACTGGGAATGGTTCCATGATTTCCAGAGCATTGTGCAGATGCAAATCTGCCCACCTGCTGCTGGCTTGTCATCGACAACCTTCTTCTTAGGTGCACCCTCGTCGATTGGTGGGAAGCCCTCCTTCTCAGGTGAATCCTTCATGAAGAGCAGCACCAGCACTGACACGGCAAGAGCAACGGCTCCAGGGGCAAACATGCCGTACCTGATGCACACAGCAGTGGTTAGCACTACTGCACCTCGACAGTGCAAGCGACGCAACTTGGGGTGTGGATTCGCACAGCTGAAGGGATCAAAATTTACACTCACCGCCAGCCATACATGGTTGCAGCTGTGCCGGCCAAGATGGGAGCAGCAAAGCCACCAATGTTGTTGGAGGCCGTCCAGAAGCCCCAGAAGGTGCCGCGCTCCTTGTCGGGGTACCACAAGGTCAGGATGCGCGCGCATGCCGGGGCTCCTAGGCCCTGCACGGTTATTCCAGACCGTTGGGGAGCCCAACAACACTAGCGCACATGAAGGTGCATGCCTCTTCAGAAGGAACACCTACTGTGACCAGCAAGGAACGCTATGCACGAAAGGCAAGCACATGCCTGGAGCAGCCCATTGAGACCCCACAGAGCCAGCAGCAGGGGGTATGAACTGGACATCCCAAATGCGATGTTCACGAAAGCCGTTGCCGCGAGACCTCCTGCTCAGTCAAACATGCACCACCATCAAGGGAAATCTTACAGGGAGAGCAGATGCATCACAAATGCTTGTTACCAAACCCACAACAACGTGTGATGCACAGGGCAATGCCAGCAGGAGAGGATGCGGCACCTGACAGGAGGATTGTGGGTGATGTGCGGGCCCCCAGCACGCCGCTCAGGAACTTGGAAAACCCATAAGCGACAGGCAGCACTGATGTGAGGCCCCCTACAGAGGTCATGTCCAGGCCTAAGCTCGCGTCCTCAATCATGGTGGGTGCAGTGAACGCCAGGCTGTTCCGGGTGAGGTAGAAGCTTGCATACCTGCACAACAAAATCACTCACATCCCACCTTCTGTAGAAAGGCCACTGCCGAGAGCAGATGAACGCATCTTGAACGTGGCAGAGCAGAACATGGCATGGGTCAAGGTTGAAAGTGCTCACCCAGCAAACATGGCCAGAAAAGTGATCCACCGAGTGCGCGTGAATTTAGCAGAGCTGTGCACTGAAGCCTGCTCAGTTCCAGGCAATAACGTTAAGTCAATGATGTTTGTGAGTGAAGGCAGCAGCTTATGGAGATTTGAAGAATATGCTGTCGCGCAACAGAATTGACATTCACAGGTCCAGAGTATCTGCAGGGGAACTTCCTTACCTCTGAACCATCACCTGCTGCTGCACTGGCCGCAGCACAGGTGACCTCGAGCTGACCACGTTTGGTTGATGCTCCTCTAGCACTCACCAAAGCAGGGCTTGAAATCCTCGAACACTGTGGGACAGTTGCGCTGGTGCGCCTGCACAGATCTTCTCCTTCAATCTCATCATGATTCTAATGATGCACACACAACAAGTAAGTCATACTCAGGCTTTCTCAACGTGCATAATACGCCAGTGAACTCGATAACCAAGTAAACACCTCTTGGGTTCGGATTCCAGGCAAAGGCAGATCAAACTTCCAATCAACCCACATCCGTCCAAAGGCCGTCAAACATTTACATGACGCATCAAATCTCGGCATTTGAGCACTTCGAAAGGCAACTTGACCTCCCCTCGCTGTGTAAAACCTAAAACCATTGAAGATACTTCAATCATCAACAGCTTGCGCAGTAACTTCCTTTCTCCTTCTCTATGCACATCGAAAGGTACACATAGCGACAAATGATGAATATGGTCGATAGCAAAGCAGTAGATAAAAATCAGGAAATTATGTGCGTCAACTCAGGACTGTGCACAGCTTGGCGCTCTTATGACCGCTTAGGACCACCGAACACCGGTACATGTGCCAGATGACTTGCCTGGCACGGAACGACTTCGCTAAGACCGAAGACCGTTTGAGTGCTGCCAGACCCCCCCGTCCATCGCGGAGCAGGCTGCTGGCCATGCCATGCTGGGAACTACAGACAAACATCCGGCCGCCTTTGGTGAAGCGGAGAATCCACCACACACTCAACTCGATCTCAGCGGCGACAGACGAGCCACAGACGCGGGAAATAATCGCCTCCGCAAGTAAGGAGACGGTGTTTTGGATCAGTGAGTACCGCCCGACCGTACAAGGTAGCTACCAATAGGGTTCCGATGAAGCCCTGAGGGTGACCCCACGGAAGGTGTGAAGGATATCTAGAGATCAAGATCTTACTTGCTTGAAGCAAAATGATTGTAAGTTTTGAATCCTTTTGAAAGTGATCTTCACCTGTTCTTTGAGTACTTGACATTCTCCTGCAACAATAGCGTATTGACTGATTTTCCTTTGGATTCGAACGATAGCACGAGTCACAGGGAGGTGTCGAATGCTTACTGTAGGGGAACAGGCGTCTCAAAATTTTGTTGTGCACTTGCATAATCAACTCCCGTGCCGCTACTATTATCTGGGACACTTCAGAGGCTCAAAGTGCCAAAGGCTTAGGAGAGCACAGCAACGTGCTAGGACAGGCAGAGACGTGAGTGTTAAGGCAATACAAGTTCAGGAAAACAGGAGCAGCACTCACACAGAAGCAGCCAGCAGACATGAATCGGAAGCAGATGTCCCAACCACCAGTGATTCTCGGCGGATCGCTGTCCTCAGAGCTCAAAAGTCAGCAACACTTGCTCTTCGAGAAGGCCCAAGACCACTTGGTACTGTCCAACACTTCTTTCATGGTACTTTGATCATGCTGCAAGTTCGAATATATGCACTTCAAATCCTTCCAGCCCCCATGGGCGTGTTCCAACCTGACCTTTGGTTGTGTTCCCTGCAGCTGAGTACATGGCCTTACCAGCCTCACAGTACTCCGTCTTGGATGCCAAGAGGATTGAGCGCATAGACGATGACACCTTCCGCTGCTATGTTGGTGGATTAAAGCTCTTCAACTTTGCCATCTACCCGGTTTTGACCGTCTCAGTGATTGTCACTGAGAGGGGGCCAACTGTGAAGCTGCTGTCTACCAAGGTGCATATGCTGACTTCTGTGCAACATGAACTTGTTAGCTCTGCTGTATTGATCATTGACAAGTATGCTTCGTGCCATGTTTGCAGCTGGAAGGCTCTCCAGCTGTGGTGGCTGCAAACGATAGATTCACTGCCACAATGACAAATGATGTGAGATGGAATACTGGGCCTGCACCAGACCTGCTGGAGCTCGGAAGTGACACATCAATCCAGGTGCGCTGCAGCAGCCGCGGCCACGAAATCCAGTGTGTGGCTGTTCATTTATCTGCACGGATACTGTGCGGGGCAATGCTCAGGTCCAATTACTGACCATTTCCTTGACTGACATGCGAACAGGTGGCGCTGGAGGTGCCAGGTTGGTTCCAGATGGTGCCCGTGAGCGCCATCGAGCGCACAGGCTGCAGCGTGATGCAGAGAGTTTTAAACAAGATGGTGCCAAGATTTCTGAAGCAGCTGCAGGCAGATTATGAGCTGTGGGCATCTGGAGATGGCTCGCGCAAACCGATTGGAGATGGCCAGCTCTGAGTGGTGTGCGGTGGCCTTACAGTCTGTGGACGTCTGCTTTTTTATTGAAGCTCCTTTTTTTTCCTACTAGTCAGCTGAAAGCCAACTCAACGAACAGGAACACTCTAAATATTTCTGGCTGAATATTACCGTACACATAGGATAGTATAATCATTATACTATAATGCATAGGATACGGATATGCTTGGTGAGGTGGGCACGCAAGTTTTTTGCTGAAGCGATGTAAGGTCAAAATTCAGTGATCAGCTTCTCTTGTAATCAAGTTGCAGCCACTGAATTACTGGACTAGTGTATTAAAGCATAAGAGCCACAAACTTCTACCATGATGGTGACATTTTTGATTGATTGAACTAAAATTGCTGTTCTGTTGATGTGCATGGCAGGATCTCCAAAGAGCAGGGCGAATGTGAGTAGCTCAACTGTTGCTGAGCTAGCCCCAACAGTTGAGCTACTCACATTCGGCGTTTCACCTCACCCTTCCCCAGATGGGCCATCTGAACGCGTTTCAACACCCCACATCTTGCTGTGCAATCTCAAAGCCACTCAACCTGCCAGCCTGAGTAGAGTTTTACTGAGTAGAGTTAACGTTATCAGACCCACCACGGAGCCCAAGCAGACCCTTTCACAACATCGAATGGAGTTTTTTTTCTACATGATGTACATCTTGCAGCACCTTGCGGCTACTCCTTAACAGGCAGCAGCAAGTCCTGCAGGCGAATAAACCGTGGAGCAAAGGGCGGGTAATACTGCATGAGCTTGGGGCTGCAATCTTCCACTTCAATGCCGACCTCTTTGAGCACCTGCAGCAGCTCCTGTTTCTTGGCCTCCACAATGCGCTCCTCTGGTCGTGGACCTCCCCTGCAGTAGGATGTCAGGGCAGCCAAGCATCACCGAGGGCACAAGATCACCACAATGTTGGATAAGAATATTGGTGCGAACAAGGTAATATGGACAACTTGGCAAGTGATGCCAAAAAAGCAACCTTTCCAAATAGTAGAAAGCTTACAGAGAATGAACACATTCAGTGTCGACGCCACTCACCTCCAAGAGATGGCCGCCATTTTGGCGCCTGGAACCTCACGCAAACGCACATTTGGATTCTTGGGCTCTGGAAGATCTTCCGTACTTTTGTATTTGGTTGGCATTGTGAATGAGACCACATACCTGCAATACAAACACGTAAGAAATATGTCGTCTGGTTTGATAGATTTGAGCATTTCTGGGGCTGCCACTGTGCTCAGACACACTTGCATATTTGCCTAGAACTCCATGACCTCCTCTAGCCAAAATTGTCTGGAATGCAAATATCGTTGGTGGGATCATACTTGGCTCCATCCATGTCAGTTGAAACAGGAGATGTCATAGCAATCTTCTCTCCGGACCCGCCTTTCATGCTCCTAAAATCCTCCTTGCTAGATACTGGAGATGTCATGGCAACCTTTTCACTTGTCTCCTCAGATCCCTTGGCAATGTTATTGCCAAAAATATAGTTGGCCACCTGCACTGAAGTAGTTAACACTTCAAGACCAATCTCTGCATCAGGTCTGTAGGGCATTAGCACTGCTTGTAGAAAATAGGAGTGCAGCATGTAAGCAGTCTGGACATGCACCTGGCGGAACCCATCTGAAATGGCCTCTCGCATGTTCTTCCCCTCTGCGGTGACCTCTGCCACTAAATAAGGAGCATACTGGCGCATAGTTACGGCTGGCTCGCGGTCATAGAATGACCTGCAGGCTACACACTCCCATGAGGTACTTTCATTTTATTGCTGAATTCATCCTTAGCGGAAGGCCAATACAGTTTTTGAGTCCTTGGACTTCAAGATGATGGCAGAAACTGCGCAGCAGCACTTGGTAGATAGTCGCCCAAAGACAGATGTGGTCACCTCTTCTTTGCAGAAAGAGCTCGCAGTACAACATATTTGGGCTGTTCGAGGGTGGCTACTGCCCTCCTGCAATCATTGTAAGTCGTTAATGGCAGATCAATAGCAGCACAACAGCAATGCAACATGAATTTCTGCTGTTGACATCACCAGGAAACGAACGGCCACGCGATCCCAACGAGACCAACAGCTAGGCCCCCGACTGTTGCTGCAATTGCCGTGCTTGTCACCATGTTGGGACTCGGAGACACATCCAGGAAATGAGTGGAATAGTAAGGGCTGGAAGAGGCAGTTGAAGCTGGTGGAAGCGAGCCACGTCGACAGCTTCCGACAGGCCCTGTCAGGCCACATGAGACACGTGATGACATTGCTCCCTGGCAAACACTTCGATTCGGGGGGGGCATTTACCTGTCAAGTAGTGGATCAAATGGCTGACCGCCGCATACCCTGAAATCGTATATGGATCATTCGGAGATGCCATCGACAGGAAAAGTCGGGAGGGTAACCCGTTCGATGTTGCTGCTGTGCTTGTGCCTGCTCTGCGGGGCAGTGACGTCGAAGAGTTCCAATGTGAGCATCTATAAAGACTTAAGCACTAGGTTGATCGCCGAGGTTACTGGAGAGAAATTGATGGCCCAGGTATCCACTGCTGCACCTAGGCATCAACGCTTTGGCACCTGAATGCTTAGCATTTCATGTTACTACAGCCACAACCCACGTAAATTCATACAGTTCTTGTGTGCGCACGATCTTTTGATGTTTTGACTCTACATTTGACCCTAAGCGCTAAGCTCTAGTGGGTTCTGTGCCACCCCAGTTTGACCACTTGGCAACATACAGCGATTGTGCGCGTCCTGGGATTACAAGGCTTGTCTTCACAAAACGAGATGTTGAAGCAAGGGCCTACATCAAAGACCTGATGAGGCAGGCAGGGTTGAGTGTGAGGGAGGATGTCATGGGAAACACATTTGGTCGCTGGGAGGGAAGTGACAGCAAAGCAGGTCTTCCCTTTCTGTCTATTTGGGGGCCGATTTCTGCCATACATCAATTGAAGACTGGCATCGCACTGTCCAACAACGCTGTACGGTGTGCTGCACAGGGACTGTCATGACAGGATCACACAGTGACACAGTTGTCCTTGGAGGTCCATATGACGGGGCATTGGGGTCACTTGGCGCAATAGCTGCCGTTCACGCTTTGCGCAAGCTGGGCTTCAAGCCAAGCAAATCTATCGAAGCTGTTATGTTCACCACGGAGGAAGCCTCTCGCTTCAGCATTCCCTGCCTTGGCAGGTGCTTCACCATCCCATTTTTTACATCTGTTTTCAGGACGGAACCAGGGTTAGCACCACTTAAGCAGGTGTTCATGTGTTGCGCAGTCAAGGAATGACCGGCTTCCTGGAGCCGGAAGTTTTGGACACCTTCAAGGACGAGAATGGGACCAGCTTTGTGGAGGCTGCCAACGCAGTCGGCTTCTCTGCAGCAACTTCACAGGTCCTACATGGCTTGCCACTTGCAGCACTTTACACCACAGCTCTTCAATGCTGTGCGCCTGTCTCTCATTTGTTCTGTGCCTGACTGGTGCAGGAGTACGCTGAGAAAGCATTGCTGAAGAATCCCGGTGACATAGCCGCCTTTGTGGAGCTCCACATTGAACAGGGGCCTGCGCTAGAGGCCGAGGGCAAGGACATAGGAATCGTGGAAGCCATTATGGCGCCATCCCTTGTCCGCATCAAGTTCACGGGGAAAGGCGGCCACGGTGGCGGCATGCCAATGTCCTACAGGTGCTTCTCCAGGCACGCAGATGCATGCATTTGAAGATGTGGACAGCACAGGGAGTCTTGTAATGATACTTACTTTTTCGCTTGCACATCCTAGGGATGATCCAACCTCTTTCACTTGCACCCTCCAGGAATGATCCGAGCTTGGCGGCTTCAGAGTTGGCTTTGCGCATAGAGGAGGCCGCTCTCGCAACAGGTAACTTCATGTAGTTGTTCTCATTTCTATTGCATGCTCACTTCTGCATGCCCCCTGAGAAACGTGAGTCAGTTCAGGAGCTTATGATGACATGCAGGAGCTGCAGAGACAGTCGCGACAGTGGGGCTGTGGGACCAGCAGCCCAACATCTACAATGCTGTTCCCAGAAGTGTACTTCTGGATATTGATATTCGAGACTCGGACAAGGCAAGGAGAGATGGAGTGATCAAAGCAACTCTTGATGCAGCGGAAGACATAGCCCAGAAGCGCAAGTGTGGCCACACAAAAGAAGTCAAGTTTGAGTACCCCGTTGCAACGTCTGATGAGAAGGTGAGGCCGTTCAAATTTTTCTGGTTACTGTAATTTTGTTGTTAGGTTTCTACCAACACTCTCACCTGACACCCATTGATAAACTACCTGCCTGTGCAGGTCCTTGAAGCTATCCAGGTTGCAGCCAACCTGGTGGGTGCAAAGAGCAAACGCATGATCAGTCGTGCGTACCATGATGCTGCATTCATGGCTCAGATTGCACCCACAGCAATGATATTTGTTCCCAGCAAAGATGGCTTGAGTCATCACCCTCACGAGCACACAGCTCCTGAAGACCTGGCTCGTGGTGTTCAAGTGCTCGCTCTGACACTGGCACAACTGTCAGGTCCCAGCAGTGCCATGCCCACAGACAAGGGGGAGCTTTGAACTGGAAACACCATGGAATATACGGTACATGTACATCTGAACCAGTGCGTTGATGCACTACCATGGTACAAGAAAATGGGATGCGCTGTATGCTTGTGGCATTCGTACAATGGGAGTCTTCTTGAGTGCGAGTACAACACTAATAACGATTATGCTAAAGATTACAGTATTGAGCTGTTTTTCCTGGACGCTGTGTGTTGCAAAAAAAGTTCTGGACACTCCAGGTCTTTCAGACTAACTGCTGCCATGCTTTAAAACTAGCACCGAGCAGCCCCACGTGCCATTGTGAATGCGACGTAAATGCGAGGCATTCTATCTCATGCCTCTATCGCGTATATTTTCTTCACTCCATAACGTCGCAGACACCTTTTCGCTTTTGCTCAGCTTCTTCGGTTTTGGAAGCGGCCAAATATTCCGGTCATTGACTGACCGGCGGTCAACGCTGTGCTCAGCTTCTTCTGGTTCGGAAGTGACCCTCCTTGCCTATTTAGTGGCGCGGCCTCTGTTGGCTGGGGCTGCTAATCATGTGCTCTGTCAACTTGACTGGATGTCTGTGAGAATTCTGTCACATGTAGTGCGAGGCAGCCTTTCCTCTTTCTGGCGCTCGCACGCCCTTGATTGTCCTGTATTGCTTGATCTCATGTAGGTAACTGTTTCAGCAGTCCTCCCTGCCTGCTGAGTTGTATGGAAGCACCATGCAGAACCAGTTCATTATTGTCCCCATTAAGCCCAATAAGTGTGCATGTGCATTGCAGAAGACTACAATAGTGATTTGTAGCGCTGAGCACTTCAAGAAACAATTTTAGCAATATATGACTTGTGCATTGAAGCGGCTCACTCTAGTTTGATGAGCCTGCGTTTTCTTTCTCAGCGCAGCTCCAGTGTTCCTGTAGCAGTCTTGATGCCCACTGCCTTGATGCCCGGAGGACCCTCAACCCATCGAAGGGGCAGCTTGTCCGTTCCAATCCATTCTTCTGTGGCTTTCTTATCGCCAGCCAACTCGATGTACTCGATACCTTGCGGTGCCACTTTGTGAGGCGCCGAGAGCTGTACAAAGGTATCATTGTCAGGACCTGGCACAGGATTATCAGCTCTGCCCGTCTAGCATTGCTCCAGAAAAACTTCTACATTCTGCCAGTGGGCAAATGCATTAATATACTCTATATACTATTCGCGCTAACAAAAATTCCAGATCATGCTCTCGCCCCATGAGCCAGGACACTATTGCTCATCGCATCTGCGCAAGGAAGGTTCTGGAACATGGTGTCCCTCACCACTACTTACCCCCAGTTAGACTACTCTACCTGATCTGTGCACTGCTCCAAGCAACCAGAGGAAGGCATTGTCCAGTGTCCCACCTTGTCTGGCCGGATTGATGGGTCATCCCAGGTGATGAAGAAGGGCTTGGATCCTCTCCCCTCCTCTTTAAAGCGTGACATGGCCGCCACACGCCAGGTGAGCTCGCTGCCATCAGGGCGGAGCCGCAGCATTGGTTTGGTCATTGCTCCCAGCCTTTCTGAAGTCTTGAGTGCTCCCTCTTCTGTCTCGACGCAGTACGTCAGGAATGCCCAGGGTCGTCCCGTTAATGGAGTCTCTAGCACAAGCCTGTTGTGCGGAGAACCAAGTCAGGGCGGGGCTCGTGGAACACTAAGTGGGGCTGCACAGCATGCCGAACGCGAGAACACTCGCAGTAACTATCTTCGGAGAATCAGAAATTCCTCGAGAGAGTGTCCCTTACTGGCCCCAGTCAATCTTCTTGGCCAGTTCCTCATCGAAGACGGCCGCTATTTCAAGGTACCCTTCTCCAAGAGGCACTATAATGTTCTCGGTTCCCCAGCCTTGGTGCTTTCCACCCACGTACGATGCAAGCCCATATTCTTCATAGAAATAGTCAGCTGCAGCCTTGAGATCCTTTGCACCAATAATGATGTGATCGATGCGCGGGAGCGAAGACATTGGTTTCGTGATCTGGAGATCTCGTTGCTCAAGTTTGGTGTTAAGGTGCAATGACGTACGAAAATGTATCCAGCAAGCAATAATATATAATTAATTATCCTTCTTCTCTGCTAGACAACGCTCGGTACGGTTGTCCGTCTAAGGCTCTTGAGATCAAGCCCGTGCTGCGTCTTGCCACAAAAGTTGGCACGTGGGGTCCCGTCAGTTAGGACACTTGTGGTCGATTTCCTCGCAGACAGACAGGATTCGCTGAGTTGCTCATCTCCACATTGGGTTCCTGAGAGGCATCTGATGCTTTCAGCGCATCCCTTGCTTTCCTCGGGAGCTGCACAACGACCTGCCAAGTTTTTCTTGGAAGTCCATACGAAGAACATTCACTGGCTGAGATCATCACGTAGAAGGCATAAGAACATATTGTCTTCACCTGCGGCTTTATCTGCCCCGTTAACTACCACAAAACTTGCAAAGGTGAACGCTCAACACTGTTGTGGGAAAGGGATGAGCTGCTATTATGCTGAGACACGTACATCGGAGTCTGACGAAAAGCTTGCGATGTCCAGGCCAAAGGTCCCAAGCATGCCGCTGATACAATTCTTGAGTGTCTAAGTGGCGTCCAGGTACGACAGGCAGGCTCATTGAGCAAATGCGACACTGAAGTTGAGGCAGTCCTGCAAGGCTTCAGTGCTGTACAGGGGCGAGGAAAGAGCGGACTAGACATCTGCCAGCTAGAAGTTCTCAACGCAGCAGTTGATGAGCTTGAAAGAGATGGTGGCATCCAAGTGGGCCCCCCTTTCCTGTCTGGCACATATGCATCAGGTAGCAATTTCACCGATCAAGCTTACACTGTTGAATCAGCGGAAACATGTATCCATGTGAATACACAGGCTCCCACAACCTCACCGCTGCTGGAAGGTCGCTGGAAGCTTCTATACACATCGAGGCCAGGCACAGCGTCGCCAATCCAACAGACCTTTGTTGGGGTCCAAGCATTTTCGGTGTATCAAGAGATTGTAGTACGAGAGAGCAGCGTGCGCGTGAACAACATTGTCAGCTTTGGCGACAAGATTGGGCAGCTCAAGGTGCAGCCTTGAACGTCAGCACCCAGTTTGAAGTGACCTGCATATATCAGTGCTGAAGACGTTAAATATCACACAATCCCGTCACACAAACCCAAAGAAGAGAAAAACATTTCCGCACAAGGTGATCAGGCACCAAGCATTCAGTGCAACCCATGTGTAGCATGAGTGCTGTGCAAAGACCCTCAGCGGTGAATTCCATGCAGGTGGAAGCGGAGGCCAACACCGATTCCCGACCTTTATTGGGCTTCACGCCTCGCAAAGGCAAGGGACTGCCGATCTTTGGAAAGAGCAAGACAGATCCTCCTGTCAAGAAGGTTGAATCCTCCCACTACAAAATCTTTTGATCATTTGTTATTGCTCTGCAACATGTCACCTCAGGAACAACATGCAATCCATCAATCAGCTGATTTGCAGGTTGCTGCAGTGCATGTGAAGCAAGCGCCTGATCTGTGCAGGACATGCGGATTGATTTTCAATTTGACAGGGCAGCCTTTGACTTCAAATTTTTGCCATTTAAAGTACCCTACCCTGTCCCGTTCAAGTTGTTGGGCGATGAGACAAAGGTGCGCGAATTGATTCGACTCAAAACGGTGGATCGATGTTTATATGTGCCTCTGCACACCCCAGAGATGCCACATCTTCGTATTCTGACTGCAGGGCTGGATAGACATCACATATCTTTCCCCCAACGGTGACTTCAGGTTATCAAGAGGGAACAAGGGGACCCTATTCATTCTAACAAGAGACATTCCAGCGAAGCAGCGCCTCATTGCAGCTGTACAGAACGGCGCCGACGATGCGGAGGTCAGGGATGCTTTTAGCTGATGGTCTTGGACACAGTCCCTGGAGCGCGGGCTTGCCCCGATCCTTCATAAATCTCTGAAAACTTAAACTCAAACTTGAATGACATATCTGGCCATGGTGGTTAGATGGTCATGGACACGTGTGCTGGGCCAGGTGATGCGACTGCTAGATGAAGTGGTCAGCTCTGGAGGAGGTGAACGCAAGCCAGCTCTGTCCCCTCGGGCCCCTGGTCGCTGGCGCTTGCAATGGTCTGCCCAGGTGCACTTTGCTGTCATGTCATCTGCTTCAATGTTGATTGCTGAGAGCCGTACAGGCACCACTTCTGGACTCGTGTGTCACTTGTCAGCCATGCGTCATGCTCATTCATTGCAAGGAACAACATCATCAGTGCTGTTGTGTCTCTTGCCAGGCCAAGGATGCAAATCCGCTGCAGAAGGCGCTGGCCAACAGAGTGGGCAACTACCAGCTATTGGAGGATGAGGCGGGGCCAGGTGCTCTCCAGAATGTGGTGGAGGTGACCCCTTTTCTGAAGGTCCGCGCAGGTGCAGAGTGTGAGCCAGACCGGACGGCGTCTGGCCTTGATCGCACCACTGTCAGAATCAACTACGCCCGCGTGGAGGTCTTCAGCATCAGGCAAGGATTGCTGCATGGCTGTGTGGAGTGCCCTCTTCAAGTTCCTTCTCAAATGGCAGGTTGTCCTGACACTGTCGTTGGGGCATAGCGCCGATGTGCAGAGAGTGCTGCAGTGATGCATGGCCTGCAACTATACGATATAATCTTTGCCTTGCAAGATTGGCATCCTGCAGGCAATGCAGAGCCCGTGAACCAAGTCCAGTTTAGCCAATCGGGATCTCTGCTGACTTGGGAACTTTCTGCTGCAGGATACCGCTGCCTTTCAACGCAGTAGCGCCTGGCTACATTGAGTGGCTATACCTGGACGAGGAGTTGCGCATTACCAAAGGCAACAAGGGGAGTTATTTCATTCACACACGCTATTAGTGGCAGCCAGGTGCCGCTGATCTGGGGAGAAGAAGGACGTTGAGAGCCTGTGATGCTCGATAGATTGGGAAGTCCATTGAAACTGCCACAGGTGCAGATGCTTATATAGATGTTGCTATAGATGCTGCCGGGCTTTCCTTGACACAACCCTGCATGGGTGCTGTGTAATGCAAATACAACTCATCTGGCCATCTGTCAATAATGATGCCGCTCACATCTACCAATGACTTAGTTTGCTTTTTCCATTGAGTTCATTTGCGGCGTGCCTCTTTCGCTGCCACAGTCATTAAGACGAAAAAGCTTGTCAAGCGCTGTGTTGGGCCGTGCCCTGAGGCTGACAGCCGTCCCGGTCATATGATCGCCTTCAACAGTTGCCATGCCAGAGTACTGCTGTAGTACAGCATGATGACCTGGCAGTGCGTGTTGGGTCACAATCTGCATTCTCTTCTGGCAGGCCTGCCTGCGCATGCAGCAGCTGCCTGCAGTGTGCTAGGAACTTCCCGGTTGAACCCGGTTAAATTCCAAACTAGTTTGAGGCCCCTCGCTACCAAGTTGGTATTGAGGGGCTGCCAGGGTATTTGGAGTGCCACACAGAGGTTGACACTAGCCTACTGGTAGTACTGAGTACACTGTACAGTACAGTACAGTTCATGTCAACTTGACAGACTTCTGGGTGAATTTAGCAGTGTCTGGTCTCAGAACCCATTCTGCGAATCAGTTGCACTAGCAAGCAACCTGTTGAATGCTGGTACGTCATTGGGGCAATACCTGTCAGCTCGCAGACATCGCATCGCCATTTTGACTATTGAAGTCTACTTCAAGTCCATCTGCCCAGTGGGGCGTTTCGGGCAGCCCGCCCTTGTTTGTTTCGGAGTCTGGTGATGTCGGCAGAAACCGACCGCAGACTTTCCAAACATGCGATTACTTCATTGGATAAGCGCAGAAACTTTTAACACATCATTCTGATGCATTGATGCGATTGCTAGGCTCTATCGGCTCGCACTTCACAGTGCAAGCAAGACAGAAGATCTTACACCCACTGACCGCAACTGCAAAGTTTATCTGCCCTACTAATGCATATCAGACAGCGAAGATGTCGATAGCCCAGGTAAATCAAGATCGTTATGGAGAACAATTGTCTGCTAAGGTCCAGCGTGTCAAAGCTAAGTTTGCAGACTTCAGCGCACCCGAGCTGGAGGTGTTCGAGTCTCCAAGTGAGCATTACCGGATGAGGTATGCGACGATCTGTTCCAGATGACTACCTTGCTTGGAAGCTCTCTGTCATCTTCTGACAGGGGGTGTAAAGCTGCGTGCTCGCTCGCAGGGCTGAGTTCAGAGTCTGGCATGATGGATCAGATGCATACTATATCATGTTTCAGAAGGTACGGAACAGCGTTATCTCTATTCTGAAGACAGTACTACTTGTCGACGAGTCTCACATGTGTGGCCTGTTCATTGTAGCCTGCTGACAACTCAGAGCAGCGGCATGAGAGAGTCCGCATCGATCACTTCCCCGTGGGTTCACTGCTCATCAATGAGCTCATGAAGAAGCTCCTGGAAGAGGTCCACAAGCAGCCAGTGTTGAAGACAAAGCTATACCAGGTGCGTGGCATGAGCTTACACTGCCCATCCTGGTGAATCCTACAAGATGCTTCCTATATAAGCGCACTTGGCACTGGCAGGTGAATTTTCACACGACATTGACTGGGCATGCAATGGTGACCATGATCTACCACAAAAAGTTAGGCCCAGACTGGCAGGAGGCGGCAAAGAAGCTGCGGCCGGTCCTTGGCAGCTGCCCATCCAGCACGCGGCCATTCGTGGACATCATTGGGCGCAGCCACAAGCAGAAAGTGGAGCTGGAAACAGGGTTTGTCTGTGAAACGCTGTCAGTGGATGGACACAACTTTACTTATAAACAGGTAGGATGCAACATCTGTTCACCCTTGGCAGGCCCACACGCGAGTGTCAAGAGAAGTGTGAGTAAAAGTGTTGAGGATGCTGCAATGTTGCAGCAGCAAGTTGCATGACTTGATGGCTGTGCATGAGTGCAGGTGGAGGGTGCCTTCAGCCAGCCCAATGGCAGGATGTGTGAAAAAATGCTGACATGGGCGAGGGATGTGACCAGGAACAGCAGTGATCACGATCTGTTGGAGCTGTACTGTGGCAATGGCAACTTCACAGTGGCATTGGCATCAAATTTTAGGTTGCCTGCTGTCTATTCTCTGCAACTTTGTTATGGCCAAGAGCTTTCTGTTTCAAGGATGAAATAGAGGTTTGCTGCGAGGCACGAATTTTTGAGGGGTTGAACACTCTGCAGGAGAGTGGTGGCCACTGAGATGTCCAAGGCATCTGTAGCAGCTGCAGAGTTCAACTTGCATGCAAATGGTGTCTCCAACACCAAAATTGCGCGTCTCACCGCTGAAGAGTTCACAGCTGCTTGGACCGGCGCCAGAGAGTTTGAGCGCGCCAAGACCTTGGATTTGAAAGCTCACAACTTGCAGACAATTCTTGTAGATCCTCCGAGGGCAGGTAAGAAACATTTGTCAATAAATCCCACATGCAACTTCTCAAATAATAGGGGAATCTCTCAAATCACTTCTTGCCTGGATGCAGGTTGTGATGCAGACACTGCCACTTTGCTAAAGGAGTTCAAGAATGTGGTGTACATCTCTTGCAATCCTGAAACGTTGCATAGCAATCTGCTGGAGCTGAAGGACTCCCACAAAATAGAGCGTTTCGCAATATTTGATCAATTTCCTTACACTGATCACATTGAGTGTGGAGTCTACCTTACACAAAAGGATTAGCCAGAGTTGTATGAAGATGTTGATATCTGCTTAGCGATACCTCATGAGCGCTACAGCGGTGGAATGGGGAATATGAGAACTAGTAGAACACATGGAAACACTGTCAGGCAGATTGTTATGCCCAGCTTCATCTGAGCTGGTGCATGGGAGCACGAAGTTTCTATGGTGTTGTAGGAAGATACTGGCGCCGGCGGCCTGTGCACACATGATAATTGTGCACAATTGGTGGCTTCCAGTAACATTCAAGCAGCTGATCGTTGGAAGGACGGTTTAGATGTATATCACACAAATGGGTTGTTCGTAGTAAAGGTCTGACAGACTTGCATGCAAGTGCGCTCTGGCAAGTCAGAGGCCATGCTGAACAGTGGTAAGCAATGCCGGCACTGTCTGTGAAGCATATCAAAGAAAGGTTGTATCCAGGTGACTGCTGGAACTCACTATATATAAAGCAAATTTTAAAGCTAAAGGGCACCTCTGCACACCGCCCGAACCTGCAAAGAGACTCGCTTACCACCTGAAGTCAGTCCCTGAGATCATCTGGCCATGTCACTGGACAACGTCGATATTATCAAGCAAGACACAACTTCTGTGCGATCTAAGAACCGCATAACCAGGCAGAATATTCCTGTCCATCCAGAAAGCTATGTAGGAGACTGCTACTTCTGCATATATTGGTGCTTGCAGTTGGGCCAATACTGGCTCCATCATGATCAAGATGTTGATATGCCCACAACATACGTGTGACAGCTGTTTTGGCCAGAAATGGAATGAATGAAACCAAATGAGGTATGCGGATATGGACAAACAGATATCTTGACAGATGGTTGGCCACATGCCTCAAAATCCTCTGCAGCATACAATCTGCAGACCAGTCTGCTGGGCACCCGCCAACAGAAGAATTGGTGTAAGTATGTACAGTGCCCTGGGGAGCTCATCAGTGGGGTGAGGAGGAAAACATTGGGCTTGAAGCGCCACGCAAGGTGGGCGAGGTCAGCGACAGATCATCAGAGACTGAGCGTCCGGCAGCAGCGGCAAATCGAGCGCCCAGATGCTGCAACGTCACCTCGTTGCTGGTGCCTTCTGCTATGCCTGACAGGCTTTCCACCTGCACAGGCACGCATGATGTGGTTACGACACTTGCCACAAATATGAATGGGGCACTTGAAGCATTTGAGGGCACCTTCAGAACATGCAACTGTTAGTGGCATGGCACCTACTCGCCACGCCAGGCAGAGCAACGAGAGCGGACGTGCACACCTTGACAACTTTACGGTGTGCCTTGCGTGAAAGGAAAGGGCGCAACATCGTGAGGAAGGCCTTGAGCGCCTTGCTGGGCCTCACAAGGATGATGTACTTGACATTCTTGCGGAAGGGCCTCGACAGACCCCGGTAGGCTGACACCAGCCAGCTGGCCTGCAGGCGGTTGCCCTTGTGGCTGCGCCCAGTATTCACCATGACCAGCACATAAGGCCCCTGCAGCAGCCCAGCATCTTGGTCAGCCTGACGCTGTGCGAAATCACCATAGCATGCCTCGATGCCGAGCAGGCCAAGGTGTGCCACTTGAACAGCTCAACTGGGGTGTGGAAGAGGAGCCACCTGGCTGACCACGGGCTCCAGCTGGTGCAGCAGATACTGGATGGCGGCCTTGCGGGCGCCTTTCTCCTCAGCCACAGCATCCGCGTTTATGACCACCACCGGGCGGGCAAGTGAGTCGAGGCCGTCATAGTACAGCAGCCCCTGGAGCTCTGGTGGCTCCACAAATTCCTAACACAATAACAGAGTAAGCCGTCAAGATGGCGCCTGTGAGCAGTTGACGAGCCTGAGTGTCATGAAGGACAGGTGAATTCAGCGAGGAGGCAGTCACCCCAATAGGCGAGAACCGCTGCAGGGGCGCTGAGCCGGGCGGAGGTGAGAAGGGTCGTGTGCGCGGCTCAAAGCTGTCCAGGGCGCTCTGCATTGCTGTGGCACCGGAGCTAGCCTGCTCCGACACCTGCTGCGCCTCTGCCTGCTCGAGGCATCCCTCGTGTGCTTGGACAAGCTCTTCATGTCTCTACAACGATCATTTTGCAGGCCTCGCGAGTCACGAGCATGGTATCGTGTCGCACCATGGCCCGATCTGCAGAGCGTGACTCGTCCGCCAAGGACACAGAATAGCGGCTGAGGTCCATGCCGGCATTGTGGCTGACTGTCTTATGCTGCTGCTCCTGAAGAGCCAGTGCCTCTGCTTCTGCCTCCAAGGCTGCAAGCTCCTGCGTTGCAGAGTCACCGTTCCTCGCACAGAAGGCAGAGTGCATCCTTTCCAGAACAACACCCCCACAATCTCGTGAGGCCAACACTGTCATGATTATAGGTGGAACCGCACATCTGCAATGCGCTGCTCCTCAGCCTCTGGTGACACAGCCTGTGCGTTTGCAGGCTCTGCAGATCCCTGGTTCATGGTAGTAGAAGTCCGACTGTCTGACTGCGAATTGTGTTCCAGAGCGCAGGCAGCAACTCCGCCGAGCTGCTGTGCAATGGGAGGTGGGGCTGCTTTCTGTTTATCACCACCATTCGTTGTCTCGACTGTGACCGCAAGGGATTGCGCCAGTGGCCGCTGTGAAGAGGGGGCTTCAACAGCTTGGCCATCGAGCTGTTCCTTGATCTCTGGTGGTGCGCCTTCTGACCTGCCATTGAGCTTCTCCGCAACAGGAGCTTCCTGTGGTGTATTAGTATTACGCTGCTTTTCTGCACCGTTTGGCTTGAAAGTCTCCATGCCTTTGCAAGGCTTTCCAGGACTCACTTGAGTCAGGCCACTCTCTGACGCAGCTCCTGCTGAATCTCCTTCGTATTGTTCACTGTCTTCATGTGGGCGTACATCAGCAGCAGAGATGGTGGTTGCCTCTGATTCTTGTCGAAGGCTCTCATCATCATCTTCGTCCCCAAGTGTGAACACGGACTCATCAACCTGATTCCCAAGCAGCCTATTCATACTGCCCATACACCAGGATCAGAAGGAACTTTCGAGAAATGATTTTTCTGTTGCTGTCACTGGACAAACATCCCGCGAATTGAATGCTAGGGCCAATGTATCCAATAACATGCCCCGTGGAACGTCGGGAAAAGGAAGAACGAATGGCATGCGATACCGAGTAAGCGGGTACGCAATGTCTTTCCGACACGCGAGTTCTTCGGAACGTCCCTGATGGGAAGTCCAGCTTGAGAGCATCGAGGACCTATTCAGGCTTTCACTCGGCTGTCCCTCTGAATTGATCAGCTGCAAGGGCGGCCATTGGCAATGGCACTCGCAACCATCCTGGAGCCTAGGGAAACAGCAGAGAGGACATGATCGCAGTTATGAAGGCAAGCGCGCAATGGAAGCAAAAAAAAGTTTCACGCGCGAAACAAAAATTGGTGCGCTCGAGAGAGGGTTCGAACCTCTGACGTTCTGCTTAGGAAACAGACACTCTATCCACTGAGTTACACGAGCATCACAGCATGCCATTTCACGTATTTTCACAGTATATGGATATTAACCTTTCTATAAGGTGACTAATTGCTTCCTGCTTCAAAACCGCTCTTCTTTGCGAAATATTTCAAGGCTACTGGAAGAGCCTGGACTGATAGAGCTTAACAGAGGACGAATTCCGTATGGCTAACTGCAACAGCTGAAAGGGTATTTTGTTTGGAACTGTCCGATTTGAGGAGAATGTCTGGCTCTGAAGAGTTGGAGGGCAGTGTCCCACCCTTGGGCGAAGATATCCCCGATGATGACTGGGATCTCGCAAACGCTGATGGAGCTACGGGCACTGAAGAGGATGATGGGGATGTAGAGAGCTATGACACGGAAGACGAGGATCCTCTCCCAGATGATGTGAGTCTTTTGGGGCGTCAGCCAATGCCTTCAAAAGCCGATGAATTTCGCCTGCTTCTGCAAAAGATGACACGCATCTTGTCGTCCTTACCTATCGCTTAATCCTTGTGCATGCGAATCCTTTGCCGCTGGTTGTGCACAACGCATCACTGTGAAAATAATCTGCATCATACGTATAACCAATGCAGGTGATTGGTGGTACTGATGCTGAGAAAGCTGAAATAGCACGGAAAGAGCGGGAACGCCTGCGCTTGCAAGCAAAGTACAAGAAGGACCAGCTCGACAAGGTCAGGGATCTGCAGAATCAGGATACAGCTACTGGAGAGGTGAGCAGGACTTCCATTGACAGATATCTTCGCGCGGATGTTCACACTTTTAATCATGCAGCTCTGCTTTAAAACATGATACACGATTGCAACTGCTTCACACTGACTGGTGCACTATTCAACAGGAGGAGAGGGGCAGGAAGCGGCTGCAATTCCTTCTCAAGCAGGCGGAGGTATTCCAGCACTTTGCACCAGCGGCCAGCGAGAGAGAAAAGAAGTGCGATTTCAACCTCCAGCTCTACTGCATGTGTTTGCAGTGCTGCAATTTGTTTGCCTCTCCTGAGACTTTTCATGATTGCGTATGTCACTATCTCGGCTGCTGCAGGAAAGGGAGGGGCAGACATGGTGCCAAGTACACAGAGGAACAGGAGGATGCCGACCTGCTCAAGGATGAGGTGGGCGGCAGCGACAATGTGCCTCACAGACTCAGCCAGCAGCCCAGTGTCATCAAGCACGGCATCATGCGTGAGTACCAGATGCAGGGCCTGAATTGGCTCATCCACCTCTATGACAATGGCATCAATGGAATTCTGGCCGATGAGATGGTAAGCCCCTCGGCACTCACTCACATCACATGCTCCTGGAAATAGCAACAGTGTTGCAAGGCTGCCAGTCAACGTTCCCGCAGAGCATCCTGATGCACATGAGATAAATTGACGGCTGCAGGGACTAGGAAAAACACTGCAGACCATCTCATTGCTGGGGTATCTTCAAGAGTACCGCGGCATCCATGGTCCCCACATGGTCATTGTGCCCAAGTCCACTCTGCACAACTGGATCAACGAGTTCCGCAAGTGGTGCCCGTCCATCCGTGCCGTCAAGTTCCATGGCAACCAGGATGAGAGGGTACGCACACACTCCCACTGTTTACAGCACACTATAGAGATTTTGCACATCTCTACATACCACCAAACAGTCTCCAATCGTGGCTGGCCGGTTTCCTGGTGATAATCAGATAGAACGTCACGATTGTATCCTGCAGGCATACCAGAAGGAGCAGATAGTAGCTGTGGGCAAGTTTGATGTGGTGGTCACCAGCTACGAGATGGTGATCAAGGAGAAGAACCACTTCAAAAAGTTCCACTGGCGCTATATCATCATCGATGAGGCCCACCGCATCAAAAACGAGAATTCCATTCTGTCTCGGGTACGGCAGAAATCTTTTGGAGGCTTGGTGTCCTGATCTGCAGTGGGCCTGCCTGACCAGAATCTGAAGCACTGATTGTGCTTTGCAGGTAGTGAGGACGTTCAAAACAAACTACAGGCTGCTCATCACAGGTACAGCTATGGCATAAAATGTTATTCTGTAACAATTTTATGTTATTGCGAAACCCTTGTCTCTTGCTTCAGCCTTTTTCAATCAGTTGCTGAACTACAACTGCACTGCAGGCACGCCTCTGCAGAACAATCTGCACGAGCTGTGGGCGCTGCTCAACTTCCTGCTGCCCGAGGTGTTCTCAAGCGCTGAAAAGTTTGACGAGTGGTTCAACGTACAAGACAAGGATTCTGAGGCTGAGGTGGTCAGCCAGCTGCACAAGGTGAGCAGCGCAGTGGTATTTCTGAATGGTTGTGCCTGGAGCGAAAGACTGTTCGACAGGCAAGAATTCTATGCACTGCTACTTGCGCGTTTATTGGTTGAGAGTCTTGTATATTCCCAGGTGCTGCGGCCTTTCCTGTTGCGGCGGCTGAAGAGCGATGTGGAGAAGGGCCTGCCGCCCAAGAAGGAGACCATCCTCAAAATCGGCATGAGCGAGATGCAGAAGAAGTTCTACGCTGCCCTCCTCCAGAAGGTGTGCATTCATGCCTGTGGCTCGCATATTGATTTTGCTCGTGACCTTGGATGGATTGCAAGCCTTCCATTTCAGGCGTGGGAGGCAGAAATGTGCGCTGACCTGGATGTGTAAAATTGCAGGACATTGAGGCCATCAATGGAGGTGCAGACAGGTCGAGGCTGCTGAACATTGTGATGCAGCTGCGCAAGTGCTGCAACCACCCCTACCTGTTCCAGGGGGCCGAGCCTGGGCCACCCTACACTACCGGCGAGCACCTCATCGAGAACTCAGGTCTTCCTCTGTTCCGTGCACCTTGCCAGTGCATGTCACTCACATCCCATCTCACTGATGGCAAGCATGTCACAGCTGCATGCACACAGCTCCAAGATTGGACACAGGCCACATGCCTGTGGGCATCGAGTCTATGATTGCAAGTCAGTAAGAAATGCCTTCAAGTAATGGTTATTTGTGCAGGGAAGCTGGTGTTGCTGGACAAGTTGCTGCCCAAGTTGCAGTCGCGCGACTCGCGCGTGCTCATCTTCAGCCAAATGACGCGCCTGCTGGACATCCTGGAGGACTACTGCCTCTACCGTGGCTACAAATACTGCCGGATTGACGGTGACCCCCATCGCGTCACCTGTGCCTTGTCCCTTCCAAGCTTGGAAGCTTGCCCTTGACGGAAGAAATTCTGTGAAAGGATTCAGTTTGCATGGGAACTTCTGCAGTCAATTTGCATATACCTGCACTCTTGACGTGTAGTATTGTGCAAGTGCGCACGATGGGGAAATGCCCATAACTTCAGTGGGCTTGCACGCACAGGTAACACCTCAGGAGAGGATCGTGAGTCGCAGATTGATGGCTTCAATGCAGAGGGCAGCGAGAAGTTCATCTTCCTGCTCTCCACTCGTGCCGGTGGCCTGGGCATCAACCTCTACACCGCCGATGTTGTGGTACATTCCCTTGCAGAGGCTCACCCACCTTCATGATTCTCACTCTGGTCCCACCATAAACTCCTTATCAAAGTCAGGATGATTATTATATATGCTAAGCATGCATTAGCAAGCCAGACTGGCAACAATCTCTGTATCTGACTTCAGCTCATTCATGAATGAATAGCCTTGCATTTGTATGATGTGGTCTTGTACAAAGCATATCATGTGGAGTGGTTGTGCTGCAGGTGCTGTTCGACTCGGACTGGAACCCGCAGATGGACCTGCAGGCCATGGACCGTGCGCATCGCATCGGGCAGAAGAAGGAGGTGCAGGTGTTCCGGTTCTGCGTGGAGAACAGCATCGAGGAGAAGGTCATCGAGAAGGCCTACAAGAAGCTGCGCCTGGATGCGCTGGTCATCCAGCAGGGGCGCCTCACCGAGAACACCAAGAGCGTCAACAAGGATGATCTGCTCGCCATGGTCCGCTACGGAGCTGAGCTGGTGTTCTCCTCCGAGGTACGCGACCTGCCAAACCATGCTGTCGTCACACCAGCATTGTATGGTTCTGTTGGTAGTCCTGCAGAGAGCTGTGCATGCACAAATGAAATGCCTCAGATTAGCTGTGCACAAGCGCAATATGTTGTGGGCAGCTGTTGAATTCCCTGAGTGTTGAGCTGCTCTGCTAAGCTGACACCATGGGATGTGTGCAATGTGCAGGCTGCAAACATCACGGACCAAGACATTGATGCCATCATTCAGAAGGGCCTTCGCGCGACAGACGAGCTGAATGAGAAGATGAAGCAGTACTCGGAGAACGCCAAGGCCTTCACCCTCGACGGCGGTTTCACCGCATACGAGTACAAGGATGAGGACGACATGCCGGATGAACTCCCCAACTTCAAGCAGCTCGCTGGTGACCTGCCAAGCTTTGAATCTCACTTCCTAGATGTGCAGATCTCAAGCTTGTGCTGACAAGTGGGTGACCTGATCGCCACTCTGTGGCGAGAAATGCTCTTGTGAACCCCTTCAAGACCCTGACATGCGTGGTGTGGCCGGGCAGGTTCCAACTGGATTGACCCGCCCAAGCGCGAGCGCAAGCGTGTGGTAAACTACGCGGAGAACGAGTACTTCCGCCAGGCCATGAAGTCCGGCACTGGGCCGCGTGCCTCTGGCCTGCGCCTGCCCAAGATGCCCCAGCTGCAGGTCTGCCTCCCCATCTGAGCACCTTGAGTGTACGCTTGGCGCCTTGCAGTGTGACATGGGTACAGGCAGAAATGCTAAGACTTGGATTGGTAGAGTTGCTCAGACAGTATGGAATGCTGCTGCAGGACTTCCAGTTCTTCAACGTGCCGCGCCTGACGGAGATCTTTGACAAGGAGCAGGCCTACGAGCTCTACAAGCACACCCAGGCCCAGAAGGAGGCCGCCGCTCGCCAGCAGGTGCTCACATTCAAGCTGCCTTTCGCCAGAGAGCGGCCCGCTCCGGACGGCCATGTTGTGATGGAGGCTATAGAGCGAAGATAGTGCAGGGCTGTTGAGGTCTCAGTTTGCGGGCCTGATTCTGCAGGAGGTGTCAAATATTTTTGCGCTGCCCGAGGCAGGCACCAATTTTGTCTCACCTGCAGGCTAGCATTACTGCAGGTCTTCAGTGCTGGTGTGTTGCGCTGGCGCAGGGCGCCTCGGAGGATGTGGTGCAGGCGCAGATTGCACCCGCGCCAGACGACCCGCAGCCGCTGAGCGAGGAGGAGATCGAGGAGAAGGAGCAGCTGCTGTCCGAAGGCTACTCCAACTGGAACCGCCGCGACTTTAACGTCTTTGTGCGCGCCTGCGAGAAGGTGTTGCGCGGTTCCATCATGATTCTGTATGCAGAGGACTTGGTCGTCCAGATGGTGGTCAGGGTACTGGATGGCTGGATGGGTACAGTGGGTCTGCATTGCATGCATCTGTGATTCAAGACCGACAGTCTGTTCTGTTGCCGCTGCAGTATGGGCGCAATTCGCTGGCGGACATAACGCGGGAGGTGGATGGGAAAACAGAGGAGGAGGTCAGCACCTACAGCAAGACCTTCTGGAGGCGCTACAAGGAGCTCTCCGACTGGGAGCGTGTCATCAAGAACATCGGTGCGCCACGTGACCTGTAACAGAGGCTGCTGTGCCTTGGGGTTGGTCGCTGCTGTTTCCTTACGATTGGTCGGTCTATTCCTTTCTGAACGAACGTCATGTTGGGGTGTGCGTGCTAAGCCAGCAAGTGGGGTGTGGCTGGCAGAGCGCGGAGAGCAGCGCATCCAGAGGCAGCAGGACATCATGACGGCCATCGCAGCCAAGATGGAGCGCTACAAGAACCCCTGGCAGGAGCTGAAGCTGCAGTATGGCGCCAACAAGGGCAAGGCCTACACAGGTGCTCCCCAGCACATGCCACTCCGTCCCTGTGTTTGTGTGCTGTTCTGAAGCCATGTCCATAATGCAGAGGGAAAACCTGCAAGCAAGGCATCGGAAGCTACCTCCTTATGGTTAAAAAAGTAGTTGGATGATAAGTGGTGGAGTTGCTGGGATACAGAGGAGGAGGACCGCTTCATCCTGTGCATGGTGCACAAGCTGGGCTACGGCGCGTGGGATGAGCTCAAGGCAGAGATCAGGCGCTCCTGGCGCTTCCGCTTTGACTGGTTCTTCAAGTCCCGCATGCCCCAGGTGCTGCAACTAGCTTCATCTCTGGCGTCTCTAATTGATTTAGCTGACGTTGCCCCATACTTCTCGCTAATTTTCTGTCGTCACAACCTGGATGCAGTAGGACAGCTTGTGCTACAACTGGTCATGTGCGCGCGCAGGAGCTGGCACGGCGGTGCGACACGCTGATCCGTTTGGTGGAGAAGGAGAATGAGGAAAATGAGGCGGCTGAGCGCGAGGAGCGCAAGAAGACAGGGGGCCCTGGCCGCAAGAGTGCCGCGTCACGAGCGGCCAGCGACACCGGCGCCGCCCCTGCGCGCAAGCGCCGCGCATCTGGCGCCGGTGGTGGTCCGGCCACAAAGAAGCGCTCGGCCGGGGGCGGCTCCGTGGCCGCAACGCCCACACCGCCTCCCGGAGGGGACGAGTAGGGGCCTTTGCTTCGGGTTCTGCCGGCAATTGGTTTTAGGTGTTGAAATGTGACGACTTGATTGACGCTGCAGCGCATGCTGTAAAGGAGCGCGGCTCGCTTGAGGGCATCAAGTGTGCTTCACCTGTGGCTCTTGGGCTCTGTACATTGTGTTTTGATTATTGGGGATTTTGCTGTGAAGACCTCTTGCTTTATGGCGAATCAGCCTCATGACTGTATGCTTTGTTGGTTATTTGAATGAATAGGTTTGTCGTGAATGGTCCAGAGCAAAGACGTCAAACAGCATACACAGCTAGCCAGCCAGTGAATATGGCAAGACATATACCGTATATATTGTGTGATCTCTTTTAGATCTGATGAATAAGCCCTGTTCAAAAGATGACAAGTGCAGCTCACTGGTCCTGTAATCTGCTTACTCCCCCTTGGCAAAGCTTGTTGATTCCTCGCTTGAAATAGGACTGTGCTCCACACCCAGAAGGCTTTGGAAGCCCCTGCTAAGTCCTGCAGCTGCAGGTCTGATCTGTCACGGTCATGAAAGACAGTTGACGCGCTGGGTCTGCTTTCCACATGTCCATTTGACTATTACTCCCCAAAGACAAATGAAATGATTGAGCACGTGCACGTACCGAGCATCAGCATCAACATCTCCCACATTGCAGCCAATCTGCAGCCATCACAATAGCACTGGAGTTGCGCTTGGGAGCACGGTGGCTCCCTGCCTTTTGCTAATCATAATGGGCTGGTGGTGGTCTTGAAAGCCGCTGTGGAGCAGGGAAGCAGATTTCCACCAGTCCCAGTCCCAGGGACTTCCTAAGGTTGGCTAGGACTGGTAGAAAACTGGTCGGCGAGTCCTGGGGACTCGCAACATCGGTGCGCCGCAGGCAAATATCTGTGTGGGGGACCCGACAGAACCCGCCAGAATTTTGATCAAAATTCATGAGGTACTTGCCGGATTTGGCTCAGCCAGTCCCCCTGACTTAAAAAGCGAAAGCTTGTCCGCTACCCTGCTGTGGAGGGACTGCCTGGTGTGTTCAATGCAGCTAAGAGTGTAGAGGCAAATGCAGCACTGCGCAAGGATGGGCTAGGTCTACATTTGCTGTTGGGATGCAGTTTCTTGGTGTGCGTCTTCGAGGGTGGCATGCTCAGGGACTGACCAGTAATTCCAAAATTTAAAAGGTGTTCAACACATGTGTTCAAAAATCCTTCATGTCATTAGTGATGATGGGCTTCGCATTTGTTGTAACTCTGAGAACTTAGTAAGAAGCGCAAAGGGTGAAGTCCTATTCCTGCCAAGATCAGCACTCGTGCTACACGTGTTCTGCCACACACTGGGCGGCAAGCAACAATCAATTCAGCAATTGCACTTGCACTGATTATTTCTATGAGTGCAACAAGGAGTCTGTTCACAACATATCCTAATGCCGTCTTCTCATTCAGCGGGCCAACAAATAGCATTAGCTCAAGCACACACTTATTGTTGCAACATTAAATGCACAGCTCTACAGGCGTTCAGCTGTGAATAGCACAACATCTGCCAGTGGTGAAATCAGTTCAGCGCTGTCAGTGCTCAACATCTGCAGCAGAGTCCAGACATGCTTGCGCAGGGCATCAAGCTCGCCAATCGGTCACAAACCTTAGCAGCCGCAAGGGCGCGACAGTGCACCACTCCTGCTGTGCTGCAAGACCTGTGACCCGAACTGGGACAAGACGCTCCAGCCGAGAAGTTCACTGCGACAAGTTCGACGCCTCTCTTCACATTGCAGCCTGGCTAAGCAGCTTGCGGCCGTTGTTGTTGTTATTGTTGTTGTCGTTGTTCACCAATAATCCACAGCCTGTTATTCCGGACACCAGGCCACCGCAGTTGTTGTTATTATTGTTGTTGTTGTTATTGTTATTGGAACCATAACCGCCACCATTCCCATCATTGTTGTTGTTGTTGTTGTTGTTATTGTTGTTGGTGTTGGACAGACTGCCACCTGACAAGCCAGCAAAGGAAAAGTCAAGATAGAGTCAGTCGGCTGAAGAGGCAAACAGGGCAGTCACGGTGATGGGTGTCTGCAGGGTATCATGGTCAACAGTGCTTTTTAGCCAGTGTTGCAGAACCATCCGTCAAGAGGACATGAATATGTTCCTACCAACGACTCCATTTGTGACTGGCGCGAGCAACTGCTGCAGCCTGCGTGCTTGCGGGACCTCCTTGACCTCAGCAGCACTGCTCTGGGCAACAAGGAGTGCGACCAAGCCCACAATCACCACCAACCGTCCGCAGCTGACCATCTGCACAGGATATCAAATTGGTTTTGATTACTTTACAAGTTACACGCCCCTTTCTGAAAGACACCAGAAGGCCAGCACCCTGCAGGCAGCTTCAGCTTTTTGCCGGGCACATAACCAGGTGTGGTACCCCAACGAATGGCTCTTCCATCACAAATCCCAACTCAGAAGGAAACTGGCAAGAGATTAAGGATACCAAAGAGCTACCACCGAGCTACCGCAGAGCTTCCACAGAGCTGCCGCAAAGCTAGTGCATCGAGAGACTCGGGCAGCGCACAAGGGGACACGACACCCCGCAAATCCTTTATAGGAAAGCGGATGTTAAGACTAGGGTTCTCTTGCATACCTTGGAAAGACGGAATATCCGGATAGAGAGCCTGGGTCCTCGCTCAGCCTGCAGAGCATGCGATAAATCAGGCACACGGCTTGCAGGTTCCCAAGACCCACCATTGTGATATCCTGGAAAAACATTCTCTTTCGACTTGTTTGCACGCAATGATGCCTGAAAGGAGCTCATCGCTGTATTCGTCGAAGCGGGCAGTCGAAGTGAGGGAAGGGCGCACCTGTTGAAAGGTAGACGTGTATATGGAGTAATCAATATGCCAGCTTTCCAAATACAGAAACACAGAAATTTTGTTGCTGTTTGAAGTGCTTGATCGGTGCCAGACGGGACCGAGAGAGGGGAGAGAGCGGGTTGACGGAATCAGTTCGCTGCTTGGAAGCTGCGAGATGCGGCCTTCGGCGCCAGCTGGCAGCTGTCGGTCGCCGTGTTCAAAATTTCTGTCCCAGCCAAGTGGACAGCATTTCACAGGGCAGACACTGCAACTGCCACATGTCCCCTCCTAGAATACATCATATCGCTCAAGCGGCGAAGCTGGTATCATATGATGGCAAACCCCCGGGGCCTATTAGCCTAGTAAACTGAGGGCCTGTAAACCGTAATGACTACAGGCTGTGATACGGATATCTACGTAGAGGAGGCAGCCCCCATTAAGAGGGGCTTCTCTAATATTTAATAATAAATAAACATCTCCTTCCCTGGTGCTTTTCGACCCTTCATTCCTACCAGTGGTATGACTCACCTGATTATTCTTCAAACAAACTTTTATACACTCATTCGTTGCCGTACGCCGTCCGGTGGACAGTACTACCGTAGTAGTCACTAGCTGGTGTGCGCCGGCTGCCGGCAGTAGTCACGGTGCCACCATGCAGTGCCACAATCTCTGTTGCATGCATACTATTTGCAGCTAGCCAACAATAATTATCAATACCAGCCTGCCTGCTGCCGATCAGCTCATCTCATCCAGGATGTCATGTGCACGAATCATTCCACATTCAATGACTCCAAGTCCCACTGAGTTGGTTTTCTTGAAATGTGCCATGCCGCAATGCCATATCCAGTGACTTCATTGCAGATCCTCATGACTCAACAGCATATGTTCTAGCAACAAGTCAGACAAACAGTGCCTTGAGCATTACCAATTTGGAAATTTGCCGACCAAGGTTCATCGAGATGAGATCAAGCTTTGAGCACTCAAGACCTGGCATTAAGATACTTGTCAATAGTGACTGCCAGCGTCAAGGCTTGCGATCTGGTAGCAGCAATCAACACCGTGCAAACTACAGCCCGTTCTGGACCCTCCATTGCGTCAAAATACACTTGCCTGCCCCTTCCTCCCAGCCCTGGCGCGTTCGCCATGTACCTCACAGTATCGCGTAACTATCCAACCCCGATCGATGTCAAAAGAACAGCGAGGCTGCGGCATCGTCAATGGCTGATGGCGGCATGTACTGAGGCAAAGGAGGGGGCGGCATGCCCATCTGCAGCCGCTCAGGCCACTCTTCCACAGCAGACACTGACGCCACTTGCGCCTGCGCAGCAGGAGCACATCAAGAACAGGTGCAAACACTGGGACTCGACAATTTCCAGACCCAGATCGAGATAAATAGTAAGGGCAGATCACACCACGGTCCTGTAGTTCATGTAAAATAGCGTCTGCATGCATTCATGGAATCAACAGTGGTGCATGCCACCAGAAAGAGACACATGCCGTACAACACCAAAATGCACCATCAGAGCCCTCACTAACTCTTTCTGGTACCGGCACACTGTGCATGAATAGCGAGCTACTGGTCCCCAATCCCTGCTGCAATGGATCCAAGGGAATTAAGCCCCAAAAGACAGGCTGGTTGAGCATCACCTTGCGCTCCTCCAGCCTCTCGCGGCTGAAGATGTTGATCTCAACATGCTTTCCCCCAGTGACGTCCATGCCGCCTGTGGCCCACTCCAACTCCTCCACAGTCGAGAGGCCCCGAAAGTCAAACGCAGGGAAATACTCGTCGCTAGGCATCCTGCACAAAGTTGGTCATTGTGTCTTTTGCCACGTACCATGCTGGACGACTCGAATGAGATGCATTGCATGGTGCGCACAGAGCCAAATAGTAGCCAAAATCCTTGGTCAGAGCCAATATGGACAAGAGTTCTGCAACCAATGTCACTGTTTGCAGGTTGATAGTGCACAGGAGACAGCAGTCCGCACATCTTGTCCACGAGTTCGGCAGGCTCCAAAAGCTCCAGCTGAATGGGGAATCGACAGCGAGGCCCATGGAAAATCTGCATCATGGACCCAACCTCAGACAGCCCACCAACCCGCACTTGATAAGTCCTTGAGATGCTAATAATACTTCTATCATAAGCTACGGATGCAACCTACCCTGTAAACCCGCACTTTCACTGGTGAGCCAAGCTTGAAGTGTCCTCTGAGGGCCACCCAAGCTTCTTCCGCATTGGCCACCGGCAACAGCCTGCAGCATGTCAAAAGGTCAACATCAGTTTCAGCAGACGCTGACCTCAAGAAAGGGGAACAAATCAATGTGCGTGAGGCAACTGAAATTTCAGCAAAATAGCATTTGCAATCTTTGGCAGCATCACCCATCGTACTGGCCGCCCAGGTCCACCTTGACACCATGGTTGAAATAGACAGCACAAACAGTGCCGGACAACTCCATGCCCACAATGTAATCGCTGAGGGGACGCTGCAAACCAGAAAGCACTTGTCAGCCTGCTGCGCTCAAGCGATGCTGAGCCATCGTGATGTGCACCAATCTAGAAGGGGCACTACACAGGCTCCATCTGCACTGCATGAAGTCCAGCATGTGTAAGCGTACCCTGCCAATGCCCTCATGATGTGCGAATGCAAACGTCGGAGCACACTCCCTGGCCTTCCTCACGACTTTGTCCTCTTGATTCCACCCCTCTGCACAGTTGCAGCACACCTTAGATCACCTCGTCTGTGAAGCGCCTTACTCGAGCCACCGTATCACCAAGAGTCCTCCAGGTCCTGTGAGACAACTCAAAGCAAAGGCAATTATGTGAAGTGTGACAGGACACCCTCTGCCACCTGTTGACTTCAGTCAGGGACAGTGCTTACCCTTTGGCTCAGTAAACCAATATTGGGTCTCCTCGGGGCTTACATCTCCTGACAGCAGTCCTTCAACAAAGGTTGTCTGCACGCGTCTCTCTAAAGGACCTTTCTCTGGATCTGGGATCTGCCATTGTGGCCCAAGATTCATGTATTCCTCATTGAATTTGTCAAGTTCTTCGTCGGCCATCTCCTTGCCCACGTTCGTGACTCTGCACAGATGGAGACCTGCAGAGATATAAAAGCAGTCTCATTACTACGAGGACTCAAAGTATGCAAGAATAACTCATATACGAGGCCACGAGGAGGGCTTTTACTCTTGACTTTCAGTGAAAGGCAGCCACCACTTTCCTATTACAGATGCTTTCTTCCTGCCACCAAAACGGGATTGTATTTTAGAAAAAGCTGCGCACCTTTCTGATATCTTGGACACAAAGACACATTGCGACCAGTTGATACGACAGCAGGCCCATGGGCGAGCCGCCCAGATGTGCTGCAAGCTCCCTGTCGAGCTGCAGCTGTTTGAGGCGTTATCGAAGCCATTTGATCACCAGGTGCCCAGTAACGTGCCTGAAACCTTTCCCCGAGGGACAGCACTTCCTTAAGGAACAGCTCAGGCCTGAACTTGTCACCTGTTATGCCCTGCCGCATGGGCACCGCATGGGTGTTCCCCTGATCAGCCTCACTGGGGCATTGCGTTTACATCTTATAGTTCTGGCTTGCAACATCAGGGGAAGTGACCATCATGGAAATGCCTGAAGCATATCCTACAGTGCATGTGCCTTCTTCCAGAACTGCTCAGCCTGAGCACTTGAGACAGACTGCGATGATTCGAGTTCATGAAGGTTGATCAAGGTTTTGCCGACAAAGTCAGTGTCAGTGACCAACTTCATTTGCAGCTTAAATCATTCGATATTCACTGCTGAAATGAGCCGAAGTGGTTACAACCTTTAAGGATTCCTGGGCCCTCACAAACGCGCCGCAGGTGGGCTGTGCCAGGTGATGTAAGGGGCACCGGCCCGGGTGGCGCACATTTACACCACCAGATTTTTTAGACCTACTCTGTCCAAGATGGCATCCCGTTTGTCCCAAGCACAGCGGCCATACTTTGTGTACAGGATGCCAAAGAGAGCGCCACCTAGATGGCCCCAGTGATCTAGGTACCTCCACCCCAGCACTACTCCAGTCACATCCAGGCACATCAGCAGCGGCAACAAGTCACCCAGCCGGATGGGGATGCCCGGCAGGAATATAAAGGCTCCATGGGCATCTGCAGAAGGAAAACAACAGCATCTCAGCTTGTAAGGGCAGGTTGCTTGAGGTTTGAAAATACTCTCGGCACTGAGTATACCTTCAATACAATGCATGGTGACATCCGAGCAGCAGGCAGTGCGCAGAAACATGAGGACCTGGATGCATGAGTGCAGTCGCAGCAAAGCATGCGTAGACGGCTCCAGAGGCACCCAGGCTGCGGCCGCCTGTTGCGCGCCTCAGTCGTGCCAGGTAGGCTACCAGGGAAGATGCCATGCCGGCAGACAAGTAAAACGCAGCAAACTGATTTGCGCCAAAGTCCTGAAGACACACAAAAATCAGCCCATGATGACCTGCACCGAGCTATTGGGGCTGCAGTTGTACATGTCAAGTCACTATACTGTCCATCTAATCTACTGACATACCTCGGCGACAACAGAGCCAAAGCTGGAAAGGGCTAACATGTTCACTCCCAGATGCAATGTGCCTGCGTGACTGAAATTGGACGTCAGAAAAGTCCATGGCCGGGCGTTCTGGGGAGGCAGCTGCAGTGTGAAATTCTTCAGCATAAACCCCTGCGGAGCAAATAACCCTTGCTTTCATAAAGCTGCAAATTTGATTTCAACTTGTAGACATGAAACTGTCGACAAGCTGAGTTGCAACAGCACCTGCAGGGACGGTATTCTCCACAGGAGGGCCACCCCAAGATTTGCAGCAATGATGCTGTACAAGACCCGCTTTGTGTCCGGTAGGGACTGCCAGCTGTCCCTTGCATTGAGGTAGGTGGTCTGCAAGCTGTCTGGCACCCACGCTGGCACAGTGCGCTTTCTTGGCCTCAGTCTCCAAGCAGATGCCTCTTTCCTCTGTTTGAGGTCCAGCATCGCAAAAGCTGTGAAAACACCAACAGATGTCCCTGTGCAGGTAAGGACGGGGACCCAGAAGTCCACCTTCCTGCCTTTGCCTGGCCTGTGAGAAGGAACCAGGTTAGCCTGCATTGGATGAGTTCTGAACACGAATGTAGGGATCTGATTCTTTGACTCCACTCACGTGCTCTGAAATCTCCACTGTACTGGCCGGGTGGAAAATAATCGCTGATTAGCTGGAGCGTTGGACAGAAAGTGGTGCCAGCACTCCTGATGCAAGGTGATCTGTCGAGTGACATTTGCTATGAAATTCTTTGGAAACATAATTTAGATCAAACGATGCCAACCTAGTCCATATCTGTATCTAGAATTGCTATTGGCGTAGGAGGGATAACCAGCGCGGCAAGTGCGTTACATGGAACGGAGTTGAATGACTTCCCAGATGATCAATGCAATCACTTGCTTTGGTACGAGGGCACACAATGATGTGAACCATGCCACTTCAAACATGAATGTATGATGAAGCGCTTCTACCAAACAAAATATGGAGCTCAGCTAGTTGGCCTGCAATCCAGTCAGCTCCATTTCTGCAATTGTGGCCTGCCAACAAGCGCAGGCACACGTAAAATATCGGGATGATAAAAAGAGGGAAATGTTTGCATCTCGTGTCCAGTAGGAGCTTCAAGGAGCGTGTGCTTTCTTCTGAAGGGCATCCCAATAGCGCTGGGGAGAGGTCCCGCCAATTTCCTGCGCCTGCGTCACGCTTTTGGTGAAGGACCTGAGTCCTTCGCTCAGCTTCTCGCCTTGCACTGCTGCTTTTACAGGTAGATCATTCCTCTTCAGTGCACATCATTTGAGTTTGGACGCCATGTCCCCATTTTCTGGCCTCAGTGAGAGCAAGCTCTTGCCAGGCTCTCGAGCCATTCTGGTGCCAAAATACAACTCGGGCAGCGTGGGCTTGTTGTTGCCACAAATATTCACGATGTCCTCTCTATGATGCGGATATGATTGCATGCTGGTACATTTTGACATATTGTGTTCCCTTACAGTAAAGTGACGTTCTGTGATTCTGTGGTGCCTGTGTGACGTCAGGTGCCCAAAGACGGTTCTCGTGTGCAAGCCACTTCCTCCAGGCAGGAGCTATGTGCGCAGCTCTTAACGCTACTATAGGCACGGCAGTACTGGGCTTGGGGGCTATTTTGCCAAGCCAGGCAGCAATTTTAACAAACGCGAGCCTTCTCACCACCAGGTCTGGCTGGATAGCTTTAATGGCATGCCCCAAGCAGAATGCTGTTAATGTTGTGGACGACCTGATGCGTTTGAGAAGTGTTAAGTAAATTCAGCAGTATCTTTGTACCACTCCTACATCAGCTCTTCACACATATGGTGGTGCTTTAATTGGTCTTGAAGGTGCCTGTTCGTCTGCCTGGAAAGGCTGCAACAGGAACGAACGCGCAGGACTGTAACGCCAGTGGTGGGCTCCTTGAACACCAATGCACTAGAGGTGGGATGCCTGGGAGGGACCGAGGCTGTTGCTGGGCCTGTTACTGGGCTGGCTAGCAGCCCACCAAGGTATTTCTTGTCTTGCGAACGGCAGACATGGTGACCAATGTAGAAACTGAAAGCTTTCTGTGCCCCTTATGCTCGTGAACCTGCTTCCTTTGAGCTGCACAATCAACCCCCACTGATTGCACAAATTCATGCGGGGTTGATGCAAATTTTTCTGGCGCAGGACGTTCGTGAGCACAAGGCGGGTGCTTGCACCGACGCACTGCCTGTCCAAAGCACGGCGCGGCCGCAGGCGACCAGGCTCTGGAGACGGTGATGAACAGGATGATGACTATGGGGATGGTGGTGGCAATGATGGCAGTGGGGGATCTGGCGGGGACTCTGGGGATTGGGGCGATGATGAAGACCAGCGTGGAGGGAACCTTTTCGAATCCATGTGGCTGTGGCAGGCTCTGTGCCTGTGCAGCTTCTTGCAGGTGAACGACTCACCTGTGCCATTAAGGAACAGTTCCATTATGCTTGTGCATTTTGCGCTCCTGATCATCAGCCTCTGCAACATGTGCCAGTGCTCTGTGTTGATGATTCCCTGCATGCAGGCTGTCCATTATGTGGCCACGGGCTCCAAGTCTGGCGAGGCTGCCGAAGTCGGCGCTCTGGCATCATTGACTCACAGCTTCTACAACACCAGACACAGCCAGGCCCCCTGCCGTACTCGATCTGGCGTTTGCATCTGAGATTTGCAGGTAGTTTTGTGCAGTGCCACTGCCACTGCCGCATTGGCTCATGGACGGTGCATAGGTTTCAGGGAAGATGCATGAAAGGAGGGCCTTTAGTCGAGAAGAGAATTGCGTGAAGTGTGATTTGGACGTTGTACTTGGGGATGGTGTACAATAGGCTGGCTGTACAGTAGGGCAGAATATGGAAGGCCCAGCAGGATTCACCCGCATGTGTCTAATAATTTTTGATGGTGCTTGAAGAGCGTAGTCCCCCTTCTGGGACGCAAGTGTTATCAGTTGTGCTACAATATACTGCAATGCTCTGCCTCATGTTGTCAAGGTGGTTCATCACATGTTGTGCATTATATCTCCCACCGGAGGTGTCATCATCTGTAGCACCACACGTGTACAGTTTTGACAATAGGTTTTCAGCTACTGCGTTGGGGGGCTGTTCATTCAATAAAGTTCAGTTGGTAATGGTGCCGCATTTTTGAAGGATTGTGATTGTGTGGTGGTTTTGTAAACGAGAAAGCCTTAGTACTACTATAGTATATATAATCAGCAGACAACATTAGCGTATATACAGTATGTGAGATATGTATGACGCAGTATGGTCATTAAAACTGGCACACATTGCGAAAGTATTCCATCTGGACAACCCTGGGAACTGCATGACCTCCAGGAGCAGAAGGCCATTTTACCGATATCTCTTGCTTGCAATCTGTGCATACTGCCCACCCATGAGCAAGAGGATCTCCTTCCACAGAGGTACAGGGAGCTGCAAACACTGCTTAAGCACAATCGACCTTGAGCAGGCAGCAGTGTACCTGCAGGAAACCGCGCATCTCAATTGTTGCAACGTCTGGCACACGTCCATAGGCAGGATGGAATACTCTTTATAGTGCCTTTACAAAGCACGGCTCTGTCACTTGACAGGGGACATGCGCACCAGTAACCCTGTTGGATCTCTCGTGCCAGCTGCCCGGGTTCCCACTGCATTTGCCCCGAAAAGAACCGAAACTTGCCTTTATCCAAGCGCCCTTCCAAGATCTCAATGCTGGCTTGCTGCTCGCCTGTGTAGCACTCATCTTGCAGCGCAACTACTGTGACTTATTAATGGCTCATCAAATTACTGTGCCGCTCAACTTGAATCAAGAGGGACATGAGCAAGTGCAAAATGGTCACCGCACCACCGGTATAAATGCCAGGACTGATCTCTTTGCTCCCCTGTAGATGGCCCTGACCATGAACCAGCGTGACTGGTTGGCGTGCTATTCGATTTGGGGGATAGAAAGCTCCAAGATACACTTGGCAGTCAGCAAACGCCCCGTGTATGAGTCTTGCATTCGCATCATCCGCCTGCAGCCACACCTTTCTTTTGCAAGCACCTCTTATGACACTTCATACAGCTATCAGGTAGATTAAGAAGGAGCAAGGCAGCATGTGCTGAAACCCTTCACTGGAGGGAAGAAAGTGGCAAGCGGCACCATGCCTGTGAGGGAGAGTAGCCCCATGCGAGAAGATCGCCCACTTTGGCAGAGGATGGTCTGTTTATAATCAGCCCCACTGTCCTTTGCCCATGCTCTACAAGTAATATGACAAGCTGCCACAATCGAGGGTCGCCCGTCAGCTCCGCTATCTGGGGCTGAGCAATCAAAAGCCCTCCAACTTCAGGAAGTTCGGTTTCATGTGCCCAGATGCTCTCCTGTGCTAGCTTCCGATCCTGCACAAAAAGGAACAGCAGTTCAATTGACCCAAAAATAGAAAAACATGGACGATCACTACTTGGGTACCATTGCAACTGAAAGACGGCGTTGAGAGCAGATGAATTGGAATGTGAGACACCTGCTCTTGCAAGAGATGCAAATTCTCCTGCACCCAGCGTGTTGACCATACGTCTTGTCCTTCACCAGCTGCATGATGGTCACCCCGTCCTCAGACGATGTCTCAGCCAAGGACAGAGACTTTACAGTGTTCATCATTGAAAACATCGCTGGCATGTACTGGTGGTCCCTTCACGAATTCTTACCTTGCTCTGTGCTTATGAGAGAAGCTCGAAACGCCCTCCAATCACCAAAAACCCTCCCCTCGTCGCTTTCATCGGAGCTCTCAGTACCTTCTGAATCGTCCTTTACAGCTTTGCAGACTCGATGATCTGATCTGCTCCTCGATTGGACGCATGCCCTTGACAGGGATTGGGAAGGTACGGCCCTAGGAAGACTCCGATGTTGACAAAAACAAGGCTGAGATACATATTGAAGTGAATTAGCACTCATAATTATGTGGATCAGTAAGCTGGTACAAGTACACAGGAATCCTCCAACACGGTGCACACGCAGATCAGATCCCTATTTTCATCGTGCATTTGTAAACATAAGCAGATTGAGACTAGTCATACAATGAATTGAGATTCAGCATTGTCTGTTACGCATCGCAAATCATTTTGCAGCTCCTCTGGGGTATGTTTTCTGCAAACTTTGACAGGTGCCTACTTTGGTCATGCATGCATTTTGGTGTACTCCGACAACCTCAAGCGCATCGTGATGGGATTGAGCTCCATAATTGTGCAATCAGATGTAATGTGGGCATTCCATCTCGAACATCAGCATAAGCGACAGTTGTTCGTTGCGTGTTAGTCCTGCAGACATACGGAATGTGTCCAACCTTGACGGTCTGAAAATAGCACCTGACAATTGCTATGTATTAGCTTGATATATGTAATACACCGCTGAGTTTGTCGTGCCGAGCTGATCTGCGTTCTTCGTGTTTGAGGAAAGTTGTGACAAAACCTCCGTTGTATCTGGCAAGCTCACTGTTCCCTCAAAGAAGCCGTGCCCTTTTCCATCATTGTTTGCTGGAGCTTCGGTTTCTCTTCAGAGAAAGACTGCACCTCAATGCTGATCGTTGTCATCGTGCCCATGTAGCTCAGGACTTGGTAGATGCCCGCAGCACTGCTGCGAGTCTCTGCTGCGTTTGCCAGAAAATACTCCAGACGACGGAATCTTTTAGCAATGCCTCACATGAAAGCGCATGTCCAGACATGTCCTGTCCAAGCCATGGCGAGCCAAAGAGCTAGCTACACCTGTGCACAGTACCTACGCAGATATGGACTCCTGCAGGGTTCTTTGACAGCCAGGAGAAATTTCACATTTCCATGTGAACGGGTAAGTAAGACGTGGGAAACCTTTGCTTGTTCAGCACTGCTTCCTTCATGAGTCTTGTTGTGTGAAACGCCTCTGCTGCTATGCAGGTAAAACCTAGGTGGCACGCCACCTGCACTTGGGCATACAGAGAAACAATATCAAAGGAAGCCAAAGGGAATCCAGTGCCCCGATCAAACTTGAAAAGCCCACAGGAGCCCAAGGCTGTCGAAAGGCAACGTCCCAGTGGGACCACTTGCGAAGAGCCTGTTGCTTCATCTTCTGGCTGCCCATCCCACCTAAAATCGCAGAACACACCAAAGCCATACGTTAAGAGGCTCCATATCAGGTCAGCCCTGGAATATTAGCATTTGTGCAGCTGCCCATGATGTAAAAACCTTCATCCTTAATCAGGACATATCACCTTAATCAGGACCTATCACAACTGGGCATGTCCATCTATAAGTTTTCACTGTATCACTGGCGCATGCCCGCTCCAAGAAGCCAAACTTCCTGCAGGGACTTTGCACTGGTGGCAGATGAGACTGTGGAGCTGAGGCCGGGCCTGAATGTTGTGACTGGGGAGAGTGGGGCGGGCAAGTCTGTGCTCGTGACAGCACTGGGGCAGCTGCTGGGGTTCCCTGCCATCGACAATTGCATCCGTCCACCCGCTTCCTGTGCCTCTATCGAGGGCAGCGTGCATCTCCCGGGGGCTTCTGTGGTGCGCATCTGTGTATGACCATCACTTGTATCCTTGCCGCCCTGATATGCTAGTTCAGCTCAGGATTTCCTTGCTGACATGGGGCTGCAGGCCTAGTGAGCCCGGTAGAGATGGTAAGGGCTGAAACACTGACTTGCAATGTTGCAGAGGTCTGTACAGGCGCTGCTAAGCAGATTGGGCCTTCCGGCACGCATACTGGCCGGTGCAGAAAATGGAGATCAAGAACTCATCTTGAAGCGGGAGATTGTAGTTGCAGACAAGGGAGTGCGAAGCAGGTGATTTGGATTGTGTTCCTGAAACACTATGTTTCTAAATGTGACAGGCATATAAGCATTTGCTGCATGCTGCCGCGGTCCATACAAAGCAGTGGTAATGTGGCTGCAGGTGTTCTGTGAACGGTGTGTCAACATCGCTGCGCGTGCTGAAAGAACTTGGAGCTGCTCTGGTGGATGTCAACGGCCAGCATGCTGCCCAGACCCTGCGGTGTGTCCCCCTGTCAGGGTTTTTACAATCTGCAGTAATTACCCAACAGTGTAGCCACAGCCGGACGGAATTGATGGCATCACAGTACACCTCCATGGCTTTTCGGTGTGTTGAAAGTGAGTGTCATGTTTTGCAGGGATCCTGACACGCAGCTAGCACTCCTGGACCGCATAGCAGGCACCGGAGAAGCGGTGGCCCGGTATGGGCTGAAGCTGGAGGAGCTGCGTGGCTTGGTGCAGCAGCTGGCAGCCATCGATGCACTGGGCTCCGAGCAGCAGCGCGATCAGCTGCAAGCCCTGGTGGACCAGGTACGGTTCTGTAAAACACTCCTGGCTCAATGTACCTGCAATAATACTGGCGTTGTCACTTCTTGGATATAACGAGAACCGTTCAATTCCAATCGTTGCCCCTACTGAAGGAGTTGGATGATGGTTGTTGCCTGCTGCAGTCCTGCCATACTGCATGCATGAATCATTGGTCCTCTGGCCCGGAAAATATTTTTTTGTACACTTGAGATAGGGTTGTAGAATTTGGGGGGTTAGGGGTCAAGGTTAGGGTAAAGGGGCTTTACAGTAAGAATTCCCTTCCCTGAATACAATGGTGGTTTTGGGTTTATACAAAAAATCCCCTGGTTGGGGGGTACAGTGCAGTGTGTTTCAGAAATTTTCCCTGCCTGATTTGGCGCACAGGTGAGGGAGGCTGAGGTGGAAGCGGGAGAGGAGGTGGCGCTGCGGCAGCGGCTGCGGCAGATGGAGGCGCGCCAAGCGAGCGTGCAGCGCTGCGGCATCGCGCGCACGGGGCTCGTGGGCGACGACGGCTCTGGCGGCGTTCAGGAGGGGCTGCGCTCCGTGCAGACCCAGCTCAATGCTGTCCTGGGTGATGAGGAAGCATATGCCGCCGTCCGCGCCGGTGGGTCACATTTCCAGTTGATGTACTGTGTCTCTCCAACGATAGACTGGGGCCAGCAGCTCATTTGTTAAAGTGCTGCCAAAAGCCAAGTCGACTCGGGTTTTCATCCTGCAGGCAGCAAAGATGAAGATGAGAGCTCTTTGAATGAGGAGGAGGATGCAAGGGAGGGGGTGGCCTTGATGGAGGGGGCTCTTGAAGAGCTGGAGCAAGCACGTGACCTGCTGACCTCCATGGAGCAGAAGGTGCGTGATCATTCACCATGTGTGGCATTGCTCTTGCCGGAAAATCTGATGCTTCACCATGCAGGAGATGATGAGCAGCTGCAGGAGATGATGGGCATTTGCACTTTCTTCCTTTTTCTCTGCCGTACATTGATGCACATGCGTGTACTTGTTGTCTGGCAGTGTGGAAGGTCAGCGTCTGACGTAGTGACCGTTGGGGTTTGACAGGTGGCGGAGTATGCAAAGCGATTCCACTTCCTGCAGTTGGAGCATGACGAGGTGAGCCAGCGCCTGGCAATGCTGGACCGCTTGTTCAAGCAGCACGATTGCTCATCCTCTGATGCACTGCTGGGACTTGCCGCGAAAGCAGAAGCCGACCTGGATCGCTGGTTCCAAATGGAAGGTACTGGCCCATGACATTTACCTGTAGAGATTCCGCAATGAGGCAAGTATGTTCACAAGGTACTGCCTAATGGCATTGTTGCAGGGCACCGACCCATCTGCCATGCTGGGGATGCAAGCCTGCGGGATATTTCACAGAGCAATTTCTGTGAGCTCCAGAGAAACCAAAGTTTTATAAGCGCAGGGCAACGGGAGGAGCTTGAGAGCAGGCTGCGGCGGATGAAGCAGGAGCTGGCAGCGGAGGGCACAGCGCTCAGCAAGCAGCGCCGCGCAGCCGCTGGGCAGCTGCGCGTCGCCGTGGAAGGCTGCCTGGCCGATCTGGCCATGGCTGGCTCGCGCTTCGATGTGCGCATCGGCTGGGAGCCCTACCCAAAGGTGCTCCCCGTGCTCTGCATTCTCTCAGCTTGCATGCAGGCTGCACAGGGGCAGGTCTGGCTGAACCGATCTATCGATGGCGACAAGGCGCAGAATACTGGTGTTGTGTCATGTTGGCTCCCTGATGTACGCTGACGCAGGATACATGTGATGTTCACAGGGACTGTTGGTGCCTGGGGAGCTGGCAGGCGAGGTGTACGAGGAGGGCAATCAGGGGTACAAGGTCCGGCGCAGCGGGCTTGATGCGGTGGAGTTCCTGCTGGCCGCTGGGCCGGCCGAGCCGCTGCGGCCGCTGGGCGCTGTCGCGTCGGGCGGAGAGAGCGCGCGAGTCATGTTTGCCCTCAAGGCCGCACCTGCTCTCGCACTTGCCGCAGCATCAGCTGGTGACAATCAGAATGTTTCTGAGGTGGTAGCAGCCGGTGGAGAGCTGCAATCACAAGGTATGCGCAATGGAACTGCACCATCTCAGCTGACTGCAGGGCGCTCATTGGTTTGAGGTGCTCAAATTGTGCTGAGATGGGCACCTGCCAGTCATGAAGATCAGCATGTATCTCATGAGCGCTGCAGCCTGTCTTCTGATCGCGGGTGCACGCATGATTGTAGGTGAGTTCGGGATGGATGGGGCGTCTGTGATGATACTGGATGAGCTGGACTCGGGCGTGGGCAGCCGATTGGGTGGCCCGGTCGGGCAAATGCTGCGGCGCATGTCCGCCTCGAACAGCACCAGTGCTGCAGCCCAGATCATCTGTGTCTCCCATCTTCCTCAGGTGACATTACCGTCATGTTCTTTTTGTATCGGTGTGTCGAGCACCTGTTTGACTGTCAGGTTATTTTGCCAGAGCTCTTTCTCATGCTTGCCTGTACGTTTTTCTCACCCTCCCAGAAGTGCTTGTCTGCTGGGGAGGGCTCAGACCAGACAGTGCTGGAGTTTGGGTGTCTGTGAGAGGTAACAGGACTACTATACCCTGTTGCAGGTGGCTGCACAGGCGGAGCACCATATTGTTGTGCGCAAGGCGGTGGATGCAGGGGGGCGTGCACTGACACGCTTTGCAGTTCTGACAGAGGAGGCGGAGCGAGCGGAGGAAGTGGGTGCCATGTTGGGTCTGGGCACCACAGAGGCCCTCCAGATGTTGCAGGCTGCGTCCGCATGATCCTCCTTGTGTGCTCTTGCAGTCAATCAGAGCACAAGTATCACTGCATGTATCTGTCTGGTGTGTTGAATAGTATTCATTGTGGCCATATCTGTCAGGACTCCTGTGTTGTTTGCCGCATTCTTTATAAGCTATCTTCAGAATTGGAAAGCAAGATGTACAGTTGCGCCGCTGCCTCGTCTGGAAAGCTGTCGGTGCCCTCCTAGAGAAGACTTGATTGGAGTAGTGTTATCAGAAGGCTGATTCGTCTGATTGGGGCCTTCACACCTACCGGCACTTAGTGATTGATCATCAGCGCCTGTCATGTGCGTCAGTGTCCAGTTAATAAATCAAATAATAAATCAACTATCATATTTCACATGTTCAGGCCTCGTCTCTGGCCACCAAGGGAAAAGCATATGTCCACTGGCAGCTGGCAGCTCGAGACATGACTCGGTGTGACACGTCAATGCGTTCCAATCAAAGAGCAACAAGCTTGCAAGCTTGGTACTTTTAAGGCCTTCCTCCTAGCTAGCTTGGTACCTTCCATACTATGTAGTACATTCCATCATGGTGCATGTGCCACATGTGCCGCAGTGCGCATGGCATACTATGAAGGTCTCACCAGTGTCTTTCATCAATCCAATTAACCTGTTAGGCGTTTATTTCTAGTCCAGGAGATGCTGCAATAGCATTCAGCTGAAATGTGCCTGGATGCCAATTGCATGCACAAGATCCGCCATGCATGCAAAAGACTGTGACACAGAAGCCTATCTAGGCAAGAACACTTGTTTGATCTTGCTTGCACAAATCGCATGATCGCAGGGCTTCCCCAGCTTCCGAGAACCACGCCAAACGTTTTCTTGAAAGTCTGGTGAAGAGTGAATTCTGAGGAGTAGCTGTATCGTCTTGTGTCAAGGTTTAGTTCTGGTTAGGAAGGTTCATTTCCACTCTGGGACAGCTTGGAGAGTAGGAGTCTCTAGTTTGGGTAGCCCTATAAAAGGAGGATTGAATAAAGTTCTTGAACTCCAACCCTGTTCTGAGCGGTAGAAGGAAATCTGCAACCAAGAAGTTGAAACAGGGAAGAATGCCAAGAAGTACTGCGTCAGAGGAGGGTTCAGAGGTCGACAGGGGATCTGTGTGCTCTACAATAGCATCCACCGCGTCTTTGTCGTCGAGAATAGCTTGTCTGGCGCTTGATTTTGAGGACAAGTTCCGCCATGTGCATCATGATCAGGCGGAGTTTCCACCTGTTTCTGAGGGTGAAGAAGGCACAGAAAGTGAGGAGGAAGTCATTGAGGTCAGCGAAGAGCAGCTTCTGCAAGAACTGGACAGTATGGAGCCCTCACTGCAGGTGCTCACTGGTCCAGTCCTAGCTTCCCAGGAAGTGCACTGCCAACCAGCAACAATACCTTCCTCAGATGGTCTCAGTTGTAGTCATATAATACTGTTCGTTACACCAGTCAATCACTCCCTCATGCGAGGCTTGCTGTAGGTCTGCTCCAGGCTCTTTCGTGACCTTGAAGGGGAGCAACCACCCCTGAAGCGCTTGACATGGAATGAAATGGGTGAGTTCCAACAGAAAGGGTGCGTGATCCCCTGCTCTGCTGCATTCACCCGAACATCCTGTATTTGGGGCTGCAAGTTTGGTTCCAGGCAGGCAACTTCACATGAACGCCATGCCTTGGCAGGTACATCATCTTGGACAACTTCATGGGAAGGGATGTTGCGGCCAGAGTCCGCAGCGAGGCTCTTTCCCTCTTCCGTCAAGGTGCCTGCCGTCATACTCAGCCAGTCATTGGCATGACTGCGAGGCCACTACAGAGCAGAAAGCAGGATTGACAAAGCTACATGTAATGCAGGTCGATTCCAGGAGGCGTCGCGCATTGGAGTGGGCCATGGCAGGGACTTCACAGGTGTGTGACCACTACCCTCCGCTACCATTTCCCTCCGCTGCTCATGTCCCCCTTTCACCATGGTAAATATTGTGCGCCCCTGCCTGTACACCTGATTCGATCACGCTCCACTGTGCAGATCGGACAGCGCGCGGAGACCACATCCTGTGGCTTCACCCTGGAAAAGCTCCCGCCACCTCGCCAGCTCTTGCAGCTTACCTCAATGCTTTGCAGGCATGACATGCCCTACTCCGCCTGACCTCAGACTGTTTACTCGGATATTGAACCATGTCTTTCTCGCACCATGCATGTCTCTGTGCCAAGTGCTCGTGCAAGTCACATGAGAAATTTGCATGCCTGGTGCACCGCAGGAGCTGCAGGCGGACCTGAGGCAAGTTATGCACCTGAGGCAGCGCAGCGCAGAATACCAGCTGTCGCACTATGGCTCGAACGGTGCACAGTATGTGCGCCACCGCGACGCCTTCCCTGACGACGGCAGCGAAGAGCAGCAACGTCGGGTACTGACCTCACCCTTTCATATGCCGGGACCAAAACCCCTGCAGAGGGACACATAGCTTCTTACTGAGAGCAGTCGTCTCATCATTGAGCAGCAGCACTTATCGTCTGCATGGTCACCTTGCAGGTGACGGCAATTCTATATGCCAACCCCAACTGGTGCCCTGCTGATGGTGGCAAGCTGCGCCTGTGGCCGCCGCGGACGGTGGAGCCCATGTCATCAATGTCCTCTGTCAGAGCCGGCCTTGCGGCAGGTGCGCATGAATCTGTAGTGTCCAAAGCCCTACAGGATGAAGTATTTCGATACAATAGTTCCTATGACAGGTAGAAGCTGACAAACAACCATGCATGGCGCAAAGGTTGTTGATGGCAGGATGTGTGAAGCCCACATGTTGGCATTGACAGGATCTTCACCGCGAGCCAGCCTGTGTCTGAGCGAGTCGCCATGCAGCAACGGTGGCTTCCCGCCCAACGTCAATCAGACCGGGCATGCTCACAGAGATGGCAGCCCTGCTGATAGCGACCACCTCGCGCAGAATGGTCTGTCACTGGAGGACAAGCCACAGGAGCCCTCATCAGACAGCAGCTGCAGCCTGCCGGACCAGCCACACCCTTTGCTCAATGGACATGCCCACAGCGGCCTAACGAACGGCAACGGTGCGTGCTACTGCTGCCTCGGGCTTTCCTTTATCGTGGTCAAATCTTAGGCTCGGTCCACTCTTTGGAGCCACTGCCACATCACTGTTGAAAAATGCTTGGTGCTCCATTGCCTGGCGTACTGCACTTGCTGCTGTGCTGCTCCGTAAGGATTAGGCTTCAACTGGTGTGCAGGACTTGCTGCAAACTTGAATGGCAACGGACGAGTTGCATACAGCGATGCCAGGTCAGACACAGCCTCCAACAGGTCGGAGTCATCAAACCTGCGGCTGGCCGCAATGACACCGCCGCAGCCGCCGCGGCTGCAGGGCAGCGTGGCCAGCAGCGTTCTTGCCGAGGCCACCGAGGCCAGCCTCCTCGACAGCCTTGCCGACCGCACCAGCAGCTTCGATGAAGGCTCTTTGGTGGACGGCATCAGGGGAACCAGGTGAGAAACTCTTGCCGGGTCTTCTTTTGACAGTCCTGGAGGTGCCAGGCTGCAAGATGGTCTGTGGGTGATGCTAGTCGGTGAGTGATGCTGCTGCAGGCATGCAAGGCCGTTTGGTCTGCAGCGCTGCTTGCTTGCTCATTGTCCTTGTTAAGGTGAGTGGCAGTGCCCGAAGAGTACTGCACCTGGGCGACTCGTGATCAGTGAATTTCACTGTGCAGGGATATGGAGGAGCCGGGCGCTAAGAGCACAGAGGTGGGCACAGAGCCTGTGGTGGATGTGGCGCCTGTGGGCGGCCGCCTGGTAATGTTCCTGAGTGGAGCGGTGGAGCATGCTGTGCTGCCCAACCTGGCTCCTCGTATCGCCCTCACAGCCTGGTGCCAATAGATGCACACCGAATCGGGGTTGTGCCATGACTCCTTGATTTGTACCAGCACGAGCTGGATGTCCGTACTTGGGTGCCAGTACACGGTGTGAAAATCACGTCGAAGTTGCCAATTTTGTTAATAAGTTGTAGTATCAGCAATTGAACTGCACTGGCTATGACCTTCTGTATGAAATATGATTGGCAGTCTTCATTCCTGGCCATCACTGCCTGCCATGTAAATATTGACTGGCGTCACATCAATGCTACTAGCACCGGCACCGTGTAAAGCAATTAACAATTGTGCGGCATCCGCTGCTACATATCTCCCTTGCAGGTCCAACACCGATCCACCCTCGTAATCGCAACGAGGGCATGGTCTTTGGACAATACATTCTCATACATTCCACATTTGTCAATGAGCCGATGCATTCTGAACCATCCTGAGAGACTCTCAGTACCAATCAATTCCTGCAAGAACCGAGTAATGGGGTCCACCACGGCAGCTGTGTCATCAGCGCCTGCCGGATGCAGGCACAGTGATGACCCTGACGTCTGGAGCAGCAGCAGCGGCAGCAGAGCTATCCTCGCCAGATGGCACAGTGATCACTTCCACACCCGGGGACGTGGCGTTGGCGCCTGCCGGGGGCGTCGCAGGCACGGTCACCACAGTCGCAGCAGGCGGCGAAGCCGCAGTCGCATCCGGTGAGGAGGGCACCGTGATCACAGTGGCTGGCGGCGATGCGGCCGGAACCGGGCTGACCGCCAATGGCACTGTTGTGACAGGCGGCAGGGCAGTGGGGCTGGCTGCTGATGAGACCTCAGCGGTGGCGGCCGGCGGCGCCATGACAGGTGTGATGCCGATGGTGTTGAGAATGTCGGCGAGCTGCTGCTCGAGGTAGTCTGCGATCTCCTTGAGGGGCGCCGGCTGATTGGCCAGCTCCTTTGGGTCGAACACGTACAGGATATCCGTCGTGGTGTCGCCAAAGCTCTTGCTGATCTCACATTGCTGCAAGCACAGACGAGCCCAATCTTTCTTAATATATTCACAACTGAGAACAGTTGTCCTTATCATTCTCCTTGCCGTTTTGAGATATTCATGCAAGTGTAGGAAAATCCTGCATCATGAGCAGCGAGTCACTCCACAGAATATGAAGTAAAGGGAAAAGGGAGATTTATTGGGGCCTGACCTGACCGACAAACTGGGCCGCAGATTCGTAGGCAGAAGTGAATGTGGCGGGCGTCTTGTCAAGGGTGACAGAAGGGCCAACACACTCAATGGCCCCATCCTTGCTCAGCAGCTGCTTGTCGTCAAAGGTGCAATTTCCCAGCGCAAATGTCAGTGTGAAGCCCGGCCCTGCAAGCGCAACATTGAAGGCTGACGATCAGTAAATGATTCCCTTGCATGCAATGAGAGAACCCTCTGTATGCAAGTGTGGCAGCTTTACAGGTCTAGCATGCGTTTTTGACAGTTAGTTGCCTAGAACTTTCTGCCGTTCCTACAGAACTAGATGATGGAGCACCTGTCAGGTTGGCTGGAACCATTGCGGGAGGAATGTACTCTGCTGGAGTGCAGAATGCATCCTCATATGTTGCATACAGGCCCTTGACCTGAGACACTGCATCCTGTGCCGACTGTGCAATGTACTGTGCGCCGTTGGCAACCTGGCCGATGACTGGCTCTGAAGAGTCGGTCACTTTAGCGTAAACCTGGTTGGCTGCGTCCAGAGCCGCTTGGATTGTGCTCTCCGTGCTGCCCACTACCTGTGCTGTGGTCGATGTGATCTGGTCGTTGGCCTTGGATTTCAAGTCGCCTGCTGTGTTCACTGTGTTTGTGAAAGTGGAGAGGAGGTCCTGTGCAAGAAGTGAACGTCAGTCCCCCACGACGCGAGTACTCTGGGCTTTTAGTCCTGCATCATTGTATTGGAATCGCGAAAAGTCAGCTGACGGAGTTGAGACAAGTGGACCTGCAGGGTCTGCTGGTACTTGTCCATCAAGCCCGTGGCGACCTTGTCCACGTTGGGACTCGCACTCGATAATCCTGCACATTATTGAAATTCTGTTACAATTTTCACTGGGTCTTGGACGCCGTAAATCGGCTAGCTTCGACTGTCGAACCTGTTTGCAATGCCCATGTCGGGAAGTGACAAAGACACGAACATACCGTCCATAATAGTCTGCAAGATGTCTTGGCCTCCTGAACTGGTGCCAAGAAGTGGTATCTGCCCGTTGGTCAGCGTGGCACAGCTTAGCGCAAGCAAGGTCGCGACAGCCAACGTCCTCGACATGGCTTCAAACGAAGAGCGCCACGCTCAAGAGGGGAAGGTGGTGATTCAGCACTCCTTGTCAAGATACAATACAAATCGTAAACTTGAAATTTCTTAAACCAACAGATCTCCCGTCTAAAATTTTTTCGATCAAACGAGGAAGCAGGAAACCCTTCGAAATGATCGGAAGCTGCTGCGATTAAGACGGTAGCTGCGGCCGGACCCTGCAGTAACATTTGCTCAAGAACAGGTAGTTGCATGCGGGTCATGGGTCGAATGAACTGAGGAGATGAAAGACGTAAACAAGCAACAATCAGAATGTGGCTATCGGCTTGCAACAACACAGGGTGTCTTTGCACCAGTTGGCCATTTCGCATTGAGCGACACCTGAGCAAGGTACGCATAGGTCAAGCGATAAGCTTCTACAAATATACCAGGTCTTGTTTTCTCCTCTTAAGGCCTTGTTCTTGTGACAGAGGGCCAGAACTCATTTTGTGCAAGCGTCGCTGCAAGGCAGCAAACTTCTTCAGGAAGCAGAAGCTTGGCCAGAAATTCCTTTTAATGATGCTGTTTACGGAAAGGTACGGACACGTCCTGCAGTAAGTCTGTTTCCATGACACGAACCACGAAGAGATAACTACCCCGCCGGTGTCAGAGTTCTTACCTCACACTCTTGCCTCAAACAGACAGAGGCGGTTCGCGTGCGGCAGCATGTCAATCCCTTGAAGAAGGAGCTGCAGGTGCCGCTTCCACCTCAGGACTGGGCTGCCATTTTCCCAGACACAGCCCGGCCCCTGATCGTTGATGTGGGCTGCGGCAGCGGCCGCTTCCTCATGGCGCTCTCACGCAAATTCCAGCATCACAACCTGCTGGGCCTGGACATCCGCAGCAAGGTCTGACCACTTGCTCTGTCTAGTAGGTGCAGACTGGTGCTGTAATTGCAGGCAGCTCCCATGGTTGTTGGTGGTCATGGGACAGTCGAGTGGTTGCCTGCTTGCAGTTGATGGACCGAGCAAATGACTGGACGAAGATCTTAGAGCTACAACACAGTGTGCACTTCATGATGGCCAATGCCACTGTGTCGCTGGAGAGCATGCTGGCCACATACCCAGGGCCCCTCAGCCTTGTGACTGTGCAGGTGGGGCCTCTCTGTTGTGCTCTTCACACCCTTACACAAATCGCAACATGCATCAACGCCATGAGATCACAAGCTACCGGTTGCTTCGTATGCAAATTGGACTGAGCACGTGGCTGTTGCGGCCCAGTTTCCGGATCCACACTTCAAGACGCGGCACAAGAAGCGGCGGGTGGTGCAGCCGCAGCTGGTGCGCGCGATTGCCCGCATGATGCCGCGCGGAGGTGAGCCACCTCTTCTCTTCATCATCTTCACGTCCATCGCATGCAGCAGCGAACCCACGTACACCATGAGAGGATCCTGCTCTGAGCTGCTGCAATGGCTGTACAGGGCGGGTGTTCCTGCAGTCAGATGTGGAGGAGGCGGTCACAGACATGCACCACATGTTTAGGCTGCATGGCAGGGCAGAATTTGAGGTCGACCTCAGCGGGTGCCCGATCAGTGAGGAGACACTGCTGAATGGTCTGGACAGGAGCTTTTCAGCATCAGCGCCCTCAGCAGACATCAGCACATTCGGGAGTGCAGCTTTCAATGAAACAAGCAGCGAGGCTGCAGCTGCCCAGACCAGCAGCAGTGCAGATGCAGACGCAGACGCAGAATCAGAAGCAGGGATGCTCGAGAGTTCCCACCTTGACCCTGCAGCTGCACAGCATGCTGAAGAGGACGGCAGTGAGGCAGCGATTTCTGGCACATCTGCAGCAAGGACGGAGTGGGAACCAGATGAAGACGCAGGATGTGAGCCTGCGCTGATGCATGAGCCCATCAAGTGGCTGGATGCAAACCCCTTGGTATGGCTATGGCTCCTTTTGCTGAGCGTACAATATGTAAGATGGTCAGCTAACACTCTCTGTCGAGTGCAAACACATGAAGGCAAGGGATCGTTACTGAGCCTCTTGCCTCTTTGCGCAGGGGGTCCCCACAGAGAGGGAAGTTCACACTCTTCAAGATGGCGGCCGCGTATACCGCAGTTTATTCATACGTATTTGACAGAGATTCACATTCTGCGGCGCTCAAGATTCCCCGGGCTTTCTAACACAGTACGACTACTAGTAGTTGACTCACGACCTTAGCAAACATCAGACATAGGCATTGGCTTCACAGTGATGTTATTCTCAACACTGTCAAAAATTGCGCTCCGTAGAAGTAAACACATGCACACAAAATCGCACAGTCCTCTTGTCTACGCAGACAATGATCTACAAATCAAACATGGTCACGCTCTCAAAATTCAACATCACCCACGGGCCAGCACAACCATTGTTTGCAGCTATGGTCACAGAAGGTCAAGTGTGCACAACTACTTCCACCAGATATACTATATACTAGTAGTTAACCTTCCGAAGTGCTGTAGTTCCTGCCAGGGCAGATAACAACATCTGTGCTACCAACTCATCCTGACTTTATATCTCACAGTCTACAAGGACTACTGTCATTTATCTATCAGCGTATATTACTTCTGAATTTACCACAAGGTTTCAACTGCGAAGCTGATATGTACTGCATGCTACCTAGGCAGCCAGCCGCCGTCCGACACATCACAAGAAGCTGGGCTGAGGCTGTGCATCAGGTTGAGCGCATTACTGGAGCCGTGCTGGCGGCCCCTTGCCCTGTTGGGGATGGCCTGCTCAAGCGAGGGCTTCCATAATGAGATGGTCACTCCCAGACTGCCACTGCTGCTGCTGCTGACGCGCCTGTCATGCCATGTCACTGATGATCATGAGACACCTTGCTGCATGGATGTGCTTGTCAGCTCTAAGCCTGGCGCTATGGCCTTTCAAGGCTTGGCTTATTAGCAGCAGCACACATCACGGGAGGTCAAGAACAAAACAAGGGGAGGCACTGCGGCACAAGAGGCTTGTCTTTGCAACCGACGAATGTGAGAACTCTTAGCAAGAACAATAGCTGTGTTGACACGAGATTCAGACAGGTCCAGAAGCACAGGGGAGGAGAGGTATCAATAGCTAGACAGAAAATGGGAGGGTAAATGCTGTGGCTTACCGGTTGCCGAGGGGGATGTTGACGCCAGCCGGCTCGGCGACGCGCTCTGCAGAGGATGCTTTGTGGAGCTGCACCTTCCAGTCCTGAAACTCTGCGTCATCTGGCCCTGTCACAAACACACCACCACCATTGTGGAACGTCCAGCACTGAGAGGCGGCTTGCTGAGGATGCTCCTGACGAGCGCCAGTAGTGGCAGCTGGCCTGTTGTATAGGGAGGCACGAATGCTTGATTTGAGTCGCCAAATGGAGTGAAGAGAGCATGTGAGTGCTGCGAGGCATCCTCGCACATGTGCGGGGGCATGCGCGCACCTGCCGCCTTGGCAGCCTCAAGCTCCTGCAGCTCCTTCAGCCGCTGCAGCACATCACCCTCGCCTCCCAATGTGCTCTGCCCTTGCCAGCTTCCCAGTCCCACTTTGCTGGACCCTGACATGCAACAACATGCAATTTCCATGCCAGTGTCCGGCAAAGCACATTCACTCGGCTTGCAAGCACCGCATTCAAGGAACGGCGACGTCCACTAAAGCATGCACAGGTTGCTTGCCATGATACACATTGAAGCAGCTGTCCTGATGCCAGCAGGGCTGTGCATCTGACCTGTGCTGAAGACGACATCATCGTCGATGCGCGGCAGCACGTGCACGCGGCTTGGCACAGATGCGCTCTCACCCGACCACTGTGATCCACTCACCGCTTCAGCCCTGTGCTCCCTGTCCCTACCATGGTGCAGAGGTCTGCTTAGGGTCGTGTATATTTTAGGATTCTAGGGTTAGGGTTTAGTGGATATATATTTTAGGGATTAGGGTCCCTCAAAACCCTAAATATTATACCCCTTGCAGTGAAGAAACAGGATCTGGGGGATCAAGGCAGCATGCATCCTGTCCTACCAGCGCCCATGCACTACACAAACAGCATGCAAGCAGGAAAGGAGAGCAAGGCCAGATACAAAGGGCGCACCGCAAGATTGCCAGCCTGGCGCTCAGGTCATCGGATCCTGGTCTGCCGTGGAGTGGGAGCGGCCGCGGCACAAAGCTGAAGTGGCTGCTGGCTTCGCCCTGCTCGGAGTCCTGCCTGAAGATTTCGCTGTTGCTGGGTGTGCTGGCCCCATCACTGGCTGCTGCGATGCCGACAGACGGCTCTATGGAGACGTGCTCTGTGAAGTGCTTGTGGAGACCGTCTGCCCCTCTACTGCCGCGTTCTTCTTCAACTGCACATTGAACTTCTCAACCTTACTTTGCTCCACTGCGTACTTGTCATAATCTGCATATAGCTTCATGGGTTTGTATTGCGAGGATCAACCATAAACGTTTTTGTCAGACGAGCAAGACAGCACTGACCACAAACATGGACATGCCGTGGAAAGCCAAGCACCTTGCTCCTGGGCATCCTCGTGCTCATCGAGGTTGGCTTCCGAGAAATTGGCCTGGTACCGGCGCTGGGACAGCAGGCAGATGTTGTCCCTGTGGACTATCTCCTCCTCGCCCAGGTAGCCCAGCTCCGTCACAAAGTCCTTGGACGACTTTCCCTGCACCAGTCCCACCCCTGAGCGCCCCGCATACCTGCCATGGTACTAACACCCAGCCATGCCATGGAAAGAGAGACACCCTTGATGACAAGCTCTGCTCTTGAGTGGCCAATATAAAGTGAAAATCACATGCAAACCTGCCGATTTGTAAGGCTGGCAGGCCAATCATGGTGAGGGCAGTGTCGGGTGTCATGCACAAGCACATCTCACGCATGTCCAACAGGTCCAGGGAAGAGGTGGCACCTTGATGCGGTCGACCTCCGCGGCGGAGTAGTTGCAGAGGCCGCGGCCCAGCTCGGTGCCGTTGGCGTCGCACAGCTGCACGGCATCCTGCGCGTTGAAGTCGCCCGACACGCCCACGATGCCGGCCGAGAACAGCGACTTGGAGCGCTCTATCACCGCGCGCACCGCACCCGTGTCCATCAGCAGTGTGCCCTTCACCGGCACGCTCAGTATCCACCGCTTGCGGCCCCTGCACATGCCGCCCATGATCAGGGTGGATCAGCCGCCGGCATTGCCTACTGTTGCAGACTGCATGCATTGGACTCACCCGGGGACCCCCATTCTCAAACTGGCAGCGATTTTATTTCTTGAAGCAACACACACACACACACGGAGAGCAAAGCATCCAGGACCGAGCGCCGTGCGGCGCCTGATGTACGGCAGCAGCAAGACACGTCGGGTGGTGACCAGGCAACCGCGCAAAATGGCTTTGCATGATGCGAAGACTTCATACGGCACTCCAGAGGGATTTCAATTAGACCTGCGCAGCTACATGACCTTTGACACGGGGCCGCGGAAGCTAAGGGTACTACTGAGAGCCACGGGCGCACTTGAGGGCCTGCAGGTGCGGATAGAAGACAGTGCCGGCGCGCTCGCCGCGCAGGATGGCAGAGATCTGTTCTGGCTGCGACCCCTGGCAGATCACCATGTGGCAGCCGGCCGCTGTGGCCAGCCGCGCCGCCGTCAGCTTGGTTGCCATGCCCCCCGTGCCCCACTGCGTCCCCGGCACACTCGTGTCCACCTGCACCATCATACCCCAGCGAGACATTCTAACAATGATAGTCAACAAAGCAGGGCAGATTTGCGTCATGATGGAACGATGCAACTGTACACTTGGCAAGCCACATAGTGCTTGTGAGCGCGATATCACGTGGGAAAGTCGCCAGGGATGTGGTATAGGAGGGAATATAGAAAAGACAGGAGGTGAGTATTGGCATGCCTGTAGGGCAGCAATGTCATGCACTTCATGGATGGGTTCCGCGGTGGGATCCGTAGATGGGTTGGCCGTGAACAGGCTGGGCACGTCCGTCAGCAGAAACAGCCAGTCCGCTCGCACCAACGTTGCAACCTGGCAAAGGCACCATATTGTCAAAAAGCAGGCTGAGACTTTTGTATCATGCACATGGGACTTGGAATTGATGTCCTTCAGGCAACCATGCAACTGCTGTCTTCGCACAGCATGTGTGGTGTCTGAGTCTGCAATATGCACCTGGGCAGAGAGTGTGTCATTGTCCCCAATGCGCAGCTCCTCGACAGCCACGGTGTCATTTTCATTGACAACGGGCACGGTACCATAGTTGAAGAGCTCTGTGAAAGTGTTGCTGGCATTGAGGTACTGGCCCCGGTTGGCCAGGTTTCCCAGCGACAGCAGTACTTGTGCACAGGTCTGCACCCACAAATATACTCTCATGAGCGACATGTCTTCCTGCTCTCAAGATCATTTCACACAAAATCCGCAATTAGATCGTACGCACATGCAATGCACTGCACTGATAGGAGTTCCCTGGGTGTTGGCTGCAGGGATGTGCTGCATGATTTGGTCAGCTGAGATTCGGCTCAGAGAGCTGTCTTACCAGGCCAAGTGCAGAGAAGAAGTCATCATAGAAGCGCATGAGGTGGACCTGGCCCACAGCGGCAAGGGCCTGCTTTTGGGAGAGATCCTTGGGCCGGGCGCCAAGGCCCAGGCGCTGTGCGCCCACTCCCACAGCTCCGCTGCTCACTATAACCACTTTGTGGCCGTCTGCATTCAGATCTCTCACCACCTCACACAGACGAGCGAGGTTGCTGAGGTTGAGAGTGTTCTGCTGAGGGCGCACCAGGCTGGAGGTGCCCACCTTGATCACCTGCAGCCCAGCAGCCAAGTAAGATGCTGCCACAATAAGGTGCTTCAAAATTGCCAACAAGTAATACTCGTAATAATCTCTACAAAGTTGTTATTAAGAGTTAGAATCGATGATGATAATGGTTCTTCTCAGAAATGACAAAAGCAGTCGCTGCTTCGGGTTCAGTGATACGCCCGCCACGAGACCCCACTGGTCTCTTGCTACTATATGTCCAGACATGAACGGAAGTGCTATGGGCAATTAATTGAGAGGATCTGGCGCACAATTGTCAGCGCACTGGATCTACTCCGCTCCTTCATTGGTCGGTTCGAGAGAAAGGGGAGCGCCTTGCTCCTGCTATGAATTTCGTTGCGCTAAGCAACACCAGTTTCCATATACACTAGCTCAAATTGAGATTGCTGCTGCAGCGCAAAGCAAAGATTTGGGCTTTGGGAACCCACGTGACGATGTGCACTTTTCTGACTCTGCAGACCTGCCCGCATGCGCTGGCTCATGATCAAATGCAAAACTGCCCCGAGCTGGTTTCCCAATTTCTGGGTGTTCAAGGGGCAGAAATGTCCTTATGTTCGCTCTGATGGAGCCCTCAACTGCCAAGGTTTATATAAGTCCAGGCACTCAGCAGCCCTACATATGGGGCTGTGTTACTAATTAGTTATAACTAGTAGTTTGTAATACAAACTTTGTATTGGAGGAAGTTCAACTCAGTTGGGCGGCGCACCATCCAGAAGCTGTGGAGAACTCTGTACTGGAGCAGATGGTTGTCTGTGTAGGGCATGCTGGACGTGCACTGAGAGTCAGTGAAGTATGCTCTGCTTGAATGACTCGTCAACTTGAAAACAATTAATTGACCAGTATATATTGGTCATGATCATGTCAGCACATTAATGCGCAATATATTGTGCAGGGTGACATGTCAAGTGTAAGAGGGTTACCTGGACTCTGAAGCTGGATGACAATCAATGCAGTAGATTACTGAATTTGAATTTTAGTGACTTTAATCGATTATCATACAATCATGCGTAATAATTGTGCACAGTGAAATGCATTGCTGACATTTATGACCATATACTAGCGCCCTGGTAATGCCCTGACCTGTAACATAGGAAGGTACTACGGTAACACATAAAGCAAATTCACAGCTGCTAGCACATGCACATTTGGACCTCTCACTTGAGCTGGCCAGAGAGAAGTCACTGGATGTCACGCAATACTACACCAAGCACTTGCACAGGTCTGAGGTGCTTCAGCGCTCTCTTGCTATAATATAATTATATGAATACTGTAGTCACCCAGGTACATAATTACATCTACGCTCGGAATATGGATTGCTGATATACATACACACAAAAGGCTGGAATTGAAGCTTGGCCAGATTGTCTGCAGACGCGTGGCCATGAACGTCTACAAAGCTTCGAGCATTCCTCTCCTGGTGGGCGGGCTCATGTAAACCCATCAGAAGTGCTGCTCTGCTAGGGCATGTTCTTCCTGCAGCTCTTCCACGCAGCGCTGCAGCTCAAGCTGCAGGCGCTCGTCCAGATCCAGACCCTGGGGCAGAGAATGGTAAAACATGTCATCCGCCAACTATTCAGGTCACACTAGGTAACTTTGAGATTGAATTTGAGTGCTTTTTTACCATGGAGTACAACAAAGAGTCAGCACTTGTGCTCTGTCAAGTGCAGGCAGCCAACATTGTTGACGACCACAAGATGTGCCTGTTAGACAGCCAGGACGATCCAACCCTGCTTGTCGATGTTGGGAGTCAGGCAGCAGCGATGCTGCTCACCTGCACAATCTGCCACTCGCCATCCTGGCACGTGACAGGGAAAGAGAAGATGAGGCCCTCAGGAACATCGTAGGAGCCATCTGAAACCACGCCCATCGAGGTCCATTCCCCCTCCGGTGTGCCCAGCAGCCAGTCGCGCATGTGATCACATATGGCCGCGGCGGCTGACAGCGCTGGCGTCAGATTCCTGGCCTGCTCCAACACAAACAACCCAACATAGCAGCAGCACCAACACTCCCAAACTAGTGGCAATGCACAATCTAGATCTGACTACATGTGTCTTTCTGGTGCATTCGATCCGCGGCAATGTTCTTCGGCAATGTTCCACCCTCCAACATGTGAGCATGAATGTCCTCCTTATCACCTGCAAGATGGCATTGCTGCGCTGCTGCACAGAGACAGCCAGCTCCTCCATGAACTCGGTGTCCAGCACTTTGTCCATGGCTACGCGCATCACCGTGCCGTGCTGCGCATCTGGCACTTGCAGTGAGGTAGCATTGCCCCACACGACCACATTCTTCACCTCGCTCACGGCTATTGCCAGGTGCTCAGCCACCTGTCACATGCATCAACATTGTTGGAGGCAAGCAAGCATGCATAGCAGAATTGAGAGTTGATGAGGTAACCGACAGGTGACATTGCTGGGTGAAACCACACCTGTGCAAGTGTCCTGTTATGAGCCAGCCTGGACAGGGCTGTGATGTTTTTTGGGTCGATGCTGGGAGCCTCTCTCTGCAGGATTGCTACAGTAGTGTGTGCCGGCGAAGGGGCAATTACCACCTACAAAGGCAACATACAAGTACGTCGAACTTGCGGCCTTTAGATCCACAGGAATGAGTGATCTGGGCGACAAAGCACAACCTCTTGGCCCATCCCTGACCCACGCCCCTTGCATGACGGTGCAAATGCGTAGGAATTAAAGCCCATCATACCTTTGCATCTCTATTAGCATGCTGCTCGAGTGCTGAGCCAATGGAGCGATAGAGCTCCACAGTGCGGGCCATGACCTGTTCACGGCTGCCGCCAAGTTTCACCCCACTCAGTAGCACAGCTACGTCCACATCTCTGCAAGCTGCCTCCAAATCTTGGAAGATATCCACCCCTGCAAACGCCAAACTATGCTGCTCTGCCTTCCTGCATTTAACTCTCTCTGCATGACAGGACATCCTCCCATTTCTGCAGATGTGTGTGAGAGGACGTATATAGCATGCCTAAGAGAAGGATGGAGGCAGCATCCATCAGCTCCATCGCCACCGCGTGCAGGTTTTGCTGAGCTGCCTCGGAATCATGCATGTGCAAGATGACGGGTGTCTTGCCGCCACACATGAGACCCCTTGCAATTAGCGGTGCCAGCGCATAGCCAATTTGACCTGGGGAAGGGAGAGAGAGTAAGAAACTTGGACAGGCAACGCAGTGGTGAAGTTTGCTCCAGCTGCTCTTCTTTATCCTTGTCAGGCTGCAAGACCACTGCCTTCTTCTGCATCAGACCTTAATGTCAGATATCTACCTGCAGCTCCAGTAATGAGGATGCGAAGGGGTGTGCGGAGAGGTGGAGACTTTGAGCTGTAGACAGAAGAGTAAAAGTAAACGGTGCTCAACGCTGTCACAGCACCAGCGGCAGCAGCACATAAGTACTTGATGATGTTGATGACCTCAGCCATACTTTACAATCCAATCAGGGCCTCAGCGTCACAGAAGCTATTTCAAGCTGCTGTACTTCTCCAAGCCAGATGATCTTAGGAAGCATCAGGAACTGAAGTAGGAGCGTTAAGACGCTTGATACGTGTATGATGTCTTCTAAACAACTACCGCTGCATAGTGCCCGATTCCAACCCTGAGGATCCTATCGACATATTGCATTGAGAGGTTGGCCAATAAGCCCGCCTCGAGAGCGCACGCTTGGGTAGGATGTACTCCAATGGCCACGTCAAATTATAACTGTTTGGAAATGCTTTGCAACCAAAAAGTATACTTGTCTAGCTCCAAATGAGTCTGGATATGCCTCACCAAGCCCAGAAGCCCTACATGAAAGTTTCACAATTTTCCGGGCCAAGACGCCATGGTACCCCAATACATGCCAATTTGCAACACCTGAGACGCGTTGGTGATGTCAATGTCTAGTGCTTGCCCATCGCTTTATCTCCCAGCGCAACCAAGTGGCCTAAATAAGAGCATGCATATGCATGCAAAGCTTCTGATGAGTGCTTTCTTGATCTTTAGAACGTTGCACGCAAACACGTCCTTTCGACGTTCACTCTTGTCCAGCAGTCGGTTCTAGTATTCCGCATCACGTGCAAGCTTCGTAATCCCCCGAGACTTTGTGAAAGCACTCAACAAGATGCACGGCTTGGTCAGCACTTGGCACCAACCATTAACGAAGTATTGTGCCATAACATAAAAATAAAATTCATGTGAAAACGTAGAACTGTCAAGACATTCCAAGTGTGCTTGTGTCAGTAGTTTATACAAGGATGGCGAGCAACTTCTTCAGCAATTTATTTGGCCAGCGGGCTGGGTCTGACGAGCCTCCTGCTTCAGTTCTCGCGGAGTGGAACAAGTACGCCGGAGATGATCAAGGTGAATCCTGCCATCACGTATTCGTCTGAGTACCGTTAACAGTTGCTACTTTGTGGTTCTCTATGGGCATGTCTTGACGTGCACTAGATGTGTGGCAATCAATATCTTTAGTAGTATGCATGGTATTTTCAGCCAATTCCCTGACGTAGGCGCTTCCTCTTCAGACACTCTTGCCAGCAGAATGGAGGAAGGCGGGGCCACGGTGCAAAATTTCCTGGTCAATACATTCTCCCGTGTCAGCACTGGAGTGCAGGGTGTGGGCCAGAGTGTAGGATCTGGTATACAGAGGCATGCTCCACTTCCTCGATCCCATCTAGGATCTTTGATTTTAGCACCTAGTACAAGGACAGACATGTACAGGGAATTCGTCATCGTTGAGCTGATTTGTGGTGTGCATGCAGTGCTCAATCGACACTACCCTCCACCACCCACTTCACCTGGTTCCTGGCACTTCTCGCGTCTGGAATTGTATTCCTGATCTTGGCCTTCTCGCTCTTTCTGCCGGTCATCATTCTGGCGCCATCAAAGTTTGCCATTTGTTTCACAATCGGCTCTGCTCTCATCATGGCGGCCTTTGTGTCTCTGCGTGGCTGGAAGAGCCAGCTCTTGCACATGTTCTCTTCAGATCGCCTTCCATTCACGATTGGTGCGGAGCCAACTTGCGGGTTCCTGTCTCCATGCCTTCCCTTGTCCCAGTGCACAGATTCCCTCCTCTAAGATCCCCTAGCTGCCCATTAAGGCCGAATGTCTTGCGCAGGATACCTTGGTAGCATGGCGGGGACATTGTACGCTGCCCTTGCACTGCACAGCTACATCCTATCGCTGGTCTGCTGCTGTTTGCAGGTCTGAGCAAATCCTAGCCATAATGCACTTTTTCTGCACAACAGGTTGATCAAATCTAGTGACCCTGCATGTACAGCAATCGTGAATGTCAACATGCATGGGATTGACAACAAGAGTTGGGATACATTGCCATTCTATTCAACCTTGCAAAATGTATTTTCCAATGCTAGGAAAATGCATCGTGTGCAGGGTGCGCACAAAGGCTTTCAAGGAATAGTATTCAGTAACCATGGCATTTCTCTCTCATGCAGGTTGTGGCACTGCTGTACTACACAGTATCATATTTCCCAGGCGGTACAAATGGAGCGAAGTTTGTGCTAAAAATGGCGGTGGGCGCCTTTGCTCAGTGCCTCGGAGGTGTGCAGAGAGCAGTCACCAGGTGACTTGGAAGATACAGCGAATCGTCAAGATTGCTCAACCCAATGCAATCTTGCTGAAATCACCAGATTGACATAGAGGAGTTCGTCTGAGAAGATGCATGCATGTGAGGCGGTGACGTGGCAGTACACGTGCTGCTGGAGCCTGCAGCTTCCAGTGTCGCCATTGTGAACTTGCGGCAGAGGCGCAGGCATGTTGTTCTCCAAGTGATATATGGTGTAGTTGATATCCCGGTCTGTAGATTATGCATCGTTGAGTTGGAAAGCGTGCCTGCAGTTTGCCTGATCTATATTAGGTTTTGAGCTGAAGAACGAGCCGGACGTGTCGCGGTGGGAAAGCCATCTGACCAGCAGGGTCTCTTGCAGTCATGACATCGCTCGATACACTCCCCGCACACCAGCACACTACTTTTTACCTGCCTGCAGAAAGTCAGCCTTTCAGCTCGTTTTCATCTGGCCGTTTGGATGCTAAAAAGAGACAGGATGGGCAGCATAACTCGGGCTTTCAATCTTCAACTCGAGCCCCATCAAGTGGATCGAATCTGCCGGGCCGCCAAGACCCAGCGACGCCACCACAGCCAAGTCCTTCCCAGTTGACATCGTCCCTCAGAAAGGTGACGAATGCGGAACGTGGCGACAGAAGAAAGACCTTTGAAAGACGGTCTCGAGACTCACATTCCCAACCGTCTGAGATACCGACCCCAACCGGGGGCCCCTTCCCTGGTGAGGTCAGTGACCTTGAGGACTACCAGGATCCAGGCAGCAGCAGCGACTTCGCCATTCCATCATCTCCAAGTGGAACTTCAGATTTTGCCGACTGCCAGAGCGAAGGTACGGCATGCAGATATGTTCTTTTGATTTTCCCTTAGAAGCTGAGCAATAGTGTGGAGCTATAGAAACTTCCCCCGAGCAAAGCTGCACTCACTTGAGCTTGTTCCTGCAGCCAACAGCCTGACATCAAGTCAAGAAGATGAAATGGAGGAGGGGCTGACGAAGCTCAGTTACCATGCAAGCGAGACCTCGAGCGCATTCCCCTGGTACGTGCCAACACGACCTTCACATAGTCATCCATGGAGCACTTGTAGGTCGTCCACCAACACATGCACCTCCATCAACATTTCCCAGAATGCAGTCCATGCCTTCATGCGGACTGTCTCCTGGATGCACAGGGCACACAGACTTGAGGACGAGCAGAAGAAAAGGAAGGCAGCCGAGGAAGCAGCTGTTAATTTGCAGAAGGAGCAAGCACACCTGGAGATGGAGCTGCAGCTCCTGAAACAGCAGGTTTGCACTCGACACCCAAGACAGTTGCCGGCAACTTGCTGCAGGCTTCATGGCTGCTGTGTATTGCCAGGAGATTATCAGATCAGAACCCCAACAGTGTGAAGACGAGTGCATGGCTGCAGGCAAGGGCACATGTGACAGCGATCAACCCAGATGCACCGCAAAACGCTCGTGGAGAGTCCGTGGAAACCATTGTCGCCAGAACTGTTGCTGCCATCTTTGCGCGTGTGGTAGCTGCCGACGAAGGTGTGTCTTTTGTCGTGAAATTGCCGGATGCTGGCGTTTGTTTTCTGTGCAGAGTTCAGGCCGGCTCACCCTTTTGGAACGATAGTGGAAGAGGCAGTATGCAACAGGAGTAATGAGGGGTTCTGTGTTCCTTTGGTGCAGTGGCACAGCAGTGGCAGGGCGAGGTGGAGCTGCTGCAGAAGCGGATGGCACGCATGGCGCGCATGGAAGAGGCCATCGAGCGGCAGCGCCAGCGAGAGCGCGCGGCCAGAGACACCTTGCAGCGCCGCTTGCTGCATGGCGCCCTTGCGGTGTGCACCTGCCCATGTCTCCAAGTTCCACTGGCGGAGTCTTTCTTGTGGTGCTGCTTTACCCTGTAGTTGATTGCCTCACTCACACAAGCGGTCTTTAATGACTGTCCTGTGTATACTGGAACACCCCATACCTTCATTTGTGTATGTCTTGTCGTGGTGTGGCATTCCACCATGGAGCTCCGGAACAAAATGAGTGCGCCTCCTGAGTAAAGTGATTGGGTTGAGTGCAGGTGGGCTGCATCGGGGCTGGAGCATTTGCAACTTATATGGCAGTGCGCTGGCTGCAGTCTCCTGCCAGGTCAGCTCAATTTGACCTGGCTATGCTACCGGACGCCCTGCCGGAGTCAGCCTTGTCAGAGAGTGACAGTCACAGGCCTCAGGAGCCCCACCAGGCTGTGCCATTGGCAGCTCCTGTCAGGGCAACCCCCCTGCCGGATGTCAGCAGGAACTATGTCTCTACAGCTGATCTGCCATCTCCAGGAATGATGTCCACAGCGGAGATCCTGCAGCATGCAGACTCCCTGCAAGCCAAGCCAGAGGATGCAGCAGGCATCCACTTGTCTGGCATGACTCAGGGCTCGGTCATGGGTGCAGCCAGCATCAAGGAGCGCAGCTTTGGCCTCGGCTTGCTTGCAGCCTCATTCTCAGCTTTTGTGAGTCAGCTCTATTGAAGGCATTGTGTCTGTCGTCAGTGGTACCCCTTCACATGTCTTCAGATGTCTCACCCGGAACGATGTCAGTGAGTCAGCCTGTGTATAAGTGTGAAGTTCTGGGGTTGCCCTGCAGAACATTGTGACATTTGTCTCCAGTCATTTTGGGTAATGGCATGAGGTCCTGAATGCCCGTGGATTGGTTCATTGGCTATACTTTTAGCAGTAGAAGCGTACCTGAATGCGAGCGGGAAGGACAGAAGCAGGAGATTTTCAGCCTGTCCATGTAGTACAAATACTACAAATACTACATTTTTTGGCTGCAGACACGCTGTGTGTATGCCCTATGGCCATTTGGCTTTGGGTTTGCCGACCTGTAATAATAATAAACTACAAATACATGTAGTACACCTAGGCAGGCCGGCCGGCCTTCAGCAATATCTGCAGGGTGGCCACCATGGTGTGTACAAGGGAGCATAAGCCGAGAGTCTGCCTGTACAGTTCCTTTAAATTTGTGCACTTATGCGGGAATGTGGTTCGGCAAACACACGCATGTGCCGAATGTTGAAAGAAGCTGAAAGATTATTGCCTGCCCACCTCCATCATGCCATGATGGGTGCTAGTGCCATCAACGGTCAGCGAGAGTTATCCCAGTTCTCCATAATTCCGGATGCGGAGATTACTACAACATTGAATAGCTTGCCATCGTGTCATGCCACTGAAGGTTACCTCGTATGACTCGCGGCCTCGAGTCTGGATGTTAACATCTTACTATATGTGATCGCTCCAGGGGAAAATACTGATGCGCTCATTCAGCATGCAAATAGTCCCATGAGTCTGAAACTGGATTAAATTTTTGAAGTGATTAAAAGTGGCCGTTTGATCATGGAGGGTGGACACATCTCTAAAGTGGGAGAGGGCTTGCAGTCGTTGAAACAGATCGTTCCACTGCTCATGGCAGACAACGTGCACTCCTTATGTCTGCACTGCAATGAAATCTCAAAGATCGAATGCCTCAGCCACCTTCAAGCGTTGAGAGACTTGAACTTGTCAGCCAACGCAATCACCAACATTGAGGGGCTGCAGAACCTGCGCAGCCTGAGATCTTTGAACCTTGCTAGTAATCGCATCCAGAACTTGAACGGCTTGCAAGGCCTTAGCCAGTTGCAGTCTCTTAACCTGGCCCACAACTTCATCTCAACACTGTCAGGCCTGACAGCCCTTCAGGTGCCCCTTCTCATGCACCTACAACATCGACCATGCCGCGCTGCACACTTTTTTCAGGTGCTTTATACTGCAAGCTCAACTCGCTGTTCAGGTCGACTAAGAGTGCATGGACCCATGCAGGGTGGACAGCTGCAAAGACTGGACTTGCGAGACAACCTCATCGGCTCGCTCCAGGAACTGGCAGTGCTGGCTGGCCTCCCCAATCTGCGTGAGCTGCTGTTGGCCGGGGGCAGCCCAGGCAACAGCATCTGCGCCATCCCCAGTTACCGGGTGGCCGCGGCTGCAGCTCTGCCGCAAGTGGAAGTCCTAGATGGTCAACCCCTGGAGGCAGACCGCTGCAGCCAGCCCACCATGCCACCGGCCGCGGCCGCCCAGCACATGGCCTCGCTCCAGCTGCAAGCCTTTCAGCCGCCACAACCTGCTCCAAACATGCTCCCGCCTCCGCCTCACACATCCGAGCCTACCCTGGAACATTTCACGCCACACGCACACCAGGGCTTGCCAATCGTGGTGCACCAGCTGGCAACAGCGCAGGATGCAGCGGAGAGCATTGCGGATCGGCTGATGCAGCGCCTGGCGCAGTCGGGGGCTCTGCAGAGCCTGTGGGGGGACCAACTGCTCGCCAATGGGCACGACTCGGCTGCCCGGGACAGCCGCACGGCTGCGCTGGAAGCACGCCTGGCCGCTCTGCTGGATGACCGGCTAAGGCCACCGCTGGAGCCCATCGATGACAGAGGGCATGCTGCAAACGGAGGTTCCGAGGCGCCCAGGAGGAAGCGCCCTGCAGTGGAGAAGCAAAGCAGAGAGCCAGTGCATGAATCTGGCACGCAGACCCGAGAGAACCTGCCGGAGATTGAGAAGCTTCAGGTGGAGCTCGTGGTGCAATCATGTGCCTACATATTTTCTGGAACTTTGCCTCAGTTATGTATGGAGCGAGCATGTGTTTCAACGCCCATCAACCACATCCTGGAAGATCTGGACCTTCACAGAGAACTACCTGCATGTGAATCGCAGAGAGAAGTGCTTGTTTTGAGGGGAGACCTGGAGAAGACAGCGGCCGAACTGCGGCAGAAGGCCAGAGAGGCGGAGGAGCACAGGGTGGAGGCCGAGAAGATGCTGCAAGCCGCACATGTCGAGTGCCAGGCAAAGGTGGGCGTCGCAACATGGGAGTGCCACATTGCCAATGGTTGCTCGATTTTCTGTATCAGCATTTAGGACTTCATGGACATGCACAGGTTGTGGAGTTGAAGCAGCAGGCAAACAAGGCACTGAAGCAGATGCAGCATGAGGTGATTGAAGGAGAGCGGAGCAGAAGCGAACTGCAACAACAGGTACACTCGGTTCTTTCTGTATTAACAAACTGCCTAACACTGTTGATTGCGTTATGACATACACTGTAAGATTTTTATAGGTCAGGTTCGTCTGGCTCAGTCGTCAAAGGCCACTTTGGTTGCGGCAATGTAGGTCAAAACAGCATCAGACCGAGAGCAAACAGCACTGCTGCGGGCACAGCAGGCAGAAGCCAGAACTAAGGCGCTGGAGGCAGAGCTGGTGCAGGCAACATGTGCATCTGCTCATGCTGCTGCAGAGGAGGTTGCTGGGCTGCAAAAGCGGCTACAGGAGGCCGAGCTGGCATGGCTCAGGGAGCGGCAGCAGCTCAGTGATGAGCTTGTCAAGAGCAAGGTACACCAACCACACCTCTCTTTGGAGAGGGACACCCCTGGATGCAGCATCTGACATTCAGCTGTTGTTCATTTTCTCCCCCTGTGTCAATGCGCACATGTGGATATGCTTTGGAGAAGACCAGATGGACAGGTGAGTATGGACAAGCAGGTTGGACAGAACAGCGTTGCATGGGCTGTATGCAGGAAGCGATGCAGTCAGCGCAGCAGCATGTGGAGCGCTTGCAGGGTGAGCGCAGCATCAGCGCGGCTCAAGCATCTGCCAGAATGGCTGCAGCCGTGGACCAGGCTTGCCACCAGGTGCACTGCCTCGTTACTGCCTTGACACACACCTAGCAATATCGCAGGTTGCCGAGCAAAGGCACCACTACATACACCCCTGAAAGATGTCATGCTCTGGATGTCATGACAGTCTGTTCAATTTAACTTATATTCCTGTTGAGAACACCTGGGGCCCATTCACCTGCTTGAGATGAGTGGTTTGTGGCAAGTTTGGATTGCAAGTATCGATGGCATGAGTTTTACCACAACAGGCGGCGGAGGTGGATCAGAGAGCGGAGGAGTACTGCAAGAAGCTGCAGGCGGCGGCTGCAGAAAGGGAGGAGCTGCAGCGGCTGGAGCGGCAGGCCATGCGCAGGGCGCAGGAGCTGTCGGACTCGCTCCTGGAATCCCACGCCCAGATGAAGGTGCTTCCTGCACCCTTTTCCTTCTTGCTGTGTCCAGATCATGCCTGTGGCAGCAAACCCATCTGGCGCAACAGCAGTGATCTGGCAACTCCTGAGCACATCCACACCCACTCAGAGCACATCAAGAGTTTAATGCAATCAATATGCCGCCCTTGCCTGCAGGGCAGAAGACTCTCCTACGTCCTCGAGCTGTTCATGCTGCGTTTTTAGCTATCACCAAGCATTGAACAGCATCGATCAAACCGTCCGGGGACACCGTTTTATTATTAAGACTCTTTTCAAGCAGACTCTGGAGGAGGCTTGCAAGAGCGCAGAGGCGCGGCTGGAGGAGTGCGTCAGGGATCGCAATCGGCTCATGACCGACACCGCGGCGCAGCTGCAGGCAGCTTCCGAGGCGCAGGCAGCTGCGCAGAAGGCGCTGGCCGCCACGGAGGCCAAATTCCGCATCGCCGTGCAGGTGCAGCCCGCCAGCACACATGGCCCGGTGGAAGTGATTTATCCTGGGGGTTTACAAGACTTTGTTTGCCTTGTAAAGCTTTGCAAGCCATGACGAAGGCATGGGGAGTAAGTCGCAGTATTTCATGAGCAGAAGCACTGAGCAGAATAGGAAGAGCGCCGTTGCAGTTGGCCTGCTGCTACCTCATACGTGGACTAGCAAGTGGTCTACGGGCACTTTGATCCATGAGACGTGGCTGTCCTGCAGGAGGGCAAGAGGGAGGCCGAGGCGCTTCAAGAGAAGGCTATCACTGCCACTGCAGAAGCAAGCGACCTGCGGCATGCCCTGCAGACCGCATCAGCGAAGCTGAAGGTGAGCCTTGCAGCCCTCCACGATTGCACACGCTTTCCAGTCCCTCAAAGAGACTGTTTGCAGTAATCTTGCCAGTAATCAGAAGACCAGCCATACGAGCAGTCTTCTCGGCCATCCAGCATGTGAAGGGCAGTCCTCAGACCCAAGCAATCCACTGTAGGTGGTCTGGAATGCGTTCTATCAGAAGTCGGCTGACATGCTTCTGATCATTCTGCATCTGCTGAAGAGTGTTGTCACTGCAGGAGAAGGAGGCGGCGTTGGCAGAGGTGACAGAGATGGCGCAGCGACAGAAGGCGTGCATCGCAGCCCTCAACAAGGAGCGCGCTGAGCTGGCCGCCAGGTCGGCCGACCCGGCACAAGTCGCGGCGCTGCGCTCGGAAGCTGCGCAGCTGCAGGAGCGCCTGCGAAGCTTCACCGCCGTCAAGGTGTGCGTGGTTCACCGGGGAGTCACTGTGCGCCGATTCAGCAAAAATTCACTGAGGCACCATCGTGGTTCACCATCTGCTGCATTACATGATTGCATGCTGCTGTCTCTGAGCCTAATCTTTGGATTGCTCCAGTATGCTCTCACAGTGCATGCGCTGGCTCCATCTTCACAGTCCGACAGTCCTCTTCACTGTGAGCCCTTCTGAAAGTAGAGTCAGAGAGAACTGAAGCCACGCATGTGATGTGCGTCAGAGCCGTGTTGCAGAGGAGCAGAAGCGCAGGGAAGCAACAGAGGCGGAATTGAAGCGCGTGCAAGGGGAGCTGCAGGAGCACAGGGCCATGGCCGAGCGGCAGGCGGCGGACGCCGATGCCGGGCTCGCTGATGTGCGCGCGGCTGCGCATACCGCAGAGCAGCGTGCTGCAGCTCTCTCCAAGGATCTACAGGATGCTCGCAGCGCCACAGAGGTGCGCTGCCTGCCATCATACAGTCAGTAGTGAGAACCTGCATTTTGACATGATGTCTCGGGCTACATGTGTAGTAATCTGTGACGGGTGCCAGGATGACTGGCGGCTTCACTGCAAATCAAATTTTTCCATGAACTCTTCTGGCTGTTGCGGGAGCCCAGTACAAGCAGAAGCATATCTTCCATGCCGCCATTGGTCGCTGCCCAGCCCTCAAGATTCCTGGAGGGAAACTTTACCCGCTTTGCTGACCGAGGAGAGCTTGCGATTTGCAGATAAAGGAGGCAATGCTGCGGAGCGCGAACGAGAGCATCGCGCAGCTGACGGCTGTGCTGGAGGATGCACAGCGCGACGCGCGCGATGCCTCGGCGGCCGCCGCGCGCGCCGAGAAAGACGCGGCCGCGCGCCACTCCGAGGCTGCCGCCCGCCAGCGCGCCCTCAGGTCCACATCTCTTCACATGCACGCCACACCCTGTCCGAGCGCAGAGTCTCCTTGCTTCTTTGACGCTCAGCACCCGATGGGCCTCGTCTGACCACGTACCTGCATTATATCGGTCGTGCAAACACAAGTTAATGCTTGAATGGAAATGTTTGCATCAAGATTGTGCAGCATGAGCTGTGTATGGAGACAGCATGCATGTGGTGGTGCAGGCAAGAGCTAGAGGTGTTGGAGGGCGCGATGGAAGAGGCGCGGGCGCACGCGCGCAGTGCTGAGCACAGGGCGTCCGTCCTCGGCAAGGAGCTGGAGGTCAGCTGCATTCACAGCCAGGGAACCTGTCTGAACTGGATACTTTGCGGCTCTTCACCACTTGCAGAACATATTGCGACATGTAGCTTTCTGTCGGTGCACAGTTCAGGCAATCAGTCTCTCCTGGTGCTCCTACACAGTGTCAAACCGGTGTCGACAACCTCGGCAGGCGCTCTAGTTGCCTTATCAAGTGCAGCATGTTGTACGGGGTGCAGGAGAAGGATGAGATGCTGAAGTATGTAGTGGAGGAGGTGGACCGAGTGAAGGGGCTGTTTGAGGAGAAGGAGCAGCGCCTGATCAAGGAGCGCGACGATGTGCAGAAGGAGGCGGCTGCGCGCGTTGCGGCGGCGCGTTCCGAGGCCGCATCGGCCGCCGCCAGAGCGATCGACCTCGAGGCTCGCCTCGGCACCTACCCTCAGCAGCTTGAGGTGCTTGTCCTTGCCTTTCAACGTCGCCTCAGCGACTTGCTTGGGAACACCTGCTATCCAATTGCCCTCCCAGAAGTGTGACAGTTATGCACTGCAGGAGATGGCATAAATCCTGCTGGAAACTATAATCAGTATCACCCTGTAGACAAGCTGGCGCAAGATTAGGAGCCGGAATGCACACATGCATGCAGTGAGGCAGCTGCGGATCTTCAACATATGCAGCATGTCACAAAGGTGCACTCACACTGCGGCGCATAATGACACAAGATGATGTGCTTCTTCACAGGCGGCTCAGGCGCAGGCCAAGGCAGCTGACGAGGCGGCGGCGCAGCAGAGGGAGGAGGCGGCCCGGGCTGGCCGGCGGGTGTTGGAGGTTGAGAAGGAGATGTGTGCCCTGCTGAATGCGATGGAGCGGCAGAAGAAGGCGTCCGCTCTCAAAATGCAGCAGCTGGCCAGCGTCGTGCACGACCTGCAGCGGCCTTTCTTGTCCTGGGCGCCATCCTTATGACCTGTCGTGCTGCATCTAGCTGTCTGTGGCACCAGTTCCAGAGGGCAAAGTTGTCAGACAGTCGTTGTCGTGGTCTGTTGGAAGCATGGTGTTTTAGGTGGAGTTAGGGCTATCTGACATTGAACCCGACTTAGTGCATAGTAGATCTCGAGTTGGCGTGTGACCTCGCATCACACAGTGTCGGTGAACCATTTAAATTTTGATGTGTTCACACTCCCAAGCACCACCTCCTATCAGCCCTGCAGGTGCTTGCTGTTTCAGTTTGTGATGCAACTTTTGTGCTTACACTTCGCTGTTCTTGAAAACAATGCAATCCTGCTTTGCTTAAAAAACAGGCACTTCAAGCAACGCAACGCTCAACGAGACCAAGCAGCCAACCTTCCGCGCACACACATTCTGCCTGTTCAAAGACACTGTGACACTCCTAGATGGCCAGCCATCAAAAACCTGCCCAACAGTCATCAGTGCTGCAATTCAAGTTCTGCCAGGTTCTTCATCGTATCAGCCACATCAATGTCACTCTCAAGTGCTGCAGAGAGAGCAGAACGCTTCACCTTCACAATTTCCAGCACAGCTCAACACATTCCAAGCGACTCCTGTTCGTGGTGCAGGTTGTAATTGTACTTGCGCAGAAGCAATAGCTTGCGGCGCACAGCGACCCTTTGCTGTGAAACAATAAGAAATGTGTAACGCCTCGAGGCAACATGTCCTAAGGCAGGACATGTTCCCAGGCACGGGCAAGCCCAGCCACTGCACTGCAACAGCAACTCCAAAACAGGGAACAAGGCACCTAAGCAGGCAGGCAGACTAGGAGGCATCTAAGCATGCAATCCACGCCCAACGCAAGTCCCAACGATCAGTAGCCATATGCCCTTCCGACGCCTATCAACCAAAAAGAGCAGACCAAGCTAGATCTCTATGCACTGGCGCTCCGAAACCACCACGAACCCTGACACTGGGCCTGCATTCCCACTTCCACGTTTTCAATATCCGCAAATCCTGACTTCCCTTGCTGAATCCAGCTGGGCTGGAGCAGCACAGTCAGATACAAGTGTTGTTGCCCATCCAAGAGCTCAGCACTTGAACAGCCTCTCAAGCATGCACAGCACCGACTCTGTTTCTCTTTCATCACCCAGCCAACAACGGCAGTATCGCCTTTGCATGCATGCTGCTTCTGGTGTGTTTCCTGGTGTGCGGCGTCATCAGGCGTCTGAGAGACAGCCATTGTCGACAGCTCTCCTGGCCGAGGACTGCCGTGCGGCACATCCAGGCACCCATTGGCACTTCGATCAGATCAGGCATCGAAGGAGCAACCGTTGTCGAAGGCTCCCAGGCCGGGACGGCAGCAGGACGCCTGTGAGGAATACACCTCCACGGGTGCATTGTTGGCAGCAGCCAGCGAAAGCGCGGGAGACTTCTGCAGCGCCTTGGCCGCGGTCTGGCACACCTGCGGCTTGTTCACACACCTGCGCACATGCCGCCATAGCGCTCAACCGCATGTCAAATGCATCTGATTGAGGAAAGACCCAACAGCATATTCCACGCGGGCACGATAACTTGAGACGTGGATGTCCAGCAAACTCTGGTGCACTGCTCCTTCAATCGCTGTTCAGCATGCTACCAACGAAGCAGTGAAGCAGAGCGGTCACAAACAGCAAGTGAAGACACAGGGCTCCATACTTGCTTGACCTTTCACATCCCAAGCCAAGCAGCCAACTCTGTGGCCCCGCCCAGGGGTGAAATTGCTTGTGTGAGAATTTGTGATTGCATGAAAGCGATTATCTCGCTACAGAACCACTTCGGAACCCCGGTGAGTATATCAGTGCCCATGTCAACAGTGGACGAGTCACAAGATTGCATCTCTGTAAGATGTTCTATCTTCAAGAACATGAACGCCACAAGTGAGGATGTGTTGGTGGGCGCGCCTGTTGACGGTGGAGAAGGTGCCGGAGTGGACGTCGGGCACCCAGCAGCCGACCTTGCATGCCGAGTCGGGCGGCTGCTGCGCTGCCAGCTGCTTGATCTTGCCCGCATTGTCCCTGATCAGGTCAAATGTGCTGTCGCCCACCTGCGCACCAATAGAGGATCCTTACTGCAATATGCTACTGAGCAAGGAAAGAAGTCGAGGATTTCGAGACAGCAGTGGAGAACCTCAAAGATGAAAATCTCGTCATGCTCAGTACATTGGTGTGCTGCAGGCGTGGTTTCGTGAACTTTAGTTTGGGGAACCAAATGCATGATAGGGTGATGAGACCATGAACAGTTCACGCCTGTTTTGGAAGACAGTTGCACGACATGGAGATCACAGGCATCACCCACCTGCACTCCATAGTCGGCGGGGGCCATGCCTGCGTAGACCTGCAGGTCCCAGCGCCAGAACAGCACACCCCGCAGCGGACGGCCCCTGTGCAAGGAAGCACCAGTATAATCGCATTTGTTCTTCTGTCTCCTTGTGCCAGCAGACCAAAATCCGACAACCCCTCGGCGAGCACACCACCATCTCAGCGGACAAGGGACGAGTTTTCCTCTAGGATGGCCAGCCGTGCCTGTCATGCACTGGTGATGCTCGGAATTGCATGCAATGGTGATGCATGGTGAAGCTAAGATTTGGTGTGGTGGCTCAGGCAGATTTGCAGGGAGAGGCGCACGATTGGATGGCAGCGGTGACGAGGGTGTAGGTGGTGTCGAAGACTGGGTTGCGCAGGTGGTCGATGGCGTCCTGGAACAGCTGCGAGTCGGTGCCCTTGATGAGGCGCTTGCCAAACTCCTCCAGCAGCACGGGCTTGCCCAGCGTCGTCTCCGCCTGGCCCATGTGCGCCTCCATCCACTCCTTCTGATACGCCGCCTCCGTCCTATGTGATGTTCAAACATGTCGCATCAGCCACTACAGACATTGCAATCAGAGCTGCGCCCATGCACGCCCAATCACACTGCCTGTCAGAGCACTGCACAGGCACAACTGCACGGGGAATGATGTGTGCAGACTGCAGCCACCACAGGACGACAGCAGCACTGACAAGTCGTCCTCAAGCCACCGAAGGTCCTGACAATCCAAGCATTGTTGAAGTGGTAGCCTGCTGGTCAGGAGGCCACCGCTTCAGCAATATCTGGATTGGGAGGACTACAGGGATGGCACTTTTCATGCATGACTTGGCCTGTGGCAGGGGGTCTGTAGTTACAGCGGTGTGAGTTAGCACCTCTGCCAGTTGTCAGGCCAGACGTGGATGGTGGCGAAATCGATGGAGGCGGAGGAGTGGTCCAGCACAAAGTCCTGGCCGATCTGGCCGCCCCAGCCCTGCGGGTTGTGCACGGCCTCGGGGCGCTCCTCCCCGAAGAAGCCCTCCTCGCCGATGGTCACCAGGTGGTTGGCGTCCAGGTGCTTCACATAGCTCGCCATCTCATCCACCCAAGCCCGGAAGTTTACAGGGCAGTCCTTGACCTGTGAGACAGCCCAGAGATATCCAATCAGAAAAGACAGTACCTGGGGACTATCACCTCTGACCTGGGTGCAGTGCAATAATAGGTCCACCTCAGCTTGACGGCGTGTTAGCCCATCACGTGGAATCAGTGCATTGAAAGAGATGATGCTGTTGAAGGAGGGACGGGAATAGGATGAAATGCAGCTGACACTTGGGTCTCCGAGGTCATGTCCTCGCCAAAACCTAAGGCACCTTTGTTGGCCTTGGCTCACTTCCTTTCTGCATGGACAACCTTGCAGAACAGGACCCTCAGTGCCTTGTGCACTCGACACCATCCGTCAGGAGCGCAGAGGCCAAGAACCCAACATACTGATAAGTGAGGTTGCTCAGTGGGCGTGCCTCCACAAAGTGGCTAATGGTAGATAGCGCACCTTCCAGGTCTCGCAGCGGGGCTCGTTGAGGAGGCCCCAAGCAAAGATGGTGGGGTCATCCTTGTACACGCGGCCGTTGACGGTGTTCTTGCGAGTCACAGCAAACTTGACGTTCTCCTTGTAGATGCGCTTGGCGTCTGCGTCGGTGAAGAACAGCGCGTGCCTCGCCACCTCGTACTCCTTCACCTTGTTCGACACATTCTGTACACCCGACAAAACAGCTGTCAGACCAGCATGCCAGCACTGCATGCGATGCGCGGCCGACCTAAGGTGTGATAGCTACGCTGCTTCTTTGGGGTTACCACCGCTGTCAATAGTCAAAGTGCCTGAATTGAGAGGGCATGGTACCAAGAAGCCATCCCTACATGCACTTCTGGTGAGCGCCGCTGCATCGGAATTCAAGTCAAGCCAACATAGATCCCACCTTTGACCCAAGGCCCACAAGAAGAGAGGTCACGACTTGGAAAATCTCTCTTGGGGAACAGATGTAGGCACTGTACTGTTCGCTTAGCGTGTCTGTCATCACACAGTCATGGTTGCACGAGAACGCCATCAGATCAGGCTAATATAGTGGCATCACACCTTGTCATCAAAGTCTCCGGCGCTGTCTGCGGGGCGCTTCTGCGTGCGTTTGGGCGTCGTCTTGCTCCAGTCCACAATCTCATCCACGCCGCCTGCACACCCACAGCCCATCCACCTCAGCACACTACCCCTCATCAACTGCCCTACAGGTAGGTGCCCAATGCAGCCCTTGCTACAACTGTTAGAAGCGGCCATGAAGACATGTTCTGCATGCGCCCATGCACGCTGCTGTTCCGCAATTGTTCCTCTCTCCGATCCCAAGGGTGCTCAAGTTCCTGACCTAAGCACAGCTGGACAGCTCTACAGCTGTCTTTGATGCTGGATGACTGTATGGGGAGGGTTTGCGTGCGCTCACCGGCGTACTTCCAGTTGTCCAGGAAGGAGAGCATGACTTTGAGGCCGGCGCGGCGCGCCTCGTCGAGAACGCGGTCCAGTGCCTCCCACGCCTCCTCATTGTACTTGCCCGGGCCATCCTGCTCCAAACCCCGCATATCAGGCAACATCCCTTGTGGGACATACCCACAAAAGCCTGAGAAGACCAGGGTGTAGACATAATCACAATGTCACAGTCTTGGTTGTTGCAATCTGGAATCTAAAGGCCGAGAGTGGGGGTGGAACTGAGCGCACCATGAAGGGGTGGTCGGGGTCGGTGGTGTGGGCGTACATGCGCACGGTGTTCAGCTTCCACTTGGTCGCGTTGGCAAACATGTCGCGCACCAGGTCGATGCCCATCTTGTTGCCTGGCCACCCAAGCACCACTGCCTCAGTAAGCATGCAACTCTGAACTGCCAGACAGAGCGTTCCAAAATGGCCAGATTAAATCCTGATAGCTGAGGCACTCCCCTATTGACCACGCCCCACAAGAGCTTCGACTCTAGCATATCAGGCACTTCAGGCATATCAGCAAACTCTGCAATTGTCAATCTGCCTTCTTTTACCATGATATTAATTCCCAACAAAGCTGAATGGTCCACATCTAAACAAAGATGCCAGCTGTAGGCAGAAAAACAGCTGCGAAAATGCTGCAGAAAGGCCCCCTGTCTGGAGTCGAAGCTCCCATGGGGTTCTCTGCACTGAGGAATGCAGGAAAGCCTGCTGCTTTTAAGTTGCCCTTGTCTCTGGAAACGTCATGTGGTGAGTATTGCAAGCCTCGAAACAACACCAGTCGGGCATGCAGGGCTAGGGCAGGGCACACCTTCGGTTTTATGCTCGGCAGGATTGGCCAGCGATTTGGGCACCAGGTCATGTGCGTTGAAGCCCGCCACATAGAATGGCCGGCACTCCAGCTCAAACTGCCGCCACACCCACTCATGTCAGCGCAACATGTTTCCTTCAGCACTGCACTCCCCCTCTCCATACGCAAGGAGTGCATACAACCAGCACGGCCATGCCAAGCTCATCCGCCTCCACAAACATCCCCAGCCTGCACTGCTCCATCCCCGAAGAGAATCCTGGGCACACAGGTGATGCATGTGCGCAAGGCATGTGGGGCTGACCTGGGTGCCGCTGACAGAGACAAAGTGCTCGGTCTCCTCGACGCCGTCGTAGCCGTAGCCGTATCCGCTGCGAGGCCACATGACGTAGAGCACCAGGCAGCCCAGCAGCAGGCCGCCGACCAGCACCAGGGTGCGCTTGCCGCTGCGCACCGCGGCCGCCAGGCTGGGTGGCAGCTCAGCTGGGGGGCCGGCCAGGTGTGCCTTGCCCGCCCTCACCGAGTCCGCCTGCGTGTAAAAGTCCTGCGCAAGATGGGATTCGGTCAGGCCCTTCCGTGAAGACTTTTGTGGGGATTTGCAGACTGGTTCTATGGAGCCTGAGCATGTGACTTGGACATGACATTCACCCATGAGATGCCATGCATGCATGTCATGCTTGGCTGTGCTCCCGCAAAATGTGAGACATGTGAGAACGGGTGCTGCTGGATCAGTTGTGCAAGCATGCAACTGCTAGCATGTCAATGCATCCGCATTTTTAAAGCAAAGAATGCTTTGTATAGTGCAGTGTTCAGCAAGTTGCAACCATGGAGGTGGGACAAGAGCTCAAGACGTTTCTTAATGAGCACAGACACATCGGAAAAAGGGGGCTGATGCGTCCTCACCATGGGCTTATCGGAGGGGTAGTGTGAGTGTGACAGGAGGGCCTTCTGGGGCGAGCTGTCGTTAGAGTGGTGGGGGTTGGCATACTCGATGTCCCCAACATCCGACCCATTTGCGCCATTGCGCCTCCGCGTCTCTTTGGAGGGTGACACCTTGACTGGCAGCATGGCTGCTTCAGGTACCTGCTGGCACCTGCCTCCTCTAGTGCCCTACCACCTTTATTTTATTCTCAGCAGAGGCCAATGTCTGTGGTAGTTCCTGCACACGGAGCACCAGAAGCTATTACAACTTACAGAGATGAATTGACATACTGTGATGCATGCCAACAGCACTGCGCGGGGGGCATTCCTCAGCCCTCCTTGCCTGAAAGCTCTCCCTTCTGAACAGGGTCCATCAACAAGACGACTTGCCGAGATCATACCCATCGAGGTATCTACAATTCATGTAAATGATCTGTAAAACAAGGATGATTGCGGCTGTAACGAAGGATGGATTCCCAAACGGTGGGCCAGCCTGGGGCTCCCATCATCCACCAGATCTGTCCACCTGTCAAGTTGAAGAAAGGATCTGGAAGCCGGCTTAATCCCACCCCACTCGTCTCAGATCTTGCAAAATCATGATCATCTGTCGCATCGAGCCACCATCCTCATCGCGCTGGAAAGCACGACGAAAGTGCAGCGCCACCGTCGGATGATGCAGTACTAGGTGTGTAGTAGCCTTGTGAAAAAACCTTGGCTTGGTCGAAGAGGAATCTTTTGCCATATGCAGTCATCTGTATGTGTCTTGAGCATATGGTGATAAACTCCAATCGGCCGCCTTTGGTTCGACAGTCTACAAGAGCTACACCGGCACAAAAGTAGTTGCGGGCGCGTCTCCCACCTTGCAAGAGCTCCTCTCGCTGCGCGCTGCCGTGACAAGATTGGTAAACTCTGATTCAAGGCTGTCCTGTCGCCTTCAGATGGAGTTTAGCTGCACCCGATGCACGCATCCTGCAATTGTTAGGCTGTGACGCGACAGGAGGGGTGCAGTAGGTCCCCCCGATGTGATTGAGGGGCCGAAGTAGCGAACGTTGGTGGCAACGTTGGGCCTGGCCCGACCTACATACAGCGGACCAGGTCTACGTACGTGGTGTGAGAAATTGTGGATGACTTCCTCTGTGAAGGCGCCTTTGGATTGTGTCTGGATTGCGCGATCAGGGCCAGGCCTTTTTAGGTCACAGTGATCGACGGACTCCACGGACAACGCGGCCTGGCAGCTTACCAGTCGAGCCTTGCGATAATGAAAACAAGAAATTGTTTGCTTCAGACACTGTACAGTGTAGATTGAAGCAGATCATGACAGGCATGCGCTGCCATAAGCATCTTGGACTATATGCTGCACAGTTCAAAGGCGATTGGACACGCCTTACTACAGCAAGCTACAGTTTCTACGGACATGTCAATGATAGTGCAGCCACTGCAACGCAGGCATCATAGCAGCTACAAAGAAGGCACCTAAGATCGCATTTTTAACAGTCTTGCACACATGAACCTAACATAGGTCATGAGCACGGTCCCAAAGTGTCATACCCCGAAGGATGATCCCACGTGCAAAGCAGCAAGGATGGAGTCCTCGGGACAAGAAGATATTGATGGTCCTGTGACTGGCCAGCAAAACAGAAAACTTGAAGCCAAGCAGGAGTCCAAGCTGGCTTTCACTTGACAAGCTACAAGGACAGGCAAAGGCCAGAAACTTCATCAGGGTGGGCAGCTACATTCGAAATTGCGCACAGTGAGTGCGAAAAGACTGTACAAGAATCCACGCCGTGCACGTCCAGCTGCCAGCAGCAGAAGCAGGAAGGGAACGTGCACATATTCAATGGGAGCACAACCTCCCGGAAACAAGATTGGGGTCCCGGCAAAAAGCCGCATGCGGCGACTGATAATTGCACCTTGGCAATTATCAGTCTCTGTCCAGTTTGACACCAGGCTTACTAGCGCTGATGCCGTTGCACAGCAGTCCCAACACCAGCTCCCAGCCTCAAATGGAAAACGGGCCCAATCCTATCTGTCATGAGCCTGACCCGCATCCTGGATGCTTCATGTGGCCAACCAGTGCAATCGCTCTTTTCATGTTTGTTTGCGTGCTGGGCGCTTCACACAGCATAGCTGAGGCTGCCGCGGCGAGCCTGCTTGAAGGTGCCCCAGGGCGCTGTGGTGGTCAATTGGGTGTACGCCTGGCGCAGGCGCAGGTACTGTGCATGGCCTGCCTCATTCCCCACCAGTGCCTCCATGTACGACACGGCCTGCGCCCACAACAGAGTTTGAAATGGTGCATATTAAGATACACTCGCAGCACCTTGGCAACAGATATCACCGAGCTCAACGGCTGTCAATCAGTCTGCATATCATGAGTAAACAAAGTCACTGCTTCAGCCACTCTGGACGGGTACCTGTTGCTCATGTCTGTCAGGCAACCAGATGCCATGGCTGAAATCACACCTTCTGGAGGATTGCTATTTCGGGGTTACCCTCTACATCGGCGCCTGTCTTTGCTGGCTGAGAGGGAGCCTTTGCATTGCTCGACGACCCCAGAGAGCCAAACGCCACAGCCTTGCCCTTCTACATGTCACAGAAAACCTCAAGACTGCTGCATTGCTGTCTTGCACACCTCGTATTTGTTGCACGACAGTGGCATGCATGCTGTGCACTGCCAACACAGCTTCATATGCCTTATTTTAAAACCACCATGTGCACATGTAGACCATGTAGCCCCTGAAAGTCCACTGCTGCACTGCAGCTGCCAGAACTTGCTTCTCTCCCTCAGAAGATCCTAGCAAAATGGCCTGAGAGTGTTGAGCCCTCCTAAGGCAGAGCTCACATGACCTGTCCATGGCCTCTAACACCATTTCCTATTAGGTCCCACAGATGTGGAGGAACCTTGGAGGGTTGGCCGGCGCTGATGAAGTTGCGCAGGTCGCGCAGGTCCGAGTCGGGGAGGGAGACGCCGATGGGAGGGCCCAGGACCGAGAAGGAAGGGAAGGAGAGGGAGAGGGAACGCAGGTCCCGGATGTCCAGCTGGCTGGGGCCCCCCTCATCCGCCTTGCTGCCCTCGCGTCCTCCCGCCAAAAACTGCCGGATGCTCGCGTCGCTCAGCCCCTTGCTGCATGCATCGACCACCCCATACGTGTCATACTCAACGCAAGCACCGAATAGATGTCACCCGGGCCCATGCACCTTCTCCCTGGCGCTGCCAGAAATACAGCCAGAGTCACAGTGCAGGAATGCATGCATGCATGGAGCAAATAACGCACTACCCAGCCCCAAGGACATGTGCTTGCTCCTTGAAGTGATTATGGCACCAACAGAATATATGATATGCACATACTGTGGCTGGAGGACTGCTGCATGCATGGAGCACACCAATGCATCACCCAGCACCAAAATGCAGTTGAGGAGTGCAGCGGGCATTGGAACAGGCACATGCACAGCAGACGGGCATCGCACATTTTGGTGATGCTGTCCCGGCGGCGGGACTCGCGCAGGTGGATGAGGGAACGCCTTCGCTCGCCGGGTGACACATGCACGTCTGAGTCCGACCCGTAGTCCACGACAGTGTCGCTGGCTGTCAGCGGCAGTGCGGCCACCTCATCCACCACAGCCAGCCCTGTCGAGCTCCCTCCGCAGTCCAGGTTCCTTTTGATGGCGTCCCTGTGCAGCACCCCTTCCTTCCTCAACTTCTTGACCTGTCATTGTGGCCGGAGACACCAGCCAGCAGGTGCTGTCATGTGCGCACTCAGGTAATCGGGGCTTCCACCGGGAACAGTTGTTGGCGATTGCATTCATGCGAACCAATTGCTGTCTCAGACCTTCTATCCAATAAGGCCAACATTCCGCACAACAGGACAGGCGGAACGTCGCCCTTATTGGATAGTAGATCCACGACGTCAACTGCTTTGCTTGCATGCCTTTGCCAACCAATTGGTCCCATCGCCCTCACTGACTCCTAGAACATCAAGTCCCCTAGAGGACTGGCTCGAGGAAGGGTCGCAGGAGCAACCTGAGGCAGGCGTTGATGCATGAGATGCGCTGGCCCAGGCGCACAAGGCGGCGCGCGGCCGCATCCGAGTTGCTCTGCTGTATGCCGCGCTCCACCACCTGCTGGATCTGCTGCCACGTCTGCAGGCTGCTCTCTATGCGCGCCATCGCGTCCCCTTCCCTGCACCATGCTAGCGCAACTCAGCTCCTCGCCAAAACGCTGTCACCAAAAGCAACTTTCGGACTTTGATCAAACGGCTGTCTGCTTCCAAAGGGATGACAACGACACCTCCAATTTCCAGATTTGGGAGCTATTCAAGAAGGTACACAAGACTCCGTGACACGAGGGCTTTCCCCTGTGTATACAAGATCCCATCAAGGCCAGGGTGGTCAACAGGAGTGGCAGCGCACTTCTTCTGGCGGCGCAGGCTGCTCTGCTCAATGGCAGCGCGGCGGCAAGCGGCGCGATTTAGCGCATGCCGAACTCTGTCTGCCACCTTCTTCGCTTGAGCCAGCAGCTCTTTAGGACTTGTGCCTGCAAGCATACACATCCTCATGCTTCAAATGTGTCCACCTCTGCCAAGTAGAAGTGTTCTTTGCGTGCTGTTCACTTGAGCCAGCAGCTCTCCCGGACTTCTACCTGCTACGGAGATGCATGCTTCATGCATCGCCACCCTTGCGTTCTGTGAAGAACTCCACTTGACAGCGTCAATGAGTTAGAATCACTTGGCAGTCATGCATGCATGCATGCTTTGGCTGACGCAGCAATTGGGACAACATGAATGGAAGCAACCCTTCGGCCAATGCATTATGTTGAAAAGAGTGCACACACCCTCGTCCTCGTTTTCCTCTGCGGGCTTAGAGGCACCCTCGGGAGCGGCCATGGCCTCGCGCAGAAGAGGCAGCTCCGAGGCTGAGTCGGCCCTGCGCAGGCTGCGCGCGCGCTTGCGCAGTGACATGCCCTGATCCTCCATGCCTGCACCATTGACTCCAGTCAATTCTACAGTCATGAGAAAGCAAGAGACCCCGACTCTCTCCTTCATCTCTTGAACCATGGATTTGCAATACACGCCAAATATATCTCTGCTCATGCGCTCCAATCATGCCCATGGCAACCCCATGCTCCCAGCACACTACCAGACCCCGGCATGGCCCAAGTGGAAGCCTCCATTTGCCCCCAATGGTCCAGTGTGATTTATCTGTCGATGCCGCATCATGAAGATGCCCTTGCCATGCACAAGGCAGTAATGGTGTTTCTGGTGACAATCCCATCCATTTCAAGGCTGTCATACCAAGAAAGCTCCTTATGCTTTCGCATGCATGAGGGTTGTGAAGGCCACATGTACAGAATGTTTTCTGAGGCACAGAGGAGACTCACGTGCATCAGCAGAGTCGTCCAGGGCCACGTTCTTGTCCTTGGCGAGGCGCAAGAGCGCCTGCTCTGCCAGGAACGCCGCGATGCCGGCATGGCCGTTGCCGGCCGCCATGTCGGCCGGGAACACGCGCGGCTGTGCCTCTCCGCCGTGCGACAGTGGCGACGGCTGCGCCCCGCGCACCAGCAGCAGCACCACCGTCGCCTCGCATGCATACGCGGCCGCCCAGTGCAGCGCTGTGCGGCCCCACGCATCCTGACACCGCAACAAGCTTTTGAGGACAGCGCCCGACAGACTGCGCCATCTCCAGTACTGCAGTGAGAGGTTCCTTCTCCCCGCCACTGATGATTTATTTAAAACTTTGAGAGCGCACCCAACAGGCGATTATGCTCCACAATGTATGACTTTGCATGCGAATTTCTTTGTGCATTGGGACATGCCCCTCGACAGTGGTCCCAGCTCAAGGAATTTCAAATGAAGGAGACTGCCAGAGATGCCTTGGGATGGCGGCACCTGGAGGTCGAGGAGGGCGCCAAGGGGGATGAGGAGCTGCAGGCCCCAGTCATATCCGAGCGCGGCCAGGATGTGCACGAGGGCCAGGCCCGACTGAGCGCGCTGGTTCACCGCAAAGCCGGGCGACCACCCTGGGCCCTGTTGCGCCCGTCCCTCCCTCACCTGCTCGGTGCCCAAATCCCCACCCCTTCAGATTAGCGCCCCTGTCGCTCGCTGTTCATGTTCAGTGAGAGGCACATGATGTGCTGCCACTACTTCAAACTTGGGATGAAGAAGCAGTGGTGTTGCAGGTAGGGGAAGAGGAAACTGGGGCACACTTCTAAGGTGAACTGCTTCAGGCGGCGCTCGAGCAGGGTCTGCAGCAGCTTCTCTCGCGACTCGTCCGACAAAGACTGCAGTGCGTTGGGGTTCTCTTCCAGCGCCTGCAATCGCAACACGCTATTTCAGCTCCCCATGCCTGGTCTGCCAAACCTTTTCAAGTGTAGGCTGTCTTGCTCCAGTATCAACATGGCAGTGCCACCTGGACATGAATTGAAAACTGTTCAGCAGACGCACCAGATCAGTGATGATGGGTGCGGCGTTTGGGGCTGCACAGCGGATGGGGCTGGCGTTTTGTTTGTGGGTGTTGGAGTCAGAGGAGTTGGATGGGGACTGTGGAGAGATGGTGCTGCTGGAGGTTCCTTTGCTGGCACCCATGAGCATATGGATCAGGCGCAACTGCAGATCCCTGTCCGGGATGGCCGCTCGCGCCCTGCATGTCAACCGACCAAGCCATCAATCTCACCCAACTTCAATCCACTTGACGCCACATGTGTGGTGACTGAAGACACCCAACAAAGCAAGGCTGCTGATTTGATGCGCTGTTGTGCCGCTTCACTGGCTTGCACGCCAGTGTGAAAATGGGTACAGATGCTCCCACTGCTTCAACCGAGCAGGTGGGCAATAGAGTGAGCATTGAAGGTGGGAAGGACGCACAAGTCGTCCTGTGCGCGGGCAGTCTGCGGCGTGGCACGGTAGGTGAAGGGCTGCACGTTGCTGCGGGGCCGACCGTCGCCGTAGGTGATGCATAAGCCCACGGTGCCCGCCTCATGCGGTGGTGCATGGCAACGGTACACTCCCACCTGCAGCCGCACGGCTGGCACCTGCCGGCAGCACCCCATATGATCCAACGTTCCGCGCCTGATGATTGGTCTCATCACAGCCGATCATTTCCCATGGACGGCCAGACAATGTAGCAAAACATGTGGGAGCCCCATGTCTAAAGGGTCACATGCAATACCTGGATGTCATGCATGCAGATGCAAATGTGAGAGGACAGCCAAGGTCACTGCTAGATGAAGGCTGCAACAATCTCGGCCGCAGGTAAGCCGAGAGCCGAGTTAGCCGAGTTAAGCCATAGTCAAGAGATACAGCATTGCAGGCAGACAGCGTTGTAACAAGAGATTATCCAGGAGAAGGGAGCACCTGCTCTTTGTCGAACATGATGCATACGGGGCAATTGGAGGTGACCTCCCCATCGCCTTCCCGGCAGGTCACAATGACCTTCGAGCCGCCCAGAGTAAAATCCCACTCCGGGGAGAAGTCCTGCAGCTCCAGGCTGGGACTGGACCCTGCATGGTTCAGGCCTGATGCATGCGTGGCTGCATTTGCGCACACAACAGCGTGAATACTGAAGAGGATTAAAGAGGGGCCTGAGCGAAAGTTCATCAATGTGTCATTCTAGCAGGGAACGATATGAGACATCGACTGCATACCTGAAGCAGCAGGCTCTGGCGCAGTGCCCACTGCATCAATCCCCTGAGCAGCATGAGCAGTGCGATTCAGTACACTTTCCCTTGATGAAAAGCATGTAGCTCACAAAGCAAGGTGGGCAGCCAGCCCCCAAACAACACATCAACACTGTGCAGGTGATGAGCCCAGGCGTGCAGACAACTATCCTCACCGGATCCTGCACGCTCTCTTGCAGCAGCTGTCGTGAGCTGGCCTCCAAATGATCCAGATCTTCCTCCAGCTTCTGCACCTGTTGCAGCGCATGCGCTACTATCACATAAAACGCCTTCCACTGCCAGCTACAGAGGTGGTAGCTCTACGAACATGGGGTTGCACCACATCTTTCTAGGATGCGGTGCACCCCAAATATCCAGAGGATATTTAGATAGTCCACAACTCTTGCTTTGGATTCAGCTATATGCTCTGGTAGTCATCAGCAGCACAGAGAAGGCAAGGTTGCCGCGCATGTGTTGAAGCCTACAAGAAGAAATCAAGCTCTAGCTCAAGTAGGCTATTGGAGCGCTGCATTGCTGGCAGGCATTGCCAGACAGCCACGAGGTGGGGCACCTTGCTATCAAGGGAGGCGGAGGGGCCGGAGTCAGAGATGGAGCGCGCAGATTGCAGCTGCTCCATGACTGCACCGTCCACGCTGCGCAGCTGCGCCTCGAGCGCCAGTGCCTTGGCCACCTTGGACCCCTGCCGCTCTGCGCGGCTCCGTGACGTCCCCTCACTCGTTGTCTCATCTAACTTCACCTGATACCCCCAACATTGGAACAGTCACTGAGCACGTTGAACCCCAAGTCATGGAGAAAGTCAGGGCATACAGTACACAATATGCAAAGAACTGTCCGGCGAAGGGGGGAGGAAGCAAACCTGCGTCCCAATGGCGCCCAGCTGGCCGGCTGAGCTGGCATGGTGCAGCATCTGGTCGCTGCCATTGCTGGGGTGGGTGCCCAGAGCGCCAGGGGAAGACATGGTCTGCTTCGCATCCCCACCACTGGATGAGCCACTGTTCTGCTGCTGCTGCTGCTGCTGCTGCTGCTGCATCAGCAGGGCGTCCAGCTTGGTCATCTTGGGGAAGCCCTGCGGGCCCTCCGTGGCGGCCAGCGGAGGCTTCCCGGGGGAGGGCACTGCAGAGCCGGACGGGCTTGCAGTGGCATCCAGAGGCCCGGGCGCAGAGCCTTGGCGCAGCGGAATAGGCCGCAGTGGCGGGTCCGTGGTGCCCCACTTGGCGCTGCGTGCAATTGCAGCCTGCCCAAACGCACCACCATCATCAGACACTGCTGGTTCAAGAGAGGCAGCACCCACCAAGCAAGCAGAAACCAGAGTGGCGTGAACAGAGTTCCTGTGCTGGGTACATGCTGCCACAACCATGGGGCTCAATTAAAACCTGCTGTTACATCACAGCTTCAACGGTACAGCAAATCAGCAGCTAATTGAACAGGATCTACATGCAAAGCTGGGGTCAACTGAGACACCAAGAGGCTCACCTGGGCAGCCTTATGCTGCTGCTCTCGGTAAGCACGCGCCCAGTCCGCGGGCACTGCCCCGGCAGACGGCCCTCCCTGGAACCCAGTGCCCTGCTGCAGCGGTGGCAGCCGCACTTGCGCCAATGCTGCTGCCTGAGCAGCAGCTCCGCTCGTCGGGGTGGGAGCCATGAAAGGCCTCTGGGGCGGCGGTGGGGGCGGCATCTGCAACCCCCACAACCCCATCAGCAAACGTGTCTCAGGTGGGTGCTCCATCAACACAAAACTCCTAAGCCATGTGAACTGAGAGCTCCCTCAAAAGCAAAGCGCAAGAGAGCATATGTCCTGCATGTGGCCAGGAGGTCATGCGTGAAAATGGGACTTGACATGCAGGTGCAGGAGGGGTGGATGAAGCGGCACCTGCTGGTTGTACTGGGGTGGCTGCAGCTGGCCAGCCAGACCGGCCAGTGCGGCGGCGGCGTCCTGTGGCCGGAAGCCTCCGAGGCCCGGCACCTGCCCTTGCCCCAAAGGGCCCCCCGCGTTTGGAGGCCCTTGCCGCGCAGCCGCGAGCAGCCGCTGATGGAAGGAGTTTAGATTGTAGGGCATGCCATTCGCCTGCCCGCTCTGGGCCTGCTGCAGCATTGCAGCCGCCGCCGCCTGCTGCTCGAACAATGTATGTGGATCAGCCCAAGGTCATGACAAACGGAAATGATCGGGGACTGCTTCTCGAATTCACTGGCAGATCCACAGCTGCAGCGGCCACAGTGCCTCATGGGGTTCCAGTAATTAATGACGAGCTCCTGAGGCACATTGCATTCACCAATGCTGGGTGACAAAATGCACAGGACAAAGTCAGGGGTGGGACATGCCTGCATCTGATCCCGATTAGCGGCAAGCAGGGACTTCTGATATGCAGCCCTGCGCTCGAGGGAGGACTGCCGCTGCTGTAGCTCTGCATTCTGCCGCATCATCACTGCAGCCCGTGCCTGAAAACAGGAAGGAAAACCTCATCTCAGACCCGCCGTCCACCATGTACGCTCCCTTGGTGATGGTCTGCGAACTCCAGGCTTAGCAGGGCCTTTGCCTGGACTTGTGCTGTATGTTTGTGAGCATGGCAGGGTGTCAGAAGGTCTATGACCAAGCCATGTTGTTGTCAAGGAGATTGACATAAAATCAAGAGCATAAGTGGAAAAGGACAGCTGCAACCTACCACTTTTCGGAGCTGAGACCCTAGCTGAAATGCAAAAACGCATTATACATGGTGCACACATCAACATGGTGAACTTGGCCTGTGCAAATCTCTGGGCTGCACTACTAGCCACTGACGGCCTGCAGATTCACTTCTCAGGACACCCACCTGGCGTGCTTCCAGGGACGGTGTGCGCATGGCGACCGGGACGTCCTGGGCCCAACCCTCAGGCTGCTGCGCGCCCTGCTCTATCATCATCATGTTGGCCCCATGCTCCACCAGCGCAGCCGGCGCGCCCTCGCTCAGACCCATGCTCAACGAGTCCCCCCGCAGCATGGACTGCACCAACACCCGAAAACTCTCAGGCTTCAACCTTGCAGCCAACAACTGCTTTGACCACATCGAGACCATGCTGCCCCTTCTGTCTACTCTCCTATGACTGTCGCAAGTGAGCCAACACACACACTATCATGAACCAAGGGCAGGCCTCATACCACAAATGAAGGGGCCCTTTTCCAAGGTTACAAGAAGTGCGAAGCACGAGCAAACAGTAGTGTAAAGTGGCAGGCATGACGCGCACCCGCCAGTCGGCACCGGCCTGCAGGGAGTTGGAGGGCCCGTTGCTGAGGTCTTCCCATGCCGGCAGTACGTTCTCCATCATGGGCGGAGGCGCCTGCGCGCGCTGGGCCGCCATGTCGCGCTCATCATAGGCGCCGAAGAACGAGTCCAGGGAGAGGGACGGCATCAGCGGAATGTAGGGATCTACAGGGTGCTGCTGGTGGTGCTGCGCGTGTGGTTGCAGCAGCGCGTGCGCTGCATGGGCCGAAGCCAACCCTTGCAAGCCCGGCCCAAGGCCCTGTGCCGCCACAAAGCACGGTCAAGAACCAACTGCGGCCAGGATCATCGCCACCGCCCCAGCAGACATGCATGACTTGGCTGTCTGAGAACCTGTCGCTGTGCGGCACAATGCAGTGGATCAGCAGGGCTGGCGAACAAAAAGAGCAACAGTGGCATAAAATACCTGCATGCCATGCACGCCGCCAGACGTGACAGTGAAGCCCGGCCGGCGCGCCATCTCGGGATCAGCCGATGTCCAAGGGTCCTCGGTCTTGCCTTTGGCCTTGTCAATGTTCAGATAATGCACTAGCACTATGTCATCCTCCGACTCCAGCAGCCAGTAGCAGCGCCTCTGCAAGCGCGTGGCTTGCTGCAGATGCACAACACTAGATCAGCAGCAGGTTTCCACGTTAGTAATTCCAGCAGAGGAAAACGTGTCGGGTGCAGTTTGCCAGCTGGTCTCAGAAATGACAGGTGGGGTTACCTGTGCGCCCTCCTCTGTGTCAGCGTGTGCATAGTAGCAGTTCAGCATCTCCACGTTTCCCACCTGTATGCACATAGTGTGGATCAAACAGGGCCATCCCCAACATTGTGCACAGGGATCCAGGCTTGCAGAGGGAGGTAAGCGCACCTTCAATTTCTCATGTGTCTCCCTGACTGTCTTGCCATCTGCTTTCTTGCGCCAATTGTGCCCATCCTTTCGGAAGAAGCGCACAGCTCGGCGATCGAAAAGAAATAAAGAGCCGCCTGCTCGAAATCAGCCAGAGGATCAGGAGCAGGTTCTCAGCTTGCGCAGATCAATTAGTAAAAAAAATCACGTCGAAGCGCTGAAGCTCACCTGGTGGTAGATTCGGGGGATCCCTTGCCACTGGAAGATTATACTCCGCGTAGTGCAACAGAAGATCGCAAACCTCCGTGTTTTTAAGCCAGGCGCTTTGAGCCTTGTGCAAAATGTCCCTAACCTTCTGGGGAAACTTTGGATTATCCGGGCTGAGGCTCTGGGCAGGCTGCCCGGCGGGTTCCATTGTGAGATCCGTGGTTGCTGATTTGTTAAGGGGAAACCCCAATACAAATAAGTGTGCTTCTCTATTTCTCTAATTGTACCAGCGAGCTCAACAGACCCATCATGGATGCGCCGATGTAACCACCCCTAACTCTCCAGGGACCAGCCGTTATAGACATGAACGTCTTGACCTGATGGCAGAGGCAGAGGCTCTCAGGACCACCTCTGCCCCATGAATGCACACTCAGGTTTCCGGTTGCGACGAGAAAATTCCTTACACGACAGCCGCAAACAACCGAAACGGCCAATATACGTCACCAGTGAGGCTTGGATGCATATTGTCGCAAAGTCGCAGTGCATTGCCCGCTGTTAATCGCTTTCGCTGCTAGGACACACAATGGCAGGGGCAAAACAGGTTTTGATGGAGATTCGGATTTCAATGCCCGGCTTTAGCGAATTTCCCCGGCTTTTTTAGGTTTAATTCAATCACATGCTGTTGATGGCCTATGATGGCCACTGCTGGCCTTCCTGAGTGTACATGCAGATTCTGGGTATGCAAATTTTGTGGTGCTGGCTCTCTGGGTGATGAAAAACAACTTTTTTCTGAGTGCCCCCATCTTCAGTCTATTAGAGACAGATTTCCAGGCTTCAAGCTTGTTAACATGTTTAGGGGATATAGTTCTTTTGGCAGGCCTGCCTAGAACGATCTTGTGAATGTGTCCAAGGTTCTCTGTGAATGTGTGGATGTGATGCTGGGTGCTGACTCTGACGGTCAGAGTTAGACATCTGATCAGCCCTAGGTGGCTGGAAAAGGTGTCATTGACTGACTGATATATCATATATGTGGCACAGGCCGCAAGACACACCCGATAACTCATCACCTCCATCAACACATCAGGTCCATTGATAAAAACTGCAAAGTACTTAGTCCAAAACCCAAGCAGATCTGATCAGATTCATGAAGTGTTCTAGAAGCCTTCTGAGAGTTCTCCTCTCTCCTCCAGAAGCCCCTTTCATACACGCCAGTACTGGCAGCCTGAGACATTGGCACTTGCTGTAATGCTAATATCAAGTGCTGCTGATCAATCAATATTGCTCTGTTGCGGCGAGACTGCAGCTTCTCGCTGCCAATGACACCGTTCATACATGTCACGTGTTACCATAAATGGTGGTTGCTGTCAGCATTTCACGTATTTGTTCGAACTAGTTCAAACGGCATCCGTTGCAAGATGCCATGCTGCAGACAACAGTGCTGCCTGCCAGGCAGTGCACTAATCATAAACATGACCTGCCGGTGGTGCGCATTGCCTGAAGCATTTTCACGCTGCACCATAACCAGATGCTGACCCTTCTGCGCCAACCGGAATGCAGGGGCAATGCAGTGTGAGTGCAATTAGTCGTGGTGATGATGGTGACGCAGTGCATTTCCCCATGCCCCACGCCACGAGCTGGAGCACAGAGCTATCCGGTCCAGGGCCCACCCGCTCCTCTGCAGCATGCCTCGGAAGGCAGGCCACTCCTCTGCCATCCACTTATCCACCTGCCTGTGACGCTGTTCCTGTGTGCAGAACAGGTACAGCCCAGCTTGTACTTTCCCAGGAACATCTCAAGGTGCATTGCAAAGCGGTGCGAAGTGCCAAGGCGGTGACAGACTGGAATGAGTGCTTCACTGGTGTCAGGAACAGACAGACCATGGGTGCAGTGGAATGCAGCAGCAGGTATCCCTGCACGTAGGCTTTCAGGACGTCCTCCGAATCCGCATCGCGCCGGAGCACCACTGATGCTTCCCGGCCGCTCTTATCCAGAGCTATGATCAGCTTCATATCCGCATTGCTGTCCATCCTGGCCAGCGTCCTCTCCAGCGGCTGCACAAAGTATCACGATGTGGCACTTCAGGTGTTCCATGAAGAACAGCAGGAGTGCACTGAGCACGCAGCACTGTCAGCCAACATTGGGCAACCGCACCAGTTCAGACAATCTGGCACCTATCACCAATCGCTTGGAGGGTCTCCACAAGTGTACACAAAGGATCCACTTCAAGAATTCTGTCACTGTTGGAGGCAGCAGCGGCTCTATTTTGGCAACTTCTGTGGGTTGGAGAACTCTCCCATTGCCATTCACCTGCATGCAAGCACGGATCAACCTCAGGGACTTATCAATACAGTATAGTGAATGCCATGCGTCAGCACGCTGGCTGTCTCATATCTTGATAGGTGTCTGTGGTGCTTGCGCCAGTGTCCCTGCTCTATTGAAACAGCACAGGAGTGGCAAATTCAGGACGATGCTTCTGATAGTAGCAAAGTGCACCTTGGTCGCTGAGCAGTGCTGCAACAGGATGTCCATGCGAGAGCGATTGAGGGATGTCAGCTGCAGGGAGCGCACTGCCCTCACATTTGCATAGATGTGCAGGACTGTGAGCAGAAGAAACACTGCCCAAACTGCTACAGGAGAGTCTGCATGACACACAGTCCTCAACATGAGCGTGGAATGGGCATAGGTGACAAGGATAATGCGCAGCTCATGCTGGGAATGACAAGCACATCGGCCATCTACCTGCTGCCGAGCGCAGGAAGAGCATCCCCACAACCATGCCAACCAAGGTCGTTGCTGTTTCCTGCAAGCATAAGTGACACATGTTGTTGAGATGTGGCTTTGGCCGCAGAATGAATGAATAAATGCCATGTGGTTCCGTGGATGAGCTGACACAAGGAAGGGTACCTGTGAGCCTTCTTTGGCTGAGATGTCAGCGGCATTGCCTGCCTTGGAGAAGTGCTGGGTCAGCGCTGCTCTTGTTGCACCACCCGCAACACCTGCGTCATTTTTGCCTGTCTAAATGATATGCAAATTAGTCAGCAAAGGTCCCTGCACTTTCCGCTTTCGATCTCCATATTGACGCACCACATCATCTGCAGCCGCGATAATGTCATCAAGAAGTGCGAACAGCATTGAAATTAATTATCGTACCTGTAACCGCTCGAGCGAGGGATCCCAAGCATGCCAGAAGTAGGAAGTGATCGGGGAATACGGGGCTCAAGAGATCCAGTGCATAGCCTGAAAAAATGGGATTGTGTGTCAACCAAGCTCCCCGCCATCTGATCATGTTGACTTAGTGACATGACCACTTCCTTGAAACATGGCCTACCAAAGTTGTTGAAAATGTCTGCAAACAGTCTCCACTGTTTTGCGTACGCGTCAAGCTCTGATCCCTTTAAGGCATTACAGCAAACAATGTTGCTTAATTAGTCACTTACAGTAGAACAAGTTTAGAACCAGTTTCTGCGGATGCATTGTGTCATGGGACATTACAGTTCATCAGCGAAGGTGGAGGACAAGGTGCTTGAGCAGTACCTGGGCGAAAGCAAACAGGACCCCACCACACATACCAGCAAGATCGCGCAGGAAGAATTGGAAAACTGCAACAAGGGGACTGGCCGCCTGTATAAAATGCAGTCTTCCTTTAATGTAAGCATTCCTGACGCTGTTCAAGGTCAACATCTTGAGCTTTACTTGCCTCTTTGCCGACACCGATCCCCGTCAGGATTGCATTGCTGCATATCATGCCTCGCACGTATGAACACAAAGCCTGAATCGAGTCCCAGATCTGAAAATCTGCACAGTACTTTTCCGATTATGCCCTGGGTGATTTCCGTGGCTTGCTGTATTGAGCAACCTTCTATCCCTTCTGGAGACGCACCTATGTAATCTGGAGTCACAGAGTCTGGATACTTATCAGGCAGGAAACCTTTCCTCAGCCATCGCAGCAGAGATTGATCCTGGGACCCATTGGAAATGGACTGGACAGCCTCTGTTTCGTTTTCGAAGACCCACGATCGCACTAGGCGTTCGCCGTCGTATTCCTCGCCTACGACCCGTTTCTCCATGTTATCTACTGCGTAGCTATCTCTCCCCACATGGCTCGGTTGTTACCTTAGTTTCATGGTGCGTGATCACTACGGTATAAAATCCGTTTTCCTTACTCAATTGCTCCCAAGATAGCAACATAAGACTTCCATGCTCTCTGAACGAGTCAATCTTTTGCTCAAATTGTTGAGCTTTGGAGAAATCATCGTCCAATGTTCCTGTCTATTAAAAAGATATCCCTTCTGTAGGGCAGACACGACTGGGGCATTATACTAGGAGAATCTACAGAACCCTACATGCCATATTTGAGTGTGAGTCCTCAGAAGAAGAAGAAAGCAATTACATATTCCAGCCATCTAGGGCTGATTAGATGTCCTATCATCTCCCACATCATCTCACACATGAAGGTCTAAAAATCAATGATGGCATGCTGTGCTCATATGGCATACTATTAGTAGCCTTGAAGGCTGCGCAGCTTATCAGTACCATGCCTTCATGGCCTGAAAATTCATGTGCCAAGTGCGGGTCGCATGCGTATGTCACATGCCCCACAGTGGGGCCCATTGGCCCCAAGCCTCAGGCCTCTGGAGCTTGAGCTTCCGAGGATTCTGAGACGACAAGAGCCTGCTAGCAGCGCTGGCCCTCTGGACTCCAGTCGGACTCAAGCTTGGAGGTCCAGCTGGGCAGTTGAGAGCTCTAGCCAGCTGAACGTCTGGAGACACCAGCAAGTCTGTCTAGCTGAGCGGTCACCGGTGCTGGGATGTCTCGAGACTCTGGAGCTCTAGACTCTGTTCGACGCTGTTTACATAAAACATCTCAGCAGATGAAGGAGATGCACCATGCATGTGACATGCCTGCACTGCCAGTGCGTCCCATGATTTCTTATTACAGAAACCATCCATGCTATTAGAATGTGCCTGCTTCAAGACATACAGCCCATAAAGCACACAACCAATTTTCCTGCACCCATGAAACAGGACGCAACCATTGAATCGTCAAAGGTCACAATGACCAAAGAAATAATATTAGACAAGGCCCTCTAGTGGGCATGCAAACTTGGGGCACTAACTACCTGCGACTGCATGAAAACAAGGTAGCCAAAGAATTTGCATACACAGGCTGCAGACTAGACGGGTGGAGACAATGTGCCTCCGTACTGGTTTGGTATGGAAGCAGTTTGGACAGGATATATTGTGGCAAGAGACACTCTCACAGGGCCACATGTAACAAGAGCCACCAGCACAGTCTATCTCAGTGCTGGCACTGCCACCAGCACAGGCTGTCTCAGTGCTGGCACTGCCGATCGGATCGTAACCAACTGCATGATGGTTTCTTTCCAGTTCCACAGTGAACATCTCTCGAGCCAGAGCATGCATCAACCCAAGCTTTGATGCTGCAATTTTGGTCAAGCTCCCTAGAGTAGTTGGCTTCCTAATCATCAGTGATAGACAAAAAGAAAACCAGACCCACATGAGCTTTCCAGGAGGTCCTCTCCTACCGCGCGTAGTTCTCCAACATTTTACCGCCGAAGTCAAAAGATCAAATCTCTCCATGCCCTCGGCACCAACCCAAGCACCTGCTGAAGTGCTGCTAAGTTGGAGAGCTGCACCCCACAACTTGCAGCTCAGGAGTAGTCGGGGCTGTCGCGGGTGGAGCGGCGGCCGGTACGCGAGCGAGAGCGGCTGCGGTCACGGCGGGAGGAGCGGTGGTCGCGGTCGCGCCGGGGGGACCTGTCCCGCCTGTCGCTGCGGTCGCGGTCGCGGCGGGGGGACCTAGAGCGCCTGCGTGCCGGTGAGCGCGTCCGCACTGGCGACCTGCAGCACTTGGTTGCTCAGACAAGGCTGTGGTCAAAGAGCTGCGCACCCATCATTCGAGCATGCAGGAGTGCCCATCTGAGCTACAGAGAAAGGAGTGCTACTTTTGGGCAGATCACAGTGAGCATCAGCTGTAAGTGCAGAGCTGGCATCACCACCTCTTCAAAATAACCTGGGACGGCAACTTAGTGCAAAGATGGAGATCAGCACTGGAAAACCATGCGCGGGTGCAGAGGGGCAGCACCTGTCGACACCATAGAAGGAAGCAGACGCGCCCAAGCCCGGAGGGTGCGCAGGTTTTGGAGCGGGGGCACTGCCGCCTCCGCCATAGCCACCACCTCCCCCGCCATGCCCGCCGGCTGATGCGCCGCCATAACTGCTGCCTCCGCCATAACCGCCACCGCCGCCGCCGCCAAAGCCGCCGCCACCCCCATAGCCGCCACCGCCTCGGCCGCCAAATCCACCACCGCCACCAGGTGCCCCATAGCGCGAGCTTGAATAGCGGCCGCCTCCGCCTCCGCCTTTTGAACCACACAGCAACACTTCACTGATGATTGTTCAAATGCGCAGTTCTCAGCACTCTACCTACACAACAGAGATCACCTGGCAACTGCCTGGCAATGCTTGCACTTGACGAATCCATTCCTGCCACGAACCGAGCAAGGCCAGCAGCAGTTGGGCGCGCACCGAAAGACTGCATGCTCTCGAGCTCCGGGGGTACGATCTGGTTGGCCTCACGCAGCACGCGCGACAGCTCCCGCGAGTACTTGGAGTCCTGCGCTGTGAAGAATGTGTACGCCTCGCCAGATGCGCCAGCGCGGCCCGTGCGGCCGATCCGGTGGATGTAGTCCTCCACACCGTTGGGGAAATCGTAGTTGATCACTGCCCCAACATTTGGCACCTGCATGCCCAACAATTGTCCTCGAAAACAATGCCTGGACAAGATTTCCCAAATCGTTTTGCCTGACCCGGATAATGCATGCAGCTTGTGAACCAAATGGTTTCTGCAGCCATCCACAGCACAAAATGAATTGTCCAATGGCTAGCCAGTATGGGGACATAATAGGGAACGCACGTCGAGGCCACGAGCTGCAACGTCAGTGGCAACCATGACGGGTGTAGAGCCCTGCTTGAAGGAGGAGATGACCCAGTCGCGCTCCTGCTGCTTCTTGTCTCCGTGGATGGCCGCTGCGCGGAACTCGCGGCTGAGGTCGCGCGCCAGCTGGTCGCACATGCGCTTGGTAGAGCAGAAGATAATGATGCGCGTGCCCGCCGGCTTGGACGTCAGGATCTCCCGCAGCTTCTGGTTCTTGTTCTCGTACGGCTTCATGACATGCACAAACTGCGTGATGGCCTTGTTTGCCACCAGATTTTCCTCCACTCCGCCCACAAACACGTGCACCTGCACCACCAAAGTAGAAAACATTCACACGGGCATTGGGCACTTGCTCATCAGCAAGACACTCAAGACGCACATTTCCCATTTGCCGAGCGGTGTCACTTACCGTCTTGTTGGTCACAAACTGTGCGGCAATTGCCTTGACCTCCCGAGGCCATGTGGCAGAGAAGAAGAGCGTCTGGCGGTTGGTTGGGATTGAACGGACGATCCGCTGGATCTGGGGCTCGAAACCCATGTCCAGCATCCTGTCAGCCTCGTCCAGCACAAGATAGGACACCTGATCAGCAACAGAACCGCAGTCAGCAGGATACCCACACATGTCAGTCTCAATGACCACTACAGAGTCCCATGAGAGATAAAGAGAATATGATATATCACCTGATTAAGCCTGACTTGGCCAGCCTCCAGGAAGTCATTCAGGCGGCCAGGGGTGGCAATGATGAGGTGCACACCATACTGAATGTCGCGCAGCTGGGGGCCTTTGGGCGCTCCTCCATATGTGCACCTGCAGACCACACAGATAATAACTAGTCCAGAGCATAGCACAGGAACACACTCTTGCACCACAGGAGCACATTCATTCCAAACTGGGTATCTTACGTGTTTCTGATGCCGGAGGAGCGGCCAAATTTATCAGCTTCCTCCTTGATCTGGACAGCAAGCTCGCGCGTAGGAGCCAGGACCAGCATGCTTGGACCCTGGCGCGGGTCAGCTCTGATGGCATTTACATGCAGGAAACCAGGCAGCAAAAACCCGCAGGTCTTGCCACTGCCAGTCTTTGCAATGGCCACCAGATCCCTGCCCTGTAGAGCTATGGGCCAAGCCTGCGCCTGGATGGGCGTAGGCGCCTTGTAGCCAGCGCGTCTAATCTGTTCCAAGCGAGCGTGAGAAGTTCTTCAGTTCGGTGTGCCACAGGGCTGGCGGCCGCAGGAAGTCAGCTGCCTCACAGATTGATTTATGCGCCAGCTGTGCTCTCCCAGAGCCCAATCTCCAAAATGGAAAGCATGGGCCACTTGTGCTCAGACACAAGCACTGGGCTCGCACAGCTCTGCGCCAAGGATCACAGCCCTTTGGGCTGCAGCCGCAGCGGCCTTCAGGAGCCGTTGAAAAGCAGGCACAACAACAGAGGCTCTCCACTCCGGCGCAGCCTTCCAGTGTGACGGGCTGAATGCGCTCCCGACCAAGAGAGCACGAGCCATCGCCCCGTCACAGAGGGATTCGCGCCTTCGCTTCGAGCCCGACAAACAGGACGACCTTCGCCGCTGCGTGGGTTGTGGTCACGCAACGGCTGCCGGCCGTGCACATAGCAAGCGGTGATACAATACCTCATCCATGATGCTGCTGGCGAAACCGACAGACTCAAACGTTTGCAAAGGGTCTGGCACTCTGTCTCCTTGCACCACTAAGGAATGTTCTGCTCGATACTGCTCCGTGCTCATAGTAAAGTTTTGTCCACCAGCAGGCAACACGTGCTTGGCATGCCCATTGGCAAGCGGCGCAGCACCATGAGTGTGCCCGTTGCTGCTTGGAGCCTGCAAGTATCAACAAAGAAGATCTGAAATGAGAGCCAGTGCCTTTTCACCTGTGCGACGCATGTGGATCGAAACACATCTTCACGAAGTTAGGTTCGAGATACAGGCAGAGACAGTTATCATACATATCCTGCAGGTGGTGGAAGTGATGGAGGAGGGCCGCCGACGGGACGTTCATACTGTGTCACATTTGTCTCTGGATTCCAGTAGTACCGAAGCCCACTGTCGGGATCGAAAAGGGCTGCCCAAGGAGGTGGAAGCGTGGGATCATGTTGCCTTTGTGGAGCCATGCTGAAACACCCTCAGTAAACCTGCCAAACTAGACTAGTGTCCTCGTCAACTTCCCTGCTTGATGGGCTGTGTACAGGCAAGCAAAAATCCCGTACAAACAGCACGCTTCAGTTACAGGCTAGTTCGAAGCTTGGGCTTAACTTACGCTTGGCCACCAGGAAGTTTGGGCGCTGAAGTTGGCCAGCTGTTCTCCATGGGCGTTCCTTACACTTGCCCAGGAAGCTGCTTTCCTGAGCTGGCAAATTCACTAGTGCTATTCTGCAATGCCAAACACTGATATCCCACGGTGGACATTTCATCAATGATATCACACAAATTTGGGTTGTTGTGCTGGCCACGCAATCTGATAGCCTAAGTGAGTGCAAAATATTAATATGTCACATACATATGTCACGGTAACTGATCAGCCTGAGTTACTGAGTAACTCATCAAGATGAGTGACTGACTAAAATGGGCAGAAAGAACCCTTGCCAGCTGAGAAGAACAATGCATGGGATCCGATGGGGAATTGCAAGCCCTCCATGAAGTTCACCATCTATCTGGGCCAGTCGACCGGCCGGGTACCCGGCGGCCGGCATTGCGCAACATTGGTTCAACTGAGTAACTTGCAAGTCACTCAAGTCACATGCACACCAGTTCAGCAAGTAAAGGGAGATTATACTGTTCAGAAGTACCATGATCAACGACTGTAGAAAATGGAATGAATGGTCTAACCCATGATGCCGACACAATGACAACTTGGAACATCTCATAGATGAATGTTGCAATTTCGTGGGCTGCCCTTCATTGCAGGTATTATTCCTAGGAACATTGGAGTGATGTGATATATCACTGGTATGCAACAGACCTAGCTTCAAATGGATTGTCCAAGAAACTTGTGGATTCATGACATAATTGCTAGGGTACACAACGCAGAAATTAAGCATCTGACTACCAATGTAGGGATGGGTCATGATCGCTGGCGGCGCTTCTGGGCCTGGACAACAGCATCCTGCGCCCACTCTGCCATGGAGCCAACATTTGCTAGAAGGCTGTTCATGGCCTGTCGCACCTGCAGACATCCTTCAACATGACCACCCACCACAGGCTGGAATTACATAGCCCGACAGCACATTTAATCCCCATAATGCCAACTTTTCGATCTCAACAAACAATTCGGACGCCCTTTACAGCCTGCTGTGCTGAAGCCATGGCAATCCGCTGTAGCTGAGGACCATGCCTTAAATAACAAAACTTACAAAAGCAAGTGTGGACTGGTTACCTCTGTAGCAGCACCCCCCAGCCGCTTCACATCAGCCAGACGACGGTCCAGAGCGCGCCAGGTGTCAGCATATCCAGGAGAGTAGTCCGTGATCATGTAGAGCTCTGTGGCCGCATAGACAGCTGCCAGCAGGCCGCGCTTGGTGTACCACTTGTAGTCGGTGGACGTATCTCCGCAGGCATGCCAGATGTCGTCTGCCAGCTCAGCGCGTTGCCGCACCGCTGTTGCCATATGGGCCGGATGTGCCTGGATGCCCAGTGCCTGCGGCCATGTGTCTGCACAGCCAGAGCAGTACATCAATAAGGGATCCAGTTTCAATGTGGGGCTCCTGCACATCTCAACGGGAGCGCCAAGTGAAACAGACACCGTGTGGATGATGCATGCTGTTGAAGAGAAAATCACTGTGGGCCACACCAAAAGACCTGATGATAAAATTCAATGATGGAGGATTTACGAGCCGAGGACACACCAATGTAAGGTATAAGCATTTCCAGACGCATGCGCACTGCCATGCGCACGCGTTCAGGCGTTCTCATGCGCGCCAGCTCCTCCTGCCTGCTCTCCAGCTCTGACGCCAACTGCTGATTGCACTCCTCTACAAAGTACTGCAGCAGCGTAAAGACATGCTGTCAAATGCACAGTCGCAATGTCTTATCACAAGGCAGGACAGCAAACTCGTAAAACTCATAATCAGGTTAGCCGAGAGAAAAGGGACGCAAGTGGAAGGGCCCGACCTCGACAAGACCTGCAGCTCCACTGGAAATCATACCAGAAGCAGATCTGGACAGTTGCAGGTCCTCTGCCCCACTCTGCAGGGCGGCCACGCTCCAGCCCTTTGCGTTCTGCAACATGGACCAATACAGTCAAAGCACAAGTTAATTCTTGCGTAAGCCTATTCATACCCTGAGGGGCATTGCTCTTGCATGTAATGCCTAAGCCTTTGTGACCTTTTCAAACCAATAATAAGCACTCGAACCCACCACATGGCCCAATGCTGCTTCCAGCAGGCGCCCTCTAAGTTCCTGAGCTGAAGAGTCTTCTGCGCCCTCTTCTCCTTCTTCGGGCTCCTCGACCTCTTCCTCTGGGATGATGCTTGCGTTGCCACCTGATCCGAATTCAGCACTTGGATGCTGCAAGACCCTCTGGAAGGGCGTTGTACCATTCGCACTTGAGCTAGCTTGTGTGCTGTCACCACGTGACTGAGCACCAAAACACATCCTGCTTTCCCGAAAACGCCCGCCTCCTGAGTGATCTGGAAGACATGCGTCAGTGGAACCTATTGAAATCGTCTTATAGCCCCTGATGTCAAGGATGCAAAGTGGGATTGGGAGGATGCTTTCGAGCATCTGCATCCCTGGTCTGCCCTGAACCGTCAAAAGCCGCTTTAGGCATGATGTCGATCGCGTGAAAGCCATCGATGTGGTTGTAACCTTGATTGTATGCGAGGACTGGCATTGCTACTGTACCTGGCCAATTGCAGTTACAAGATGAGCACCTTTTGCCAGGTCATCAAGTGGACAAGCTGCCGTGGCTCGTTCGGCATTGAGCAATGTCGATATCTGGTTGTGTGACCTGCATGCCAACCAGAAGACGCTTACTTTGGCAGGCGTATGCTCCTTCGTGCGCATAAGCTTCCGGTCCTGGCCAAGTCGCTGATCTCGGAGCCATCTTGGAATAATCTCGTCTGGAAATGTTCACACTTTGTTGGCGTACGTTACACTGACTACCAAGTCCTCTCCAAAAGAAGAGTGACGGTTTCTATTATGGCTCCGAAACGCAAGGCCGATATCGGAGGAAGCAGTGCCGATGCCTCCAAGAAAGCTGCATTGGAACCTGTAGACACTCTTGTGAGCCCAAAGCGTGTCCGTATCCTGAAGGATGGAGACATTGGCTCTGGACCTGTAATTTACTGGTGCGTCCTTGCAATTCCATTGCAGCGTCAATAGGCGTGCTCAGCAACTCTTTGGGGCTTGACCATACAAACTATGTTGGTTTCTGGTGACCCTATTGTGGGTTCGCAGGATGTCACGCGACCAGCGTGTGCAGGACAACTGGGCATTGCTCCATGCAGCAGAGGTTGCCGCTAAAAGCAGAGCCCCTGTTGCTGTTGTGTTCAACCTGGTGCGCCCCCACCTGCTGTCTAGAAGTCTTTGGGAATGTCAGCCACTAGATGCAGGCAGCAGCCTCAAGATGCGTGGATTTTCAAGTCATGTGCATACTGAAATGATGCGCCCTGCACTTTGTGCAGGTACCTTCATACCTCAACGCTGGTGCCCGCCAGTTTGGGTTCATGCTGCGGGGCCTGAAGCTAATGCAGCCCAAGCTGGAGGCTCTCAACATCCCCTTCTTCCTTGTGAAGGGCGACCCTGTGCAAACTGTGCCGGAGCTCGTTGAGAAGACCGGCGCCAGCCTCCTCGTCACAGACTTTGCATCCCTTCGCCTCGGGCGGCAGTGGCGCGATCAGGCAAGCGGTTGCACTTTCTTTAGCTTCTAGTGTTGCACCATCTGCTAGAAGATAAGTACTGCAACCGATCCATAGGTGGCACTTGCTAAGCGTAATGAGCCAGCCCCGCTAAGGCTTTGCTGGATGTCTTAGGGGAACATCAAACAAATGGGAATGCCTCCATTGCTTACTTGCTGGGTATGCTGTGCAGGTGGCAGAGAAGTTGAGCATTCCATTCCACGAGGTGGATGCGCACAATGTAGTGCCATGCTGGCTGGCCAGCGACAAGCGCGAGTATGGCGCCCGGACCATCCGTCCCAAGATCCACAGGCAGCTCCCTGAATTTCTGCAGGTGGGATGGACACCGAAATCGATATTAAATGTCTGGGTGGTTCTGTTTGCTATAGGAGCAACTGAGTACCCCAAAATCTTGCCGTCATCACAGCAATGTAGCCAGCGCATGCATTGTGTATGTGCAGCCATACCCAGAACTGGAGAAGCAGCCGAAGTGGGAGCTGGATGTGAAGCCTGATGCAGTGGATTGGGATGCGGAGATTGCAGATGTGGTGGAGAGGGGAAAGCACGTGCCAGAGGTGGACTGGGTCCAGCCTGGCGAGGATGCTGCCATGGAGGTGCGCTGCTCAGCACAGCATCCTTCATATGGGCATTAGCTTGCCATGATCCCGGCTAAAAAGCCCTTCATTTAGCAAGTCGTGCAAGAACTTGAGATTGACTCAAGCCTACATAGTTTAATTTAAATACAAATTTGCCCATGTGCACAGCTTCTGTTCTCTTCATGGCAGTTTTGCCAGGACTGATGCTCCTGCTGATGCATGACTCAATGCAGTCCCTGACAAGGGGCAGCCTTGCCGCAGGCACTGTTGGGGGAGAAGGGCTTTTTGACAAAGGAGCGGCTGTCCATCTATCACACCAAGCGCAATGATCCCAACTGCAATGCATTGTCACAGCTGTCGCCCTTCCTCCACTTTGGCCACCTCTCTCCTCAGCGTGCAGCCCTGGAGGCCTCCAAGCTTCGCAGCAAGTTCAAGGTGCGCCAGCGCTCGTTGTTGAGGTTCTATGTCCCGCACATCTGGGAAGCCTCCCTGAGCGCAGAAGTGAGCAAAAGTAACAGATTCACGGCGATTCTCATCTGGAGTCCGAGCGCATTTCACAGTGGTTGCTGGTGCTATTGCGACTGCAAAAGCTATTGCTTTCAACTCCTCTGACACATTTTAGTGGTGCAGAAGCTGTGAAACTGAGGTTTGATTGTGAGGGAGAGCAGGAGGGAGTGGAGGCCTTCCTGGAGGAGGCTGTGGTGCGGAGGGAGCTGTCGGACAACTACTGCTTCTACACCCCCAACTATGATACCTTGGACGCTTGCTACCCCTGGGCCAGGGAGACCCTGCAGAAGCATGCGAGCGATAAACGCGAATACATCTACACCCAGTAAGTCCTTCACACCGTGCGCATATAACTAACCATATGGTGTCACCCGGTAATGCTGAGGAATTCATGCTGTGTCTGGCTTGAATGCAGCCCTTTTATCTGGCCATGGTCCAGCCAGATCTCCATCTTTTGTGGTTTGAATGGGTGGAGAAGTCCTCTGCTTGTACAGGAATATAAATTGCGACAATTGAGCGTGGCTGCACGCAGGCAGGAGCTTGAGGAAGGGAAGACCCACGATTTGCTGTGGAATGCAGCACAGCTCGAGATGGTGCACAGCGGCAAGATGCATGGCTTCATGCGCATGTACTGGGCCAAGAAGGTGCTCCATGCCTGCGCCCTGCCTCTGTGTTCCATGCCCAGTTTTCTGCCCCTGCCCTTTTGGCAATCATTCGTATTAGCTCATGGACCAGTTCCTTGCAGTGAGGAGACTCCAAATCATCCTGTCAAGTATCGACAGTGTCATGCTGTGAGCACAGATACTGGAGTGGACCAATAGCCCAGAGGAGGCACTGGAGATTGCCATTGTGCTGAATGACAAGTGGGAGATCGATGGGCGCGACCCCAACGGCTATGTGGGCTGCATGTGGAGCATTGGAGGCATCCATGACCAGGCATGGTCCCCACTTGCTCGGTCATCCCAATCATCAAACAGCACTCATGTGCACTGTGGCCAGGCCCTTGGCAACTCGTGAATGAAGCCTCACTGTGCATTTCTTTACAAGGATGAGTAGAGTCGCAGTGGTAGTATAGATAGGTGCAGTGGCAAATCTGCTTCTGTGGGAATTGCAAGGAAGGGGGATTTCATGAACGCAGGGCTGGGGGGAGAGGCCGGTGTTCGGCAAGATCCGCTACATGAATGCAAAGGGATGCCAGCGCAAGTTTGATTGCAAGGCATACATCAAGTTGATTGACGACATGATGGCAAAAGTCAAGGCAAAGAAGAACAGATGAGGAGCCAGCATGACTCCAGGACATGACAGCTGTCCAAGGCCATGGTGAGGTGGACAAGAAGCTTTGCCGCAGCAGTGCATTTGTGACTGTGCAAACAACGCAGGGCTGATCACTCTACCCGTGGGAAGATACATTACTTCACAAGAGGGCTCAATTCCTTTTTGTTTGAGAAGACAGAATACATGCAATTAGCTCTTCTTAATGAGCTGCAGCATTGCTTCAGCCAATCTTCTCAGGGGTCCAGAAAATGAGTGGTGCACGAGTACCTACCGCACAGTGCAGACTTTGTGTATAAAAAAACCCTCGGGATGGCGCTCGCTGCAACGTCCCAGAAGAAGCAGCAGAAGCAAGCACATACATGCATGTGCTGGTCACAGAAATAAGTTGGGGTGGATATTTCTTGCAAAATTTTCAAGTTCCCTCATGTGAGCAGCATTGCCAGCTTTGCATTGTTCGTCAGAGGTCAGGTTAACTTCCTGAAGAAGTGCTGCAAACAAATATGCAGGCATCACATGTATGGTAGAATTGATGGTTTACAAGCCCAGGTACATGAATATATAACAAAGTCAGCAGCTAGTTGTCTTGCAATACAGCAACACTCTGGTTTCCAGGTCTGTTCCCTCAGTTTTCAATGCAATGCAGTTCTGATGTCTGGCCCCAGGTCAGACAGGGATGTTCATGCATTTGTCCAGAAGCCGTATAAGTTTTTTTTGTGGTATACGTGCACTGATTTCAGTTCACTCGCTGGCCACTGTAGCATAGCAAAACACTTCAGGGCACAGCAACCCACCGCGATACACATCAGCTCCGCATGCTGGCGGAGTGTGTATATATGGAGCGCTGCAGCCAAAAGAATAGAGGTATTGTGGGCAACTCGTGCTCATGGTGTTGCAGATCTCATTGTGCACAATTTCTCAGCGCTGACATGGCAGTCACAAGTGAACACAGCAACGTCGCCCTTAGAGTCACAGACGCCTTGGAGGACGCCTTCATAAGCTGCTTTGTGCCCGTGTCAAACAAAGGATCGCCGGTCAAAAGAAAATGTGCTCGAGCTCTGGTGGCTCACTTAATGCAAGGTGTTGGTGCTAGCAATTCGGGAACTGCTCATCCTCTTCGATGAATGCTGGCAGCAGGAAGTGGTCCATCCTGAGGCGACAATGCATGCATGCGGCGGTTTTCACTCCAGGCCGAAGCCCTCGGAGTTCATGATGGCCAGACGCAGGCGATCGCCCATGACTTCCCGCGAGCGGTAGGACGGCAGCAGCAGCGTGTTGAAGCATGTGTGTGCTGTGGGCAACTTCTGAGAGTCCGTGCCATCCCTCTGGATGATGCACCTGCAGCCGACAGAACCTTGTCAATTGAACCCATACATCTTGATCCCTCGTGATGAACCGGCTTGTGCCCCTCAGCCTCTTGCCAGGCACTGTGCACGGGTGAGGGCAAGTGAGTAAGAGTGCCAGCTTGCCTGAGGTTGCCCAGGCCACCAATGGGCGCGCGGTCAGAGCCTGTGAAGAACTTGAGGAAGCGGCGCTTCTCCTCATCATCAAACTCGCCCACGATCTCCCACAGCCACTTCACAGCCTGTGCGAAACACCGAACCGCATATCAGCACATACTGCGCCAGAGCCGCCCGTTCCAGATTGCAGCATGGACTTTGCTTGGAGGAAGTGATAATAAAGACCCCGCTCGACTATTGTACCACTCCGGTGCTTCAATGCAGCTGCTGCGTGAGGGATCCTCTACCCTCGGCAGGTGTTCAGCACAAAAGCAAATACCTGAAAGGGCAGCATGCGGCACTTTGAGAACAACACAGGCAATCTGCAGTATGCAGCATGCACGAGAGCACACCCGGTGGTCGGCAGAGTAGCCGCCATCATAGCGCGCGTTGGCCTGCAGCGCGGCAAAGTCGAGCAGCGGGTTGCCGCACACCAGCCGCTCCAGCTCCGTCGCGCTGAACAGGTGGATGGCCGGGCCCCCGCACAACATCATGAACCCGCGCGCAAATGCCTCAAACTGCGCCCCCGCATGCACACACACCTCTGCTAAGCCTGTGGACGGCCTAATTTGAGCTTGTGCACGCGCCCCTCCTTTGAAACATAGCCCCGCGTATCCAGTTGTGAATTCTACAATGGAGTGATGTCCAGGGCCCTCATTGACCTCCTTTGTAACACGATATTGGGAAGAGCAGCTCAGACACAGGGACCGGAGCTGTAGTGGTTGTGATGGTCACTCGAGGCATGATGAAGAGAGACTCCCTATGAAAGCCACAAGCAGACCTACAGCCACAAGGCGCAAACAGCAGGAATAGCAGAGATAATGCCACAGGGGAGCCCCACCTGCTTCTCAACGGAGGTGTTGAGGATGCAGTCCACATAGGCGTCCACGTACTCGCGCCGGTTGTCGGCTGTCACCGCCACGTCATCGCCGTCCTCGCAAAGCGCCGCCGATACGGGCTCCCCAATGCCGGGCAGCCCCGCTGTGAACGTCAGGCAGAAGCTCTCCACCACGCCGCCTGTGTCTGTGGCCACACGTGCAAGCCCGATTCAAGCATGAGTCATGCAGTTCAACACATGGCCGCGCCCTAGTGTGCCCAAGCAAAGCTGCAAGGCCAGTTTGCATGCAGGAAAGGTTGCACCCCAGCACCGAAAGATTCTACCAATCCATTCTGCGCTACCAAAGCAGACACTTCGAGGAGTGCCAAAGCAATCATACTTGGATATGGCGGCTCTAAAACCAGGGCCAAGTATGCTGGTCAACATTGCACTTGTACGCTGCCTCGGTCAACCCAGGCAGCATGCTGGAAAACGTGCGCTCACCCTCGACCTCCAGGAGCTTCACGAGGGATTTGCCAAGAGTGGGGTCCATATCGGCCAGGTCTCGAAGGCCCGCCGGCTGGCCCAGCAGCTTCCGGTACAGCGCGATGGGCAGCGGAAAATCCAGCAGCACCGCGTTGTAGATGGCCAGGCCAAGCACCAGGCCAATCAGCATGAACTCTTCCTCCACCTCCAGCGTGCTCGGGTTGAACCAATACGTCCGTGATTCCTACACCCAAAACCATGCACCTTTAGACCAATGAGACATTCAACAGAAAGAAAGAGAGCGCTTCCAGATGTTCAGGGTGGCTCAGCAGCTCTATACCTCTCTCCAATTCTGCTGTGGGTATCTATGGACAAGCAAAGCCCCATGCAGGGGATCAAGCAGGATGTCAGTTGGAGAGGTGGCGGCACCAGAGTGCGCACCGGCTGGAAGACAAGCATGCCATAGTCGGGCGAGAGCAGCTCGGTGACTAGCAGCTGGAAGAACTCCTTCTTGACCCCGCCCGCGTCGATGCCGTCCTCGCCGATGAAATGCACGCGCAGTGGCTTGAACAAGTCCTTTGGGCGCTGCCGCGCCACCTCGTTCAGCGCATCCTGTGGGCACAGCAACAGTTTAGTGGGAGTCGGCAGTTGTAGGTAGAACATGCTGCAAGTGATCACCACTCGATGGCAGGCATGCATAACTTTAGGACTGGGGGGCTCACCATGCAAAGACAAGGATGCTTGAGGAAAAATTACAGGCTCTCTCTGGCAGAACTGATGCCTTTGGAGTTGTTTTAAATCTCATTCCATTCGACACAATGTGAGCAGATTGGTGTGCCACTACATGCTTGGTTTCTAAAATGCAAATTTGCATCGGGAGCAGGTCGCACAAGCATGGTCCTGACAGCAAAGCACATGCCAGGAGGTAGAGAACAAAGGCAAGAGCGGTTTGCACCTCCAGCAGGTGTTGGCGGCGGATGCGCAGGATGCACATGTCGGGGTGGGTGGCAGGAACGCCGCTGTCCTCGGGCTTGGGCAGGTTCATGCTGCCCTGCCTCACCAGGCCCCCGCCGCCCTCTTTCTCCAACAGCGCCTCCGCAAATTCCCGGCTGCCGCCCGCTAAAAGGGCGGCCGCCGTCGGACTGTTGTGGCCGCTTGTCGTTGGAGAACCGCTCGTCCGGAGTGCTGTCACTTCTCTTGCCGCCATCGCCCTCTCATCCACCTGAACCATGTGTGACTTCCAGTCAGGGGCCAGTGAAGATCCAACTGACATGCACTTCAGGCAAGATGTGCATGCGTCAGGGGGTATGACCATGTCGTCCCTTTACAAGAGGAGAACGCAGGATGCTCCAAGTGGGCCTGTGCTCAGGATGCAGAGAGCGCGGCCATGGCTGGAGCACAACAACTGCATGGAACTCTTAGGCGAAGGAAGGGATACACTGAGGCTGACCTGGTAGGTATCCGAGTTGGCCGCACTAGCAGGCACAGGCACTGGGGCAGCACTGCTGGGGTAGGTGGCGGCTGCATCTGCAGTGTCCAAGTGAACGCCATTGGACGCCGCCGCGGCCTCATTGCCGGCGCGCCACATGTGCTGCCACAGGCCGCGCAGGCCGTGCTGCCTGTCCCTCCTGCGGCGTTCCCTCCGATCCTACAAACACACATGCATGCCACACCATCGGCCCCTGTATGCCATTCCAGCTACAACAGACATGTTATGACTAATTGCTGAACTTATCACTGCTCTTGCAGAAATCAAGTGTGTTCTGTTCAAAGCACACGTGAGCTCTGGCTTCTGCCATTGATCAGGAGAACTGGCAGCTTTCTCAGGTCAGCGATGACATCCATGCATTGGAAATGGTCCATTTGGACAGGCCTTCCACATTATGTAGGAGAAAAGCAGTTTTGATGGGCCGGAGCGTACCTGGTCTGCGGGGGCATCCCTGCCAGAGGTGGAAGCTTCCCCGGCCGCATTGCGCCTCGTCGCCTTGACGTCCGGCAGAACACGGTCCTCGGCAGGCTTCCCCAATCTGGACCCATGCGCATGCTCATACCTCGCCTGGTGTACCGTCTGCGCGCACAATCACTGCACTCTCTACACCAGGCAGCACATGCAGCAGGCTCTGCAGAAATACACTGCAAACAACTTCGTGAAGCTTTGTGGAATGCGCCAAATACGCAGCAATTACCAGCCGTGCCACACATTTTTATATTGTGACGCTGCTGGCGGCAGCCGACATGGAGAGCTTTAGGATGCACACAGCTTTGAGAGCCTCAGAAGGACTGTCCAATTAAAACCAATGTAGCCAGAGTGCATGGGGGATGGTGAGTGTGGCAGGGTGGCATGCCTGGGTCATGAGGAAGCGGGCTTCGGTGTGCAGCAACTTGGACTTGGCGCGCGGGTTGAGCAGGAAGGGGTAGGAGCAGAAGGAGAAGGGCCCGTCCACGCCCATAGCATGCTGCGGCGAGTCGTGAGTCTGCCGCCATGCCACATAGTGGTCCTCCACGTCCAGCTTCTCACTGTTGCACAGCGCACACAGCACAGTTGCCACCTCGGGTGAAGATTCCCATATAGAGGATGTCTCCTCGCATCTTACATCACAGCTGATGATTAGCCTTCCTGACCTCTCAAAGAACAACAACATCACACTGCCGTTGCATAAAGGCCTCTCTGCTAGGATATTCAGTTGTAGGGCAACGCATGAGCCAAATGTGCATGCATCCAATTGTGTGGGAAAGACATCGATGTTTGTTGAGGGGTCAAGGCAGGGACCACACCTGATGAGCTCGTTGTAGAAGGCGTCGGGGGGCAATTTGCGGCCAAGCTGGTTGGCCTCTTCCACCTTGGCGAGCACCTTGATGACGTTCATGACCGACACGGTCAGCTTCTTAGTCACCATGAGCTCGCTGGTCAGGTAGTCCTGCAGCGGGCGCACCACGCGCTGCTCCAGCAGATCCTCCGGGTACTCTGCCCACCACTTCACCAGCATCTGCTCGCCGAACATATCTAGGCTCAGCTCTCTTCGTAGGGCAGGATATGTCATGATACTGTCAGTATGGAGCTCCACATAAATTGCTCTGCAGTGCATGTCATGCCATGTCATTGCCAGCAGTGCCATGCGGCGAGGTGGTACAAGGAAGAGTCAAGCATTTCATTTCCTGGCAGGCACAGGTTATGTAACGCCGTTCGGGGACCACGGCTGTCTTAACGGCACAGCTACAAGGGGTTGCATGCATGCTGTGGTGACTTGGCGAGGCGTGCGGTGCGCACATGTCTGCAGGAGGAGGGGGCCTGCAGGATGGAGCTGCACAGGCGGGGGATGAGCACGCTGGCGCTGCGCCGCTCGCCCAGCAGTGGGCTCTGGCATGCCGCCAGGACCACCTGCGCCCTGCACACACCCCAAATCTCCCCTCAGACGCCTTTCCACACCAACCCCCATATGCCCCGGCAGCTTTGTCCAACAGGCATCTATCCACTCTCGTTGTCACAGGTGCCTCGAGTCCTGTCAAGGCCTGTGGGAGGCCAGTGAGAGCTCCAGCAGGGGCAGACATGGAAGCATATGGGTCCTCATGGTTTTGGTGGCGCTACTCATAGTGACCTCTTGCGGGGCATTTGTGCTAGCACTTGCATGCAGCTGCATATTTTGGCCGCAGGCGTGGGTACAAGGGTGCAGTTACTAGCACAAGCTACCAGAAGCAGGTTCAGCAGGAGGAGAGGCACCGTTCGGGCGTGCCGAGGAGGCGGTAGTTGCGGTGGAGGTCGTCCAGCAGCTCGTTGGTGGCCTTGTACAGGCAGCTCTCCACGCACCGCGCAAACACCTCCGCCAGCGGCCGCGCGGCCGGCTGCAGCTGCGCCTCGTCTGAGGCGCCCTCGGCCAGTGGCGCGTACAAGGAGACCACCTTGGACTGCACCGCATCCAGCAGCCGCATGTCCATGCCCACCGCGCCCTGTTCAAACACCCTTTCAGCCTCCTGGATGTTACACGGTGATGTTTCCCTGCTGATGTTACACGCGGTCCTCACGTTGTTCCGGGGTTGTTTTCTCACTCGCGCATGCTTTTCGAGGCTGTTATGGTGCAGTTCTCATGTTGTCCAGTGCTGGTTTCTGAGGTGATGTGGAGCTGTTGTGCCACTGCTCTCCTGCTGTCATGTTCCATGTTGACGTTGTGCTGGCTGGCCGCTGCCTGTGGGTATTCTATCATCCACTGGTTGGCCACAAGATTCGGACAATGCAGTGCATGCTGGCTGGCTTGCTGGCCCTTCGGCTCAGTCCCTGCCTCATGTGAACCACCAAGCGCACAGGCTTCCCTTCTCAATGGGCGCAGTTTGCATAGCTGGGCGCTGAAAGCAAGAAAGGTACCTTGAAACCAAAGGTGGCGCTGAGAGCCGCCGCCGACCCGAACACCATGTCGATGGCAGTGCACAGGGGCTTGAGGTGGGGCATGACCTCCGGCTGCGCCCTGTCGCTCAGGTCTAGCTGCGCCACCATCTCCTCTCCCAGTGGCACTGCGGCTGCTTCTATGGCGCACAACAACCTGCAGGCACATGCAACAGACTCAGCCCATCAACTCTGTCTCGACTCCCAAATTCCAATTGGACTCCTCTCCAGACTACTGCGTGTCCGCATGTTATTGGGTGTTCCAAAGGTGGTGGCACATTTCTGGGAGGTATGGACACAGACTTGCACAGAGTGTCTGATTCGACTAGCTGACACTAATGAGGAAAGGTTGCTGCAGTCGAGTGGTGGAGACCTGTCAAGTAGCTGGGGCTGCTTGGGCTCAGGGAACTCGTCGGGTGCGCTTGTGAGGAAGGCACTGCTGCAGCCGCCCGCTACCACAGCACTCACCACGGGCGCCCTGCCCCCTCGAGCCTGCACGAGCCCGCATGCACACATCGTGACTTGATGCCATAGCATGTGTGGAGCCTTCTGGGAGCAGCATGTGCTGCAAGGTTCTTCCAGATTTCCACTGCCCTACAACGCACCAGGATCGACTCTAGACTCTCCTCAATACCCTTGTCTGTTCTTCAAGAGCCATGGCATGCATGTAGATTCACTTGCAAGAATTGATCGGCAAGAGCATGCATCATGTGGGAGAGCAAAGCAAGGGGCACATGGGAGGAGCATGTGGCGGCACCTGCAGGAAGGGCAGGCGCAGCTGTGTGGGGATGGTGATCTCGTTGCGCGGCTGCAGTGCGTCCACGTCAGCGCCGACATCAGCGCTGGCATCATCGTCCTCGCTGCCACTGCCCTCCTGGCCGCCAGAGAATTTCAGGTAGGGCAGCTGCCCGTGCTCTGTTGAGCCGCACCCATACACTGTCCCATCCCTGCAGACCAGTCAACGCAGCCCTTTGATAGCGGCGCAATTCCGAGCTCGCAAGCATTCATGTAGATGGCCTTCCTCAAAATATCACCGAAGCTGCCCTGGCTTGTGTTCAATGCCCCCTCACAGAACAGCTGCACTGCAATTGAGCTGAGATGGTGCAGCTGTGCCATGCACATGGCAGGTGCCCTCAGTTGCCTGCCCTCCTGCTTGTGGAAAGGCACCTAACCATTTCCACTCCGTCAATTCCAACAGAGCAAAGAGAGAAGGATGGCAGGGCAGACCTGCACAGGAAGAGGGTGTGCTGGCGGCCGCAGGCGACCTGGCACACGCCCGCATTCTCCAGGTCGCGCACGGGTGTCGGCGTGGCCTTGTCTCGGAAGGTGCGCGTGCCGAGTTGGCCGGCGCTGTTGGCACCCCAGGAGTACACGCTCGTCTCTGTCACCGCCACGGTGTGCTGCCCGCCCGCTGCCACCGCCTTGACTCCCTGCTTGCACATGCTGGCACATGTCAGGATCATCATCACCTTCACCATGCCAAGCATGACTTCGCAACACCAGGACAGCCCGCTTGGCCACTGTGCCAATACCTGGCTGGAACTGCGACAGCGGGACATGCCAGGCTTCCAAGGAAACTTCTTGGTGACCAAAGACACCGCGCTTGTCAATGGCATCAGGCAGTGACTTTTATTCTTTCCAGCACATTTAAAACAACAATGAACACCACACCACACCTAACTTATGAGGTGCAAAGCAAGAGGATGACTGGACAGTTGAGGCACACCAGGCCAGCTCGGGCAAAAGTTACAAACCTGGAGGGGCACTCGGCGGGGCATGCAGACGCGGTGATCTTCGGGAGCATCGATTTCCCCTGTGGGCGTGCTGGGGTCCGAGGCCAGGTGTTTCTCCAGCACGTGGTCTGGCACGCTGAACAGCCACTCCGTTGCCACCTGTCCAGACTTGCGCTAACTCACACCAGCTCCATATGGGTTATCATGGCCAATTTTTCTGTGAGAAGACAAGACACGAGCTCTCCAAAACATGAGCACCCCAAAACAGCAAGGGTGTCGCGCAGTATGCAGGGCTTCAAGGCTCCTGAGCAGTGCACAATGATGAAAGTGATGTGCAGCAAGAGGAACACATCCACGATTCCCAATGTTTCTTGAAGTCTTTGTCGAAGCGGGCCAAGGCATTGAGATCTTTGGGGGCACCTCATCATCCATGTTGCCAGTGTCAGGGTCCAATGTCTGAAAAGTCTATGTGCCTCATGGCCAAGCCATTAGGGGGTCGGGGAGCACCTCGACACCGACGTTGCCGGTCTCGGAGAGGGCGAGCTCGGCTTTGTCGGTGGGGATGCCCATGTCCATCATGGCGCTGAGGAAGCGCTGGTTGACCTTCCGCCGCGCTCGCCGCCGCTCGCTCGCCGTCCGCTGCACCTGCATGCACCGTCATGTTTAGTGGCAGAAACACGACAAATTTCACGCTCTCAAGACCTTCCCTGCTTTTGCACTGCTCTACATGGACAATCTGCCTTCTGTATGCGGCATGGAACTAACAACGTGCTCAGATACTGCGATGCAGTACCGCGCTTTTGAACATCTCTTTTTATGTGCATACTCATCTCCAGACATATCCATAGAGTGGACAGGATCTGTGCGATGGACACTGCATGCAAGCATAAGACAGTGTTCAGCAGGCGCACTCGTTCGGCGGCATCGGCGTTTTTGGGCAGGCCGAGCTGGCCGCGGTCGTTGGCGCCCCAGGCGAACAGGAAGCCGTTGGCGGTGAGCGCAGTGCTGTGCTCATCCCCAGCTGATAGTGCAACCACCGGAAGCGCCCACAGGCCGCTCACCTCACAGGGTGCGCGCCTGTCCTGAAAGTCCCCCAGTCCCAGCTGCCCTGACGAGTTGCAGCCGAACGCAAACACCTGCTCCCACACCGCAATCGGATCAGTGATCATTATGAGAAAACTGTCTCCTTACATCAAATACCTGTGCCATGCAGTGGGTCAGTTCGGCAACTGATGTTGAGGCCCGGACATTCATTTAAGCAGACCGAATAGTATATCTTGTGGCATGCAGAGGTGCTATTGACAACATAAGCTCTTGCATCAACACCCCATCATGCTCCTAGACTGCACTTGCTCCATGGTCATGGCCTCCGGTTTGAGGGCGCAAGTTGAAGGTATACAAAGTTTCTAGTTGGGCACACATTTCAGTCCTGGTGAAAGCTGCGCCGCACCTGGGAGGTGGCGGTGACACAGAGGGTGTGGTAGCGGCCGCACACAATCTGGCACACAAACATGGACTGCAGCGGCTTGATGGAGCGCGGCTTGACCCAGTCGGTCTCTGCACGGTCCCCCTGTCCGCACTGCCCCATGCTATTGCTGCCCCACGTTATCACATCGTCCGGCGTTATCGCCACTGTGTGCTCCGCCCTGCACACCAATAAAAGCTTCAGTTGGCACTGAACGTCGCAGCAAAGCTGCCCAAAGTGAGGTATTGTTTGCTAAGAGATCCGCATGTTCTCATGACTGCAATGTATTGCAGGGTGTGTAAACACCCGACTTTCCATCATCCAAGCATGCAAGCTATATTAAAATGCAGGTGGACATGGATTGCTGAGTTAAGAGGCAGCTCTCTGATGTAAACCATCGATGCTTAGAATACAGTGCACTACTTCCAAGCACATCGATAGATTTGGCCTAATTGGAAGCGAGCATCCATTCCCTTGGCTCCGGATGGGTAGTATACCGAAGGACATATTGTCCCCCTGTAACCAATACGCGCTTCAACAGCAATTCCTCTCCTGGTGACTAAATCTGAGGTCAACAGCTTTAACCTATCTACTGGGTTCAGGGGTATGACGCATTTACCCGCAGGCGATGGCGCGCACATCCCAGCCGTGGAGGATGTTCATTTTCATGGGCACGTCGCGCAGCTCGCCCTCCCCCAACCCCCTCGATGGCCGGGGGCTGCGGGGTGGGGCCACGCCCAGCTGGCCGCGATCGTTGCAGCCCCAGGTGTACGTCTGATTGTCGCCGCTCACCCCAGCCGCATGCGACTCCCCAATGCTCAGCGCCGCCCATCGCCGCACCACCTGCCACACCCAACGCCCTTGCTGAGTGCCGGCATCCTTCTTATCACATCAATTTGTGGACATGTTGGAAGCCCGTGACACTGAGGCACATATTTCTGTGACTTCTGTGTTGTACTTCAAATTGCAACTGCTTAAAACTATGTCCTCAAGGAAGTTGTTCCTTAAAACACGCCAGTATCAGGTATATGACATGGGCTGAGGGGGTTGAACAAGCAGGCTGATTGCAATCCCGGCTCTCTTGCCGAAGCGAGTGCATGTGTAAGAGCGGAGTCTCGTGCTGGCTATCATCGCTCTCATGTCTTTGCCTGATGCTGCTGTCAGCAGTCTCTTTCTACGTGGAGTGTCTTCACTGCCCCTTGCCCTGGCTGCGTGGCTGCAGAGTAGGGGGTTGCATGCTGGAATTTCAAGTAACAAGGCTGTAGAGTAGATGGGAGCGCTGGCCTCACCTGCATGACCTGCGGCTCCTGAACATCTGCAGTGCCACCCACTCCCAGCTGCCCATTGTTATTCCGACCTGCGAAGAGGTGCATAAGTGCATCAGAGCTGCTTTCTTGAGGCTGGGTCACCTGCTCCGTGGCTGTGCTGTCCCAGTAAATGCCCTTGGCAGTGACTCGGTGCAACGCTAGAGGCAATGCTGTCCTCGGTTCTCATCCAAGAACGTCGATACTGCCAAACACTGCTCTAGATGTACTTTGTCATCATAGTTCCATACCACACTGCTTCCCAGTGCAAAAAGCTTCCTATCCGCTTTGTTGCCTGTCATTGCTGTACATCGTTTGGCGCCGCAGGCTTGCTGCGACTGAAGACAATGCTAGCTTTTTTGGTCCCTCCAAAAAGGCATCCTCTGATGGTCAGGAAGCCCATGAAGCTGGATAAATAGCTTTTATTCTTAAGTGAAGTCGTTCACTTGCAGGTAGCCCTTCGTTTAGTATACCAGGTCTAGTTGAAGTGGGTTCTTACCACAAACCCAGCCATTTTCGTCGATAGCAGTCGAAAGCAGAGGAGTGGATGGTGATACTGCAAATTCCGTCTCCTGCAATCAGTCATCCATGAAGTCATTGCAGGGCAGGACATGGGCCCTCTCTGACTCCAACACATCCTAGCAAACCCCGAGACTGCCCCTACATGTTCCTTGGTCACATACTGTGGCGCGATCTGGGGACCAGAATAGTCCTTCGATGCAATGATTTGATTACTATCGATCATAATACGGCGCCAGCGCCGCATCTGATGGCTGAGTAAGTGAGTCGACATAGATCCTGAGACCGAAACAGTAGCCATGTGGGCAATCTACCTTGGCAACCTGGATGTGCTTGTTAATTCTGAGCCTAGGCAGCTCTGGTGATAAGGTCTGCTCCTCCATCACTCGGCTCGACCTCCCTTTTGCTCGCCTACGTTCGACAGCTCGACGGGAAGTCACAAAGCCCGTCGGTCCTGTGGGCACCCGAGTGATCCACCCTTCTTCGATGAAGTTTGGGGCACTTGATTCACTGCCCCCTTATGTAGTACTGCCTTTATAATTTTCAAAAGATTTCGCCCTGAAAGCAATCTCAAAGATAGGACTGAGTGCCACAGGCAAGGTTTGCCAGTATTGCCACTGCTACAAACTCAAGGATCACGTCAATTGATCCTTAGGTTGAGAAGCAAAGACGACCTTTCCAGCGTGCTGTGCATTTGTCGCCCTACCGAACTAATAAGTACGCAGTATCTCATAAATTGGGCATCTTATACTGACATTGATACTGACATGCCCCTGGATGATCAAACAACATTTTGCTATATGGGGCTGCGGTACTCTAGGAGTAGTGGGGAACTACTGTGAGTGGGCATTTATTTTCAAATCTGTGTTGGGAACCTGAAGTAGTTCCAATGCAAGCGTGCAATGCTGTATGTTCGGGACTTCTAATGGGCACCTGAGAAAGCCTAGTAGCAATTTCGCTTCAAAAGAAGCCCCGGGCTCTGGAGGGCAGGATCATGCCAGCAGTGATTCTCTTCTGAGCCGCTACAGCCCCGTAGATTTGAGGCCTTTTAGTGTGGCAAATGAGATCTGATATGAGTACAATAGCAGCCACTGGCACCCTCATGCCATAGCTGTCTGGAACCGTTCTGTGTGACACAAACCACAACTGTGCTAGTGAACATTCCTCCTGCAGGTGCGGCCCTTGCTCGAGGGCATCATGCTCGATTCTGTGATAGGAGTCTATGTCTCGAGTGGATGAAGAATGTGTTGGACCCTGCATACTGCCCACTTACAAACCTCAGTCTGAACAATGCTGCTTCATCTTTCAGCAATCAAGGATCTGAAGCTGGCTATGGACCCCGCTAACTACAGCTTATGCAAGCAGAGGTGAAGACTACTACTGGTGGGGTCGTAAGGGTCTTAGGCTGTCCTGGCCTGAAGCGCCAGGGTACTTTGCACACATTGAAAGTGCGCTGCAACATCAACATCTCAATTCTCTGCCCGTACAACCCAAACAACTCCATCCAGTCTCGTCTGAATGGGATTCCAAGTGCTCCCCATGCGCACCAGTGCCCACTTTCCAGGGCGAGCGTGCCCTGCACAAGGCAGACATCTGATCAACAAATTGCACAGTTTCTCATGTGCTGTTGCCAGAAGTTTGTGATCTGCAAGTGTTGACAAGATGCAGCAGCTAACTTGAATGCAGCATTTGCACACATCTTGAAGGTCAGGAAACGCAGATGTGACTTATATAACTGAAAATGTCCTCAAGACAGACCTATGAGGCAGCACTCCCACCCACGATGATCTGGTTTATGGGCTGCAAATCACAACACACAAACCCCCGTGAGAGGGTCCGATATAATATTTGATGCCTGTTAAGATTAAGCTAGACGACTATATGAGCCTCGCAGCACTTCAGAAATGTGAGCCTTGTTGAAAGGTGTTTACAGGGAGCAACTCACGATGAACACCAGCTTGACAAAGAAACCGATGAAGCCCATGACGACAAACCCCAGCGCAGTCTGAAGGCAGATCTTGTTAAATTCTGCAAATCAATCAAGCACAGACTGCATTAATTTTGGCTGGTTGTGATTGAAGGCTTGTTGATGGTGTCTCCTTGCTACCGCGCATACGAGAATAAAACCGCTGGCCATACTTGAAACAATGCAGCTTGCCAATCCCGCACCTTTCCTGTCGGGCTTTGTGCATCGCTTGACTAACCGCACACTATTCTTGGAGAACTCCTTCAAAGGTTCCAAGAAACTTTCCATCGTGTATACTGAGATGCTTGTACAGCAATTGCTGATAGCTTGCACCCACTTTGCTCTTAGAATAAACTTGACTGCTGGCAAGGGAAATTGGTGAGAGCCGGATGTCAGTGTCTCGAGGCAACTTCTGAGACGCCCCGCCAACTCCTGGACAGCCAAATTTGGCAAGTTGGAGCTGGACAGGTGGCCAGCAGGTCAAGAAGGGTTGTGAGAGAGGGTTGGATGTTTTGCGCAGGTGGAGGACTCGCGATCTATCTTGGAGACATCGAAAAAGTGAAGTATGCGCAGGAAGGCTCAATAGATGCCCAAGTGACTCTCACAAGGAAGGCCTGTCGCACCAGTTTGTCTTTCCCAAAGTGCTGGAAGCTTCCTAGAGGTGATTTCTCTTATCGGCTCTTTCACACGAACCCAAATAGGGTTGTCAGTGTTAAGGTTTGTACGGCCTGAGTGGCTTCTGGCGCCTATCTAAGGTACAATGTCAGTGGAGGAGACTGAGGGATCAAGGATATCGTCGCTGCTAGAGGCATACAATAGATATTTAGAGATCTATCTGCCTCAGAGAGGAGGACATCGCCCATACGCTGGGAAACCTCACACCATGGTGCTGGTATCGTTCTAATGCGCCTGCGCCGAGAGACAACGGTTTCTGTGTAGAAGTACAAGAACGGTTTCATTAACTTGTGGACAAACATGGAGAAGAGGAACGCAACAGAGGTGCACACAGTCCTGTGCAGACATGACAGTCCTGACGGAACCGGCATGAATTTGCAAGATCAAGACTTGGGTATCTACATGGACAAAGATCTTACCATGGGCTTGGGCGGCATGCCCGCCATGGGCCGATCAGAGTCCTGTGAGCTCAGTTCTACGCTTGCCTCTTGCGGTCTTGTCAAGGCCGGCAGGTGTGGGCAGTTTACGTCCCAGAAATGTCATTTTGAGTTGCTGCAGAAAGATGTGCTGGCCCATCATCATGCTGATGAGTCTGTCTCAGCAGTGTTCCTGCTGACATGCACCATCAAGAGCAACACAGGCAAGCTTAATGCGGCAGCAGTGCATCTCTCTATAGAGGAGTCTGGAGTGTATCGTTTTCTAGCCATCGCCAAGCCTCCTGTTGATGCTGAGTTTGCTGCACCTCAGGAGGTAAATGGTGTCATAGGTTTTGAAAAGAGCACGGCAATGGAAGGAATCTATGTCGGGCATGAGACTTGCGGCAGGATGGTTTGTGACCAGGTTGACAGCACCAAAGCCATCGTCAACCTCCTTCCGGATGAAGGCACAGAGGAGTCGAGCTGTCTCTCTGCAATGCTGTTTGTGTGCCTGTCACCTGCATCAAATCTGACATTTGATATGTCTGTGTCAGTTCAAGCTTCCCTCTCTGCGGGTAGTCCGTTCAAAAGGTGGAGGAAAGAGAAGTATGTCAGCTATGAACTTGACAACAAAATGGCGCAGCTCTCTGTAATGCCCATGTAGTGGTTTTTAGCCAGAAAGATTGCGCGCGTGTCTGGATCAGCCTCCCCTAGGAGAATGTAGCAACTGCCATGTTGCGGCAGAGTTGAATGAAAGTTTCATATGTAATCGCCAACAGATTCCTTGGAAGGAAGGGCAGCAGAGGACCGGAAACCGTTTTGGGGCATTGGAATGGACAGTAGCGCTCATCGGCAGAGGGCATCCTTGCAATCTAAAGGGCAACTTGCGTTGAACGTTTGCCCACATTTAATGCCCACATACAACACTGTCATAATGGAATCTTTACTTTCATTATTATCAATATCATAAAAATAATTTCCTGCATGGATAGCATCAATGTAACATATTGGACACAATCAAAGACTTATGCCGGCTCAAAGGGCACCAATTCCAACAGCAGCCTGTGCAGACTATCCGGCTATGCATATAGCAGGGATAACAACTGACCCGGTACAGATCCTGCCATCGTACATAGATGTCACTGTACTCGCATACTTGGCAGAAAGGAAGTCAGTGCTAAATGAAGTACGTCGTGGTTCTGTCGTATGGTACTTTCTCTCCTTCTTCCAGTTTCCATGTCTGACGAGAGGAAGTTGCACTGATAATCACTGCGCTGCTAAGGTAGTGTGACAGCAGGAAGATCCACTGAGAAGTGCCTGGCGGTGGCTCCCGCATGGTATGTGTTATGGAGCTGTTCAAGAAGTGAAACTTTCTCATATGTTTTTCAGCTTCGCTGTTAGAGCAATCTTGTTTGCGTCTCTCTCAACGAGGAGGCGCTGGGCGGCCAATAAAGCTTGGCGGGTTGCTTCAGTGACTGATGGCAATACAGCGACCAAATCCCCATCTCTAAGGTCAGGAGGAGCGGGCCCTGGGCCGCTGAGGGCCCTCGCCTTTAACATGATCTCCCCCCAAGCCACCATGACTGTCTGCACAGCAGCCGCATATCGTCACTAAATCAGGTCAAAATGCAATTTACAGAGACCCAAGACATTGACAGATGTGAAATGACCACACCAGCTAGCTCGCCACAGTAGTCAAGCACGGGATTCTCATGTTGAGGATGATAAGGGGTCTGAAAGAGTGATTTGACAGTCGTACCTGGGCGACTTCGCGCACAGAGCTGTCTTCTACAGGCCCGACTGCACACACTGCACGTTGCAGCATAGACTGCTCATCCAGGAACTGAAAATGTCCGGCTGAGCCCAATACAACCTCCCATGCTGGCCCCTGGCATGCATTATAATATCGCCTGCACATGTGCATGCATATTAAAGTTGTCTCTTCCTTTATGTAACAGACCACACCCCCTGCAGGCAGAAGCCGTCTCATGTGCGATTTGTCAGCAAAAATATGGGCTTCGCAGAAGTGTGAGGTTTTTGGCTCTTCTGGGACCAATTGCCCAGCTGTCTTTGCAATGTATAGTCATCAAGTATCGCCAGTGTCAAAATGAGATGCCACCATAATGTTGCATCAAATGCCCTTATTGTACGGCATGCATGCATCGGCCAGGTGGAAAGGACAGTTCTCACCTGTAATTTGAATCCTTGGGCACACAGTCACCGGCGTGGCCGCTGCCCACGACGGCAAGGGGAACGCCGCGAGACATGTGCCGGATGGTGGCCACCGCGGAGGGAAAGTCCGGACCTTGCGGTGTGTAAACAGTCACGTCCACAGGATCCAGCAGGCACACCGCCTTCACGCGTGGATCCACTGCAGCCGCCAGTGCACTCACTTTCCCACCCTGAATCAACAGATTGCTGAGAAATAGTTGGGAAATAGCAGGCATTCAACTGTGTTGTTACCGCAGCCATTACTACTGGGTATGTTGAACATCTTGACTAGCCGCACCCTGGAGTGGCCGCAGAGATAGGTCATGTCAGTGTCAGCGAGCTGGGACAGAACAGGGTCAGTCTTAGCCCAATCTATGATCTCCCGTATCAACTCCACACACAGTCTGTCATCCAATGGCTCTGTTGCGCTCTCAACTGCATGCAACCACCCAAAACTTGGTTGTCTGTTGTGCTGCACCTCGATGCCAGTCAAGGCAGTAAGCGCAGTTCACAATTCACATGCAAAAAGATGAAAGTCTGTAATAGTGCAAAGTGCAAGCACCTTTGTCATACATCACGACTGTGTAACCCCACGTGGCAAGTCGACGTGCATATGAGAAGTAACTGGAGGCCGCAGTCAGAAAGCCACTGCTGATGATTGCAAGCGGGTATGGCGGCAGCATGCCTGCACAAGCACAAAGGGCAGTGTCAAGATACTGACATGACACTGACCTCACATGGCACCACATGTGCCTGTCAAAAATCTCGATCAACTCAGAAGACACGAGGTACTCCTTTTTGTATAGTTTCTAAATATGAAGCGAGGGTGTGATGAGCTGATATTACCATGAGATTTTCCATTCTTCGGATACACAACGTCCAGGCTCAACATGCAGCGGTTTCCCAGACACGCAGGAAAGCATCGGCTGCATGTATGTTCCAGTTGTGGAAACGGTGCAGCTGCTAGGGGTCCAGGCATGCTGTAATCCACACTGGGGAATGCCTCAGTGCCTGCCAATGCGCTGCCTGGTGTATCCTGCTGCTGCTCTGAAGCATGTGCAGCATGGAGACACTGTGCACGTGGGCAGCTGACTGAGGCTGTGGCCAAGCCCAGAAGGGCCAGGCGCCTAGATAGTGCCTCATCACCACCACTTTTAGGTGCAGGCTGTCGCTCTGTATCAGAGTCTGCAGCTGTCTGTCGCCATGCATTAGCCCTGAGATTGTAAGTATGCCTGCAACCAGGCTGCTTCCTCCTTCTTCCATGGAGATGGCGAGCACTCAGATCAACACAGCCCCAAGAGAGTTGCATACTGGGGTTTAATGTTAAACAAAGGTAAAATGAGCTTCATTTCATGAAAAGGATGCTCGGGAAGTGCACATCCAGGCGCATCTTGCCCCATGCAGTACTGAACCGCTGGCCTTATGTTGCTTTATCACATCAAATTACGCAAAAATTAGATCAATCATCAATTGAGAGGTGCAATATCAAGACTAAGAAAAGATAACTCTCGAAAATGAAGCTTCGTTGTGTCCCTCAGATCAGTTCTGTGCAACCGTGAGCTTTCCGTTTTGATCTAAGAACAAGATTCGTTGTTCTATACACTTTAACGACACAAGAGTGAAAGAACTTTCCCAATCAACTATCTCTAGGAATATATGTGTGTTGAATCCGTCTAGCATGCAGACAAGGTTGGTAGATTTTGTGGTGACGTGGCATCATCCATTCTTTGGCTCTCTTTCCTCAAGAGCTGCAAGGGCAGGCCATTTCATGCTATACAGCAACCTTACAGTGAACAATAGCTCGATCTTTCTGCTGCACACCGTAGGGTGTAGGTATCTCTGTGAAGAACGCTTCGTGTCAGCTCTATGCTGCTGGAGTGGTGGATGGGATCAGGGATTCACTCAGAACTTTTGAGCGGTGCTAGGTGAGGCTGTGATTGATGTCCCTGCAAAGATGTCAGGGACCTGTCACCAGCTATCTTTGCATCAGTCCACTGGGAGTTCGGACTGGTCTCAAGAGGCAAACTCTTGCACAGCCTCTTGACGACAGACTTGCAAGTCATGCCCATTCCGGACCATCTGAGAGAACTGCCAGTGCGTTCAGAACGAGCTGCAGTCGTCGACAGGTAGGACACTACCCCATTCGCAGGCAGGCAAAGGAGAACCAAAAGGGATCTACTTTGACTTCAGAAGTTCCAAATTTCGCATCTCTGCAACTTCTGTCCTGGCACAAATCATTCTATCGGCACGTTTGCAATTTGTGTGCATTATTCAGAACATGTCTGCGCTCCTACAGGTGACAGCGCAGCTCCTGCGCCCACCAGTGTTTGACCCTAGGAAGCTCTCCACCACATTCCTGCCGGGATCCACCGAGTCAGGGCCCCTCCCACCAGCCCCACGATGTTACACCCTCACCCACAATGACCTGACTGGGCAGCTGCGGCTGTCCATCGGCAGCACGTACAATTGGGCGCAAGTCTCTGGCTGGTACACGCGACTCATCAGGTAACCAAAATCATTCACCCGCAAATCCTCTCTCTTTTTCTGTCGATCTATGGCAGTGATCAGTCTTGCAGAGATCAACAGAGGAGGGCACGGTGGTGATAGGGATGAGGTGCTGGCGGAGTGGAAGTTTGACAGTGAAGGGCAGGCAAGCCTGCATGTACACTGCCATGTCAGCGGTGAGGAGCGTTGGTTGGCCCCTCCAGCGCTCCGCAACTACATCTTTCAGCGAGAAATGCCTCTGGTAAGCTGGTCTGCTAACAAATGCCCTGGTGTGATGGGGTGCACAATCAAATGCTCCTGTGTGTGCCACTGGCAGGACTGGCCGAAGCTGGGTGTGGGATGCTGCAGGTGCTGGACACACTCATGCATGCGGATCAGGTTCTGCTTAGGCAGCCCTGTTTGCAGAACGCTGCTGTTGTGGTGCATCTCACCTCCCACATAAAGGTATGCCAAGCTTGCTACATGCATGCAATCTCAATTCTCACGACTTTGTACTGCTTTGAAGGGCAGCATTCCTTAACTGTCTGCATGCATGGAACAGGAGCTCCACATGAGTGTACAATGGGGTTTGCTGACTCAGCGCTCCACATGGCCGATCAACCCGGTGTCCCTACTCCAGCTGGCTCTGGGGTCTCCGGGGGGCCCTGTGGGCCCGGCTTCTGCTCCAGCAGTGTCTCTGGTCAACGGAGCAGTTCCTCCACTGGATGGGGTGGTTGGCACTGCAGCAGACACTCGCACTTTATTGGTCCCCAGTGAGAGTCTGCAATTGCCTGTCAATGGATCCTCCAGGTCTGCAGAGATATGTTCAGGGTCAGAACTGCCATTAGTCAGTCCACCACCAGCTGGTCAGTTGCAGCCCACATCAGGAGTTCTGGAGTCAGCTGCTGGGGAGCCACTGCGATCGAGCAGGGAGCGCAATGGGGAGAATGGAGCAGCAGCACAGCCAAAGGCGCCAAATGATGATGGTCAGTGGCTTCATAGAGGGAAGGAGGCAGAGGCATCTGGAGTGTCGGAAACGGCTCTTATGCCAGCACAGGTTAATGTAGGGTGCAGTCAGCTGCTGGGAATTGCTGTAGATGAGTGCAGCAATGGCAGTGCCGAGCCTTTGAGGCAGAATAGGGACGTCAGTGCAGTCTACTATGTGCGCAGTGGCATTGACACCCAGCGAGAGGCAGCAGGCTTTGGGGAACCAAAAGAGAGTGAGCAGGGGTCAGCATCTTCCTCAGAGCAGCTGGCAAGAAAGGGCCAGTGCTACTACATGAGCCCTCTGCAGCAATCCGAGCTGCGATTTTCCTGTGCTGCCAGCTTGCCTGCTAAGGACGGCAGGCCCATCAATGTGCGCGGAATTGTGAGTGAGTGGCTTGCGAGCGGACATGAAGTTGTGACAGTGAGATTATGATTGTGGACGGTTGGGCCTCAGCCTGGCATCATATCATGTACAATGTGTTGTATTGAGACATGAAACTGCAGTTGATTGGTTGTCAACGCACTTCTTCACGTGTTACATCATATGACCGCAGTAAGGTTCACTCCAAACTCTTAACTTGCCAGCATACCATATGCACTAATGCATTAATCGATGATATCACCTTTTTGCAAGCCACTCTAGTTTGTGTGATACTTGCTGTACTTCAGCCCTCCCTTCAAATCAAACAGCTCTTTCTGCAGATCCTTTACATGCACCTCAAATGTCACCTCCTTGAAAACGGTGCTCCGTCCCACCTCCTTGAAGTGCAGCTGTTGGAAGAGCTTCTGGGAAGGCTCATTGCTGTCACCTATCTTTGCAACAAACCTCCTTATTCCCTGCAGGCAGTAAGCCCTGAAGAAGCATGCACCAGCCTGAACAGACAGCCTTGAACAATTTGACAATGTCAGTTGCAAACAGGGCACAGGACACTGCGGAGGTGAAATGAGACACTCACTAGTTCCTCCATGCCGTACAACATCATTATCAGTAATGCCTCTCTGGCAATGCCTCTCCTCCGGCTGCCTGGCTCTGCCACCATGATCTGTTAAACACACTGACTGCAGTTTACATCAATATGCTGCAAAGCAGAGGAATTTATACCATGCCCAGACAAGTGAAGGAGGACTCTGGCTGCCAGATGAAAACGGGGAATTCCTCACCTCTATTTCTGCCATTGCGCGATCGTCCACATCATTCAGGTACAGGTTCACATCGCCACACATCCCTGAAAATCGTAGCAATAGTTATGTCCGACATCTAGTCATCATGATACGTCCCATGCACGCAGAGGATAAAGACCTGAGCAACAAACGGACCTTCCAGGCCCTCCGTCCGTCTGTCCAGCAGGATGAAAGTACATTCTGCAGCCACCAAGATTCCAGTAGTTTCCCATGCTTGCAGTCATTTACACCCATATTGATATCATGCTGAAACTTGCCACAAGGGGCCTACTGTCCTCATCTTCAGCCCAACTCCTTTGCATTTGATACTCTTCCTGCGCACATGCAAAACAGACCATCTCATTCCTGGCATTGCAACTGCCCAAAAGCTATGCCCGACAGCTGCAGCAGTGACCGCACCTCGAGGGTCAGAGGTTCAGAAGCAGTGGCCTCTTGGAGCTTAGGATCTTTCTGCGAAGCATAGGGAAATTGGTTATGAGCATCGATTACCCCCTCCTTGTTTATTGTCAGTCTTTATGTCCTTGAGGGAACCCCGGATTCACCATCCACTCATGATATTTTAGGACGTGCTCCTTCTTGTATGGTACAAGTTCCACAGAATGTCCTGTAATCTTCAGATTTGAGTTTGACCTCATCAAAGTATCAATGCAAACAGCTTTACAGAGGATCCAGGGTCTCAGATCGGCAGGTTTCCACTAATGACAAACTGACACCGGTACAATATTCATTCACGAAGGAATCAATCTCAGTCATAATCGAGTTGATGCCCACTATGGGATTCAAGGGGCCTACTATAGAGGCTGATCGACATCGTTCCGTGGCTTTCGACAGCAGCGGCCGCCGCTACAGCAAGATCACGTCAGTGCAGTGCAGGCAGTTGCCTATTTGGGCCTAGCAGTTCGAATTTGCGCTTGCTTTTCGGCCATCTTTGACGATCAGTTTGGCCATGTTTTGCGAGCATAATCTTACGGCGCAACCAAACTTTTGGCAGTCCCCGAATAAAAACCTGAGTTTCTGCAGATATCAAACAAAGCTGCCAACCAAGTTGAAGACGATCACCCCGTTCAGCAAGCGTCCTCCTTGCTCCGACAGCTGTGCGTCCCTAACCCTGCAACTTACCAGGTACCCCCAACCCTTCACCTATTGTTATACCAAGTGCCTGTCATAAGATTTCTTAACACCACTTGGTTGGGACTGGATACTACTATCTGTGCGTCTAGTTGCAAGAGGTTGTGCGGCATCACGGTCATGTTACCTTAGCTTGTGCCCTGCTGTATGTTTTTATCTAGGAACAATCCTAATTTTATGTCATTGTTTACAGGACAGTTACACACGGACGAGTTAGCAACAATGGATACGACTATCGCCCGCCAAAGTCTGGCAACGAACCTGGCTCCTTCAGGTATTCCTCACTCCTGCTTGTTATAGATACTTGCGAGCACTTATGAAGCACTTATCTTCAGCGGGCAATTTGACTGTAAGAGCCGAAGACGACTGGACGTGCTCCTTGCGTTGAGGTCACGTTCCCTGCCGCTTGCAGGTGCCATCCTACGCAAGCCAACCAACCCTTTGATGAAGAGCATTCGCCCTCACCAGGCCACCCGCCTTGAAGGTGAGCATCTACAAGCTCTCTGAAGCACAGTATGTTATCTCGTGTCCCTGGTGCAAGTCTGCATGCTTCAGGACAGCTCGTTTTGCACTGCAAGCCAGCTTTGCATTTTACAAGGCACAGTTCTACAGTGCTTCCTGTACCAAGCTTGCACTTCGACCAGATACTGACCTTTCCCATGCATTCTGTGCAGGCAAGCAGATCTGTGCATCTCTGTCATCCTCGGTTAATGCCGCGGCTGTGGCTGAGCGCCCCTTGACCTCATCCCCGGCCACCATCGACACCACCAAGACCCCCAAGCAGCTGGGCTTCACCATGCCAGGCAAGGTTCCCCTCATACCTCAGAATTCTTACCTCCTGGCACCCCTCCTGCTTGCCAATGCCATTCCAGCTCCCTGCGCCTGCTTGCTACTCCTAGTGCCAGAACTGCTGCACCCTGGCATGGGTCCCTCCAGTGTCAGCAATGCTGCATCCTGCCTCTCCATCCAGGCCATCCAAAGTACCCACCAGCGGTGTGTTTACATGTACAGACGCAGAGCAAAAGGATAAGTGCCTCTTTTGATGTGCTACAGGTGAGTTCGAGCCACATGTGGGCTGCTGGATGGGCTGGCCCGAAAGCGACGACTCCAAGTACCTGTGGCGCGAGGGTGGCGAGCCAGCGCGCCAGGCGTACGCCAACGTGGCCAAGGCCATCTCGCAGTTTGAGCCGCTCTTCATGATCGCCAACCCGGGCGAGGCGGCCGCCAACGCGCGCCGCGTGTTCGCCGACAGCCCCAACGTCACAGTCGTGGAGATGCCGATCAATGACGGCTGGACCCGTGACTGGGGCCCCTCAGTGAGTCATTTCAACATGCACACCCGCCTGGCTAATTCTATACTATGTCTCATCACGTGATGTGGACAGGTCTCTTGTGCATTTCTGTTCCTGTACGCAATGGTGAAGGTGGGCTGAACTTCCAGCTCCTTTTGTGGCTGGCATCCCATGTAGAGCTCATGTACAAATGAACACTGCCACTTCAGAAGCTTACAAAGTAGAAGTGTGAAGGACGAGGTTGTATGCGGTGCAGTGCATTGCACGCGACGTGGACGGACGTCGCGAGGTGGCGGGAGTGCACTGGGACTACGACTGCTACGGCGCGCCCGGCAAGATTGCGGCCGGGCGGCCCGCCATGATGCCCAACTGGGACAAGGACTTTGAGGCAGGCCGTGCCCTGCTCACCTCCAACGGTTTGCCCGTCTTCGAGGTGCGCTTGCAGCAGCCGCAAGCCTTGTCCTGTAGATGGCTCACTCTCATGCTGTACATGCTTGGCGTTCCCGGTTGTTAGTGTGGACATCTACGGTATGTGCACGCATGCATGACTTCGGGTTGTATGAACATTAACCCAAAATGCAGTGGGATTTGCCTCCAAGGATTATAGCAGCCACGGACTTGCACTTATCTGCAATGTGTCAAGGAGATGCCTGACAAGCTGGAGATGTTGTGCAGGCGCCACTGCACCTGGAGGGTGGATCCATCCACAGTGATGGCCAGGGAACGATGGTGGTGACAGAGGAGTGCCTGCTGGACCCCAGCCGCAACCCTCACCTTGATAAGGCCAGCATCGAGAACGTGCGCCACTCTCCTGTGCCATGACCCTACATATTTACACCTCATGCAATCTCGTCCTTGCCTCGAGACCTCGTGAGGTTAGGGAAATTGAACATGCAGCACTACCTCCCTGATCTTTTCCGACCACGACATGGTTGCTTACTAGGTAGGCAAGAAGTGCGCTATTGCCTCAAATAAACAAGCAGCACCGTTGGGACCGTCAGCAACTGCCAAAAATGCGTGGGAGTGCAGGAACAGCTGGTTCTGACACTATCTGGTTTGCTGTGCTGAAGGTGCTGAAGGAGTACCTGGGCCTAGAGAAGATCATCTGGCTGTGGCGTGGCATGGAGGGTGACACCGAGGTCGTCAATGGCCACGTGGACAACATGTGCTGCTTCATCCGCCCGGGCGTTGTTGCCCTTGCCTGGAGCGACAACGAGGATGACCCCCAGGTGTGCCTTCCACGGCTTCACAAGTAAAATTGCAGCAGACACAGAGCTGACGACAGAATCTCTTTTCAGCCATAAGCATGCGCGGCAGACACATTACCTGAAGGAGCAAATGCATCGTGTAAGGAGTACCTCTTACACTTGATGATCTGCATAAGAGTGTCTGCAGTATGCATGCTGTGACTCTTATCTGCTGCTCAATAAACCGATGAAGGCGATATCCTGCTTCATGTCTCTCAAAACAGCAATGCTGAGGCTGTGAGGTGGTATTGTTGTGCGCAGCACGAGGTGGGAGTGAGGAATTTGGAGATCCTGAACAACACCACAGACGCGCGCGGCCGGAAGCTGGAGGTGGTCAAGGTGCACTGCCCACCCCCGCTCTTCCGCACCTACAAGGAAGCCGCCGGTGTCGACGTAAGGACCCTTCCCCTCCCCTCTGTGACCCCTTGCCCTGTCATGATGGCATGCCCAGTGCAGAAAGCAGGCACCAGTGCAGCAGAGTGTCCAGGAGAGGTCCATATTGCAAGCCGTGAATAAATGGCAGTGTGAAGGCGCACAAATCAGAACCGCAGTGGTGCCAAGGCCTGCCATGTCGGCCTTGCAAGCTTCCCAAGCTACCCAAGCTAAGGGCCTGTGATGTCATGCATGCAGCCGGAGCACATTGCAAAGGGCTACTGCCCTCGCCTGCCGGGCGTGAGGATGCCGGCCACCTACATCAACCATTATGCGGCCAATGGTGGTGTTGTTGTTCCCCAGTTTGGCGGCATTGCTGCCGAGACCGACCGCCTCGCCATCGAGACCCTGCAGCAGGTGCTGCCCCGTCCCTCCTCAAACTTTGTTCACATCCACAACTCCGCTTACAAGAGCTTGCTTGCTCCCGAAATATGAAAGATGCTGCGCGTTTAATGCTCCTATAGCTTACAAATCCTGTCACATGAACCGCAGCATGACACCCCTACTTGTCCCTGATGCACCATGGATGTCAGCATGACTGGATGATTGTGGTGTGCACATGGGCGTGCCTGGTCCTGTGCTGCCTTGCAAGCTCGATGGTGCAGGAGGTTGATTGCTGTGGCTGTGCCCTGAGTATAGCACTACTGGCTGTGTGCAGGCGTACGGCCCCGACTACAAGGTGGTTGGTGTCAAGTCACGCGAGGTGCTGCTCAACGCAGGCAACATCCACTGCATCACCCAGCAGTGGGTGGCGGGCTGGTAGGAGCGCCACAGACTGGAGGGAGTCATTATACGCATGCTTTGACTGAATAACGGGGAACATAACAATGCAATGCAAAAAGCGGCTGTGAAGATTGCAGGCAGCTTAAAGATATGAGGAAATATCTGGGATTTTTGGGTATCCCTAAATTCTGCTAGTTTAGATCTTTGGTACTATGGCACCTTGGGTTTTTGAATGCCTGCCCATGCCCTTTTGACAGGCGTCCTCAGGAGGAAGGCTTATTAACTTCCTAAAATAATTAAGTTTATGGTTAATGCCTTTTGTGGTTGTTATCTGACAGAATGATGAAGCAGTTTCACCTTCAAGGCAAGTTGTCTGTCTGTATGTTCTCGTTGGTGTTTGCCATTGCTTCAGGGCCCAGTAGCGTTAGCATTGCCAGCTGGCTTGAATACCCCAGTTTGACAGAGTGTGAGATGCATGTCATCTCTTCAGTGTTTTAAAATTTGCCGAGAAGTAGACTTTGTATTTAGTTCCTTGAGGGAACGAATGTAAGACGCTCAACAAAGCAACAGAGAGAAATCTCATCTGTACCATCATCCATGCATTTACATTATTTGCCAGGCTTCCAATATAAAGCACCATGAAGCACTAACCTGCACACAAGGGTCCTTGAGACCTTTCGGAGCAGCAAGTGATCACAACATCATGATTTCTTCCTTGCCAGCAAAGTCAACAAAACTACAGGTGAAGGATGCAACCCAGTACAGTACTAGTATCAACAAATTTCAATGAAAGCAACGGAAAGAAGGTTCACACCTGAACACTCTATCAGAAAGTCACAGTACTGCTGTCATGCAAGTCTATGCATTCACCAACATTTCTCAATGGCCTCATCAGCACCTCAATCCCCTCTCATTCCAGCTAGTCAGAAGCAGTCTGCCCATATCAGCAACATGAGGTAGTCATCAAATGCTGAGCACATGGTCTCACTCGGTCAGCAATTGCTGGTCATCCGGTGCTATGCACATCATCTCACTCAGTCAGCAAGCTCAATTTCATTGTAGATGGCCTGTGTGGCAATGCCGCAGTCATAGGCCGGGTCCCTGGAGATGCGGATGTAGCCCTTCTCCCCCCAATTGGCCGACCATGTGTTCTTCACTATCCAGTACTTCTGTCCATCCTCTGTCTCCCCATACCTAGAGATGCAAGACACATTTAGCTCAGATCCAGCACCATTCCAGACTGCATGAGGTCTGTTGTCAGGCAAAACTGTGCTGATTAAATTCAGGCATCCCAACCTATTTAGCCTCCCAGTGAGAGCATGACAGCGTCACAGGAGATGACAGAAGCTCAACCTTTGAGCCAACGATACCGGAAAAGCCTCTGCTGAGACTGACATGGCAGAAACACAGAAACACAGGAGATAAAGTTGCCAGGTGAAGGAGGCAGTGACAGAGGACGCGCCCGCTGACAACGACGGCATGGTCCAGCGCTTTGAGCTTGGGGGAGCAGCGCGTGTTGTTGTAAATGCCGGCCTTGTAGAAGCGCCAGTCCTCCCCCTCTGCGTTCACCGACACAGTCATGGGGCCCTTTGTGTAGATGGCTTCCATGACAGCCTCCTCCTGAGTCAGGCTGTCTGTTGCATTCACCCACACCTGTGAGAACTGCAGCCACAGGCACACAGCACACTTTGTCAGTCAATGCTTTGCCTACTCTCTTCTACAATGTATCACATGTAAGCTATATGCAATCTAGAGTCTCGATCCAGTGGAAGAGTCTGGAACAACATGCCGCATGCATGCACAACAAGCCTGACTCACTCGAGCTCACATAATAAAGGGAGCTTCTAAGAAAGCACAGTGCACCTCACCTTTTTGAACCTGACCTTATCGGTGATATTCTTCTTGCAGAAGTTGGTCACTCCCTGATAAGGATATGCCTGCGCCAGCCAGCAGATAGCCTCAGCATCCATGCCTGGCAAGACTTTCCCACCACAACACAGATGCAAGGACAGCCAACACACATGCAGATGACAATGGTCACAAGGTGGCAACCAGCCATGCGGAACATGCAGATGGCACTGAACTTCACCTCTTCAGTGGCAAGCTCGAGGACGTCAGCCATCCAGTTGAAGGCCAGGGGCTGGAAACCGCCGAGGCAGCCGGTGTTGCCGGCATCCCAGGCGCAGTCAATGAAGTGCTGCTCTGACAGCAGCAGCTGCTTACCAGTCTCCCTGTAGTATGCCGCCTCCATTGATGCCACCGACCCAAATGCCTGCCCCCAAACCCAACAAGAAACTGAGCAATGGTGAGCTGCTCCTTGGCGTCATTTTGAAGCTTTCAGACAAGAGCCCTTCCTGTGGTACATATTCTACACAGCAAGGCAGGCAGTCCCCTCGGCCCCTGTGTCGCAGAACTTTCGGGTCTGTGCCCTGTCTGAGTTGCAGCTCTTAACTGCAAAGCCGTAATGGCATTAAATGCGATGGGCTGCATGCACACAGGACTGGTGTGCCAGGAAGTATAAAGTAACGGCGCGGATCGCCTTGCTATCGAAAAGCTGTCATAGAGAATCTTATATCAGCAGGGAAGACGTACCCAGCAAGATTGAGCACTTCTGCCTTGCTGCCAGGACGCCGCCCTAACAACCAACATGGACAGCTGCACAAGAAAAAGGGGCAGGATGGGAGGGCGTACCCAGCAGGATCCACATGCAGCCTGGTCCTTGACAGGGCTGTCGGCAGGCGTTCCCCGCCAGTCCACGTAGGAAGGCAGCAGATGCTTGGCCACGGTGGGCTGGTGCAGCTTCACGCGGCGGTTGTCAAAGGCCATGTTGCCCAGACTTGGGCGCGGCTTGCCCTTGTTGGGCAGCATCAGCGCCTCAAACTCCTCTTGGGTCCAGTCAGCAAAGTGGTTGACGTCCAGCCTGGCAGCCAGTGGTGACACCTCAGCCACTGAACTTTGAGACATTGTCACTGGAATTCCAAGCTCAACAAGCAAAACTCGGACCTCCGAGTGCACCTTGAAGATAAAAGGGCACTGTAAAGGTTCCATAAGCCAATGAAGCAGCACAGTGCAGTGAAGCACGCATGTGAGAAATGCACCAAGCAGAGTCCCAAACTACAGAATGGGAGATGCAAGGGGGGAGCAGCGCACTGGTGGGCATTGCTGCGAGCATTCCACTCCTGCACCTTGAGCTTGTTCTCCTGGTACACTTGCCGCCTGCCCTCGTACTCCTCGGCACTTCGGTGCCGCCGCCCGTGCCGCAGCACAAACACATCATACTCCTCGTCACCTGTATTAAGGCAGCCGCGACACCCCATTTGCTTTTTGTCCAAATAATCACAGCTCCCCAAAACCCCTTTGATGGCCCTTCCACAGATTGTTCAACCGCCTCACGACCGCACAGGTTCAATGAGTAATTCCAGACGATGGCGTGGAGTGGTATGATGCTTGGTTGGAGAAAAGGGAGGAAGAGACGATCACACCATAATGAGCGTTTGGTAGCAGAGATCTCATGCGAGCAAGGCCGCCCATGTTTCTGTGGAAGCGGCCCCCATTGCTGCCTGGCTCGTCTGGGTCAGGCTTCTCTGGGCAGAAACTGGGCACATCAAATTCCTGCTCGTCAATCTCTCCTGCCTGTTCAACACCAAGCAATACCGTCACTCCAAAGTCAGCACGCCATCCTGCAACAATACACGAACGCACAGGGAGAAAAGAGAGGGACGTCCCAGGTAGACATGGTGCAGGGTTGGGGAGAGCATCTGCTCACCTTGTAGTCGAAATAATCGGCCACGTACAAGTCAAAGTGGCCTCCGGTGTACAGGTTCACACCCCACATGTTGAGTCGCAGCGGGTTTCCATCCTGGAGAAGACAGGAGCATGGCAAATAAGCACACATAATATGCACGGCAGTGTGGACACAGTAGGTGCAAGGTGTCCCAGCAGCTGGTGCAGCGTTGGAACGACTCCAGAGGACATGTACCTGAAGTCAAGCCAAAAGTGCTACATGGATAACTTGGCAAGTGGCAAACATACCTCATCTATGTAGAAAGTGTAGGTGTTGTGGTACTCGCCATACCCCTCATCATTGGTCACTCGCCAGACCCAGGCATCTGCATGCTTATTTGCATGACGCCCCTCCTGCAGCAGAGTGCTCCCATTGTACAGCCACCTGGACTCTGTCAGGTCTGGCAGGATCTGCATGCACAGCCACAGCAATTGTCAGATCCGCACAGGAAGCTGCACCCACCCAGAACTCCCAAGAATGGATGTCGAATACACCAGTCTAGATGAGTCATTAAAGAAATCCAGGACAAGCGTAGCAATTGACCACAGCCACGATGCACACACCAGGCCCAACTTGGCAGCATTGGATGAGGAGTCTGACTGCAGAAGGCGACGCTGTGTCTGGGCTGTTGGGCCGGCGCCTCCTCCAATTTCATCAGTGCGGCAATCTAGCTTGTCAATGCGAGGATAAATCTGGTACTGCAGGCTGTCCTCCTGCTTGAGTCAAGCCATTGTCAGTTGGTTCAAGAAAACTTGTCATTGCCCTCCTGGGGCTGGAAAAGGGCAAGCTTTCAGCATGTTGACCTGAATATCGTTTCAGCTGGGCTGTCCTCTCACCCCCTTTTCCCCAAGCTTCTCTATAGTTGTCTCAACCCCGTCTCTTGTAAATTTCTGCCGGCCATTTTCCGCATCCTGCCATGCATCATACCGGTACCTGCACAACAGCTGGCTTCGTTGAGTCTGCCAAATCTGCTTCATCTATTTTTGCATAAACCTCAATGTGGGCTTAAAGGAAACATTGGGATTGAGTGTTGAACTCACAGTAGAGGCGTCGACTGCAGCTTCGACACGTATGGAACAGCAAGCTCCCAAGAAACCTGCAACGTTTACAAAGCAGCTGTCTCACAGACGGTTGATCTGAGCTTTGGACATGGCGATCTGATACATGTACACCCCTTCCAACGCAGAAACATAAAGTTCACGAAGAAACAATAAGGCACTTCAATATGCCAGGACTAGCAACCTCCATCGGCTTTAAGGTATCCTTGGTGAAAACTCTCATCATGGGACGCATGCATGCTTACAAACGAATGAAAACAGTGATTCAAGCTTGCACCCACATACCTTGTACTGTGGAGCCCAAACAGGTGGAGCAGGTGACTCTGTACGCACACTAGTCGGCAACTCCAAGTCAAGTCCGCAAACGTGCCCCCACAATGCACCTAACAGTAGACATCTAAGCACAGTACATTCACTCATTGCTGCAATACTGAATTTTGTCTTATTATTACGCAGCAGTCGCAGCGAACATCCTGTCGTCTTGACAAAGCACGAGACTGAGCACGTGAAAGGGAGGACCGCAAACAACAGGTCCCCCCGCTCCGAGAATGACAGTACAAAGTCGGTCACTTCTACTATCGCATACAATTGCAGGGGCCAGGATAGGACCAGTATTCACGACTGCGCAAAAAGATTGGAAGTAGTTGAATATTAAAATCGCAATTGCGTGCCTCATCGGCCCAGCATTCTTTCAAGTGAGACCTGTAACGCGTGGCTGTGCATGCCCCAGCAGTGACCTGCAAGCCAAAGGGACGTCCGTCGACACAAGAGTGCTGTCTGTTTGTGAGACGAAATCTTCGTTTGTTAACACAGTTGCTTGCTTTGGACGATTAGACCTGGAAAAATTCGAGAGCGTCAGTAAAACCGGGGCGTCATCCCATCGCCAGCCGGCGACTCATTCAGCGGGCGGTAAGCACCTTCCACTTTCGATGATCTACAGTTGAAAATCATTTGTTTATGCAACAGAAAACTTATCCTGCGGATACATCTTAAACCAAGGCACTGGGAGCGGTGGGTAGTAGGTTGTTCAATGTGGCTCTTGATACTCCTCTTTTCCATTTGCGATGCTTTTCAGGGACATGTTGCACAGCAAGATACTTTGATTGACCTGAAATCTTTCAGGTGTGGTTAGAGCTCGCCGTTTGTCCCTGTAGGCGAGTGAGAACCCAAATAAAACATAGTGTTCTGGGCCTCCATCCCCACAAGGCTGCACATAACTTCACTAGACAAGAATGTACCTGTCGAGCTCTCTTGCACATTCTTCATCTATAACGCCATGAATCGTATGCACTCAATCCGGTCTGATGTACACATTTTCTGCAGGGTGTCGTACCTGAGCTGAGGCAAGCATAGTCATAATGGCACGCATGCTGGTGCTTGCGCTCTTGGCAGCATGTGCAGCCCGTTCTGTGCTGGGTCAGCTGCCGGGAATGCCCATGCCAGAGGTGTGCAGTGGCCCTGCAGAAACACCCATGCCCCGCACAGACTTGAACTGGCCCGCTAACCAGACCAAGCTCGCCAATGAGCTGCACCAGCTAGACCAATCAAAGGTGAGTGACAAAGCAACCTCAGGAAAAGTGCGTCCCATCTCTGGTCATAAACTTCTGAGGCCATTGTCATCTTTTTTTTGTCACTTTGGGGGCTACACATGAGCACTTGTTGCTGCACCAATATTTGGTGAGGTGAATGTCAATGCTTCCATGCAATGTTGAGGGCACAAGGCAACGCTGCAGGGGGTGGACCTTATCTTTTATGGGGACTCCATCACCTGGTGCTTCACTGGGGAGAATCCCACGGGTGTTGTGACTGCTACCGACCGAGAGCGCGCTGCCGTGTTCCAGCGGCACTTTGGCCGCTACCGCTCGAAGATCATGGCCATCCCAGGCATGAAACCCGCTCTTCAATTTATGTCTGTGCGCTTGATACCACCCGTCACTGGAGTTCTTTATTCAGTTGCCAAGCGCCATGCAGCAGCCTTAAGGGCCGGTCAGTGTGTGACCGGATGTCAGAGTGCATCAGTACTAGGGCGCATTTGAGAGTCGCACAGTTGTCTGAAGCGGCCAATGAGCTAGTCATGGGCGGCCTCTGGCCTTGTATAAGTTGCTGAGTGATTCCAAAGAAAAGGAGGCTTGGCGCTCACGGAATCTGTGGTCTACAGGCGACCAGTCAGCCAACTTGGAGTGGCGGATCATGGTTGGAGGAGAGTTCCCGACCATCCACATGCCCAAGACAGTGGTCATCCTCATCGGCACCAATGACCTCACATATGCAGACTGTCATGATGACCAGCAGGAAATCCTCAATGCTGCCCCGGGTGTTGTTGACAGGTGCGCCTCTCATCCTCTCCCACTTGTCATTGACACCTGCCTGCGCTTCACACCCTCGCTTTTTGCTTGGTCTCATCTACACTGTTTGGGAGGTCATGGAGACACGGGCACCATTGAAATGTACACAGGCTTTGGTCTTGACAATGGCGACCGACCACTTAGTCTCAACACAGAGCTTGAGAAGGCTCTGTGGGTCTGAAGATGTGGGGGGTTGTGTGCACAGGGTGACGCAGATCACACAGTACATCCGCTCGAATTCACCCAAGACGAAGATCGTGCTGCTGGGGCTGCTGCCAAGGGGTGCTCAGTACTGGGACAAGGACCAGGCTTACATTTGGCCCAACAGATACCAGGCTGCCATTGCGGCCGTCAATGCCGGATACTATGTGAGCATCTGACCTCACCCCTGATTCCGCCAAAATTGACCACACCAACCAGCGAAGTGCAGCAAACATTCCTACTATTTGCAAATTCCTGTTCACATCCCACTGCAAAAGAAGACGGAGGTTCGGCTTATGGCAGTTCAAGAGCATGCGCTTTCACCCGGTAGCCTGTGGCAAGCATGCATGCATGGCAGAGTGGACCCCAGGCATGCTTGTCATGGGCTGGACAAGAAGTTGTGTTGAGTGGTTTCAATCTGTGTGCCCACAGAGGTTGGCACAGTCGGACGCGCTCATTAAGTACCTGTACTGTGGCCAGCCATACACATACGGGTTTGGGATCAACTCAAACCTGCTCTTCGATGGAATTCACCCCAACCCTCAGGGGTTGGAGTTGCTGGCCGCCTGCATACAGCAAGATGTGGAGCAGGACATGCAGTATGATGCCTCGTAAGCGCCTGGCACCGCGGCCAGGCATTGGTAACCCATGTGGCAGCACATGCCGGCAGAGTGCCTGCCGCCTGCTGCACCTCGGCAGAATTGGGTCCAAAGAGCAGCCTTGCAAGTGCAGAGATACCGTGTATATTGGCTAGCTGCCGCGCAGCTACAGCGCTGCAGCTTGAGGCTGCATCCAAGTAGTATTCTTTACTCTTCACCATAGACTTAGGGCCGTGTGTGTCGTATGGTATGCAGCCATTGCCAGAAAGCAGCATGGCAGCATATTGGACAGTAGCATGTACAAAGTGGCTGGATTTTACAACCGCTGCTATAGCTTGAAGCCACGCACCAAGTTCCAACTGGCGCTTACCAGATACGCTCTTACAACAAGCAGCCCACTGAGTGCTTATAATTATGCAATAAGCCTTATTGAGTCAAAATATTGACTATTTCTGACTCAGCTTCGGAAGCGGCTGTCCCTGTGTACGGTGTACAGTAAAGATATATATATATATATACTTCTGTTGAAGGACCTCAGAGTAGTATTGCTGGTACAGATAATGGTTTGAATGGGATGGAGTGCAGTGCATGCACCGTGACTACTGGTACTACCTAGTACTAGTACTAGTATTTCTGTTTGTCACGATACCGGCGGTCATCCGATGAGTCATGATATCGATGACCATTTGGCCAAGATGATCCTTCAATGAATACAACAACAAAGGGCAGTTTGTCTTAGGAAAAAGCGAGTGCCATGCAGTAAATTTCACAGGGCAGGCTTTCAGCATTTGTGGACCCTGCAGCATCCTTATTCACATGATGTCAACATTAGTCATCGGCTGGCTTCCTAGGCCATAGAAGCTGCAGGGGCCTTACGCCATGGTCGGTTCGTGGGGTTCACGTTGTATGGACTTCGCTCCGATACCTTCAGAACAATAATCACGCAGGAATTGAGGCACCTTGTTAACACTGCAAATATCGTTTTCAAAGCTACACGCAACATACCACACAGTTGATACGCTAAATACACCTGCCTGTGAACGAAACTCGACGCTTCCCACAATGGCTCCGAAGGTCGTTCTGATTACTGGAGCGTCAGGTGCATTTCTTACGCTGCAAAATTGTGTGTGAAATCGCCATCAAAGCAGACAAGGTTTGATCTAACAACGGTCACCGTCAATTTCAGGTGGCATTGGACTGGCAACTGCCGTGTTGCTCGCCCAGCAGCCTGACAGGTTTAAGGTCATTGCAACCGCTCGTAACCCTTCTGCCATCGAAAAGGAGGCCTCAGGTGGGACAGGTTCGTAGGGAACCACGGAATTCCTTTCTTGCTCACGCACTATGAAGACCATGGACTGGGCGAGTGGGCCTTTGGCAGTAAACGCATGGCTGTCTTCGGAGAGACGCCAGTGTTGTGTCATAGGACGATTCTCTCACAATGAGTTGCCAGGGTGGCCCTGTACATTATGTTGGAAGTCAGCTGTCCTGGTATTGGTGGAGGCCCATGCGGCGGTGCTAGTTTGACAGTCTAGCATTAAGGCCATGTACTCTGCCAATCATTATCACTATGTACAGCATGTGAAGCGATGGTCATCATATTGGCTGTAAAGACAGGGTTTTTATGCGCTGCTCACTGGAACTCAAGGCCTGCCTGAGAACCTTGCAACACCATTCAACAGGAAACAATTTTGCCGTGAAGAAGCTGGATGTGACGGACGACGCCCTGGTCAAGGAAGTTGTTGAGTCGGTAGTGAAGGAGTATGGCAGCGTGGATGTGCTCATCAACAATGCTGGTTATGGGACCCTCCTTTCCGTTGAGAAGATGCCGCTCAAGCAGCACCAGGACCTGTTCGACACCAATTATTTTGGCATGGTGAGCAGGAAGCGCCTACACCACACAAGCACATTATTAAATCTCATCGCGTGACATGACATGCGTTCTGGAAAATCAACCTTTGAATGGTGTCAGGTTGAGGCAGTTGAGACATTGTGATGGTTGTGGCATGGTGCAGGTGCGCATGATCCAGGCTGTGTTGCCGCACATGCGCGCAGCAAAGAGGGGCCACATCATCAATGTCACTTCTCTCGTGGGAGTCACTGCTTTCCCATTCACAGACGCCTACTCAGCCTCAAAGTTCGCGGTAGGCTTCCTTCCCAGTTGGTGCCACTGCGCACAGCAGCTCCCAGTTGTTCTTGTTGCTGTCAATGCCCTCTGCCACTCGGATCTCTTCTACTGTATTCATGGAGGCTCTGAGCACAGGGCTTTTTGGCTGCTGGGCTAAAGAAGTCACCTGTTGTCATGTTGTTCTGTTGTTGTTAGCAGGATGAGAAAATGGATGTCCTCTGACAAGGTTTGACTGGGTGTGGCAGGTGGAGGGTCTGTCAGAGGCAATGGCACCCACACTGTCGAAGTTCGGCATAGCAGTCTCCCTGGTAGAGCCTGGGCCAGTCGCAACCAACTTCAGTGCGCGCGCGGGGGCGGAGAAGGAAGCTGCTGGCGTGCCCAGGGAAGACGCCTACACGTGAGCTACCCTACGCTTCCTCTTCTTCAATGCGCTATCCTACCCCTCTGCCAAAACAATTGCAGGGGATTTCTCTACAGAGGAGCGACCGGGGTTGCGTGAGCATGCTCATTTACAGCAACATGCCTGTGTTTGACATCAGACAGCACTGCGTTTGAACTCAGTGAATTCAGACCTGCTGGTGGCTTGCCTTCCTGCAGATCAAAGTGTGTCAGCCTGCTGCATTCACAATGCCTGTTCAAAACTTACATGATATAGCTTGAAGCTCCGCCAAATGCAGGGCTATTGGAGATGCTTACTGGGTCAACGTGCGCAAGTCCTTTCATGACATCCCTGGCATCATGCAAACGTCAGAGGATATTGCAGAGGTGATGAAGAAGGTCGTTGAGGACCCAGAGCCGCATCTGCGCTATCAGACCTCGGCATTTGTGGAGCAGCAGACCAAGAAAAAGTTTGTTGATCCCACTGGGGACGAGCAAATCAAGCAAAACCTTAAAAGCTTTGCATGAAACAGTGAGGTGATCTTTCAGCAGTGGCACTGGTTCTGCAGCAGGCATTCGTGTGGGTCTGAGCTAAGAAGCTTCACCTAGGTGAACTGTTAAGCATCTAATAAAATCGTCTGCAGATTCAGGAAGAGCGCTGATTGCCATAATTGGCTGCTATTTGAAGCAGCAATTTGTTGTGGAAGATTCGGAATCATGTCAACTACTCTGGATCTCGAAGAACCAAGTCGTGGAGGAACACACTTCACAAGGAACTTAATGATGAACTTTGAATGTCTTTATCATACCATGACACATAGATACTCTGGTGGAGTTGATGGGCACATGCGCTTCACATTGGTAAAGAACAGGCCGCCTGAGGCATGGTTGTATCAGCTTGCAAGCTGTGCAATTGTGTAACATGCACATAAGTCACCTGCTTCATCCTTCGACTCAATTCACACTACCATCATCACTTGGTATGAGTACTGTGTGTGCATTTATAAGGCACTTGTAGCAACCACACTGTTGTCAATACAGGAAGTGAACAATCACAGCAAATTGTACATGTGTACACAGTGTCTGGCTTTGTGACATGCATCAGCGGGGCTGCATGGTGAAGAGGAGGCCAAAATGGTCGCTGGGGAGCACAGGCGTCTCCTTCAGGCCGCCCTTCACTGCAACGGTCTGAGTCACCCCAGAGATTGCTTCCTGGCCCACCATCTCGATGCTGCCCAGCTTCCAGTCCACCAGCTTTGCCAGGACGCGGTCCAGCCTGGTTTGGTATCTTGACAGCAGCATGGCGTTCTGTTTGCCATCATATGTATAGCCAGGCTTGTCCGGTTCCAGCTCAGCCCATGCGTCCACCCTGAAAATGCCAAGTTCACATCCTCAAGCTCAAGGCCCCTGACTACAAAGGTGTGAGAATGGGTGTTTTCATTGGTGGTCTGCAGAGACATTGGGAGTAGCTCTCTACGCAAAAGGATCTAAGCTGCCAGCGTGTGGGGCCGCACATCTGCGGTTCGGTTGTTAAGCTGAATGCAGGGAGCGCACCAGGCAGGAATTTTTCTCGAACACTTTGCTCTATACCCCCTATCAATTAGGCAGTCTCTGTATAAATCCCTAAATCAACCATTGCATTCAGGAAAAAGGATTATATCTGTGCAGGCCCCCTTGCCCTAACCCCAACCCTTAAATTCCTAACCCCCCAACTCTACAACCCTAAATGAAGTGTTTGAGAAATAATTTCTGTGTCGCACCAGCCATCAGTCAGGGGAAGCGCGCCATCGGCAGGTAGCCAGTTGAGATCGCCAGCAAATATCACATTGGCTTCTCCGCTTTCATCCAGTGCTTCCACTGCCTGCAACACAGCACACCACCTCCCAAAACAATTTCCTGCCAGCTGTCCTGAGGAAGCTTGCCTTGTGTGCCGGCAATGCCATCAAACACACAGGAACCCATGCACATCGCCTTCAGGCTCACCATTTTGCATTGGGCTTTGCGTGGGTTTGTCATCGGCTGGTTCCAGCCACAAGGGCTTTCCAGGTGGCTGGTCGCGAATCTGCAGGTCTTGTCCCCGAATGACAACACAACCTCCTGGCGGCCCCGGCCTGCACTACTGATAACCTTCTCAGGATATCCCACTGAGCCCCTACCTGAGGTTCTAGGGAAATCCCCAAATAACCCCAGCCTTGAACCCTGCAACATGCTCACAAGCATCCCACACACCAAGTTAATGAAAAATGGTTGCTCCATGGAAAGACAGGCCTTTGCAACCGCCACAGCAAAACTGCCAAATGCAGCTCTGGAGGGGGAGGGGAGGGTTTCACCCATGACGCTGTTGCGATAGCGGTGCAGGCTGAATGGCTGCGCACTGGTCACCGCACTCTTTCGGTAGAGCAGGGCAGTGTAGTACGCCTGGCCGCCCGCAGCGCACGCCTCATACTGCTTCATCCAGGTCGCTGAGCTGAGTAGCGCCCAAATGCTGTCTGTCACTTCCTGCACATAAATCCACACACTGCCTCTGCACAGCTGCGCATGCCTCATGGGTTCCCAGTTGGTAAGATTGCAGCTTAGACACATTGAACAGCGGTGCACTTAGGGAATCTTTGATTGGCCTGTGATGGGTTGAAGGACCTGGAAGCAAATGACGGTGGGGAAGCCCGTTTCCACAATGACATCCCCAATTGCGGCCATGCGCTCCCCCAGAGCCACCTCCTCTTCGAACCTGGTGTGCAAAGGAGAACCATGCGCTTCGTCAGAAGGCAGGGCAGAGATGAGCGTTCAGAGCAGGACAGCGGGGTGGAGCAGTGCTGGTTGAAAGCCATACCAGACATTATAGGTCAGCACGGTGACTGTCGGTGTAGCCAGGCTAGTTGCTTTGCTGGTATTAGTGTCTGGTTGTGAGATGCCTTCCTTGACTGCCTGCCGGGCAACCCGCTCTGCATGCAGCTCAGCCAGCAATGCAGTGTTCTTGCGGTCATTCACCTGTATTCATGCATGTTCTTCTACATGTCAGCCCTGTCTGTAGGACTAAATTCTCTGTCTTGTGACACAGATGGAGCATCTGCTGCCATGTACAGGTAGTGCAAACCTGCTGGGCATGCTCCATGATGCGGTTCCTGTTTGCATCCATCAGGATGCCAGATGCTTCGGATGGTGTTTCCGACATGTCTGGGTCGCATGGCACAGGGACGAAAGGCTTGATGGTGGCACCCGCATGCTTTGCAAAAGCCATGATGCGGCTCCTTGCCGCGTCCTGTAAGGCATACGCCGACTTATCCAAAAACCAGGATTCATGACAGACTTCTGGGACATCTGCTGTAAAATCTCATGGGTCAATGTTCAGCTGGCAGAGCTGGGACCCCACCAAAGGCCTGGTCAGGAAAGCGCACCTCTGCGGCTGTTTCCTCAATCTCACGTTTCCATTTTCCTGCACCTGTTGGCAGCAAGAACCTAGCATTTGCACCAAGCTGAGCAAAAGCTCATGTGCAAGGAATCAATGTATGCAGTACTTTATGCAGCACAGTAGCACAGTAGAACTGCACCTGTCACTAATGGCTTAGCAGGGGTCGAATCAGGACTTGAAGCTGTGAGATCGACTGTATGCTCTGCCAAAGCCATTCTGGCGGTGTTATAGCAAAGGAGAGTCCCAATCTGACGTCCCCTATTGACACACCAAGGTGACTTGTTGAAAGCCCAGTGAAACCCTTACGTTTCAGCAGTAAGTACAGTGGCTTGGCTACAACGCGCGTCAGATCCCAGGTCTCATTTGTTACTGTGCACCTTGAAGCGGCGTTCACATGCGATCGCGGAGACTTCGGAAAGAATCTCAGCAGAGCTGATGTCCCTTTGACAAACGCCCTGGACGACATCTCCACCTCATGATTGCATATAGCAACGTCAAACGCTCTAGTGATGATACCAAGACATCATCGTATAAGAAAGCGCAAAATGACAGTACTATGTCGTGTATGATCAGAATCTTGCTAGCCCCAGTTGTACATCTTGTCCAGTGGAAGCGGCAATTCAATGCAGTTTCGAACGTTCATGGATGTTCGTGAATTTTACGTAACAATTTGCACTATCTGAAGCTATAAACATTATCGTCTATTGCGCAGATGCATGCATTCAGCGCACAAAGCAAAGCGTGAAATGCCTGCTTTGCCACGTCTGCACCGGTGGGTACCTCGAGGGTGCTCTCGGAATGGGCCAGACTAGCTTCGAGTCGGCCGGGTTCTGTAAGGTCGGCAGCATCCGGTGGTGGGGTTTGTTGGTGTTTTGTTGTCCTATCGGTCTGATGTGGGGTAGGATAGAAGGAACGTCGATGCGGTGCTGGCAAAAGATAGATTAGCTCAACCGTTACCCTTGCGTTCCTACCTTCACTGATTTTAAAGCTTTAATTAACCTTGATATTCGGTTGTGTTGTTGAGCTCTCAAAATCGTACTGCAACAAGTACGCAGGCGATGAGGTGCGCAGCCCTTGTGGTACTATGTATAGTGACCTTCGACAGTCTCGCTCACCTGGGAGCCGAGGCTAAATTTCGGGGGGCGAAGCCAAAGAAGATACCTTTATTGTCAGATGATGGTGGAGTCGTCGACCCAAACAAAGGTGGGTAGTACCACGTTTCTAGCTGAGCGAGATCCTGTCTCTGTGTTTGGGGTTCCACGAAGGTACTTCAAGTCATGTGGCCGCGCATGACTGCAGGTGGTGCAGATGGGCAACAGAACCCCACCGTGTCCGGGAGAATAGCTCGTAGAACCAAGGGAGGGCTGCTGCCTTGGTGGGTGCGCAAGAGACTGCAGGAACAGACAGGCACCAAAGATGGTGTTGTTGATACCAGCTTGTCTAAGCCTGCGAGGAAGAGGGAAAATTCTCGGTTGAAGAACGTTCAGGTAGGTTCCCAGCAGCTTGGCTCATTCTGTTGGCTGCAGCTTCAAGCCAAGACATCTTAATAGGGGATCAACTCAAAAACCAAGCATCAATTAAGTGGTGCCTGCTCTGGAGCAGATCGTGAAATTAGCAGAAGATGGCAGAGAGGAGACAGGCGTTGTCGACAGTCTCGGAGTTGCGGAAAGGGGTAAGTCTTGCACCTCTTCCAATAATTGGACTAACTTCCACCCCTCATCCCATCTCTTCTTCATGCAGCACTCTTTCTTCATATATAAAATTCTCAGTGAGACCTGCAGCAAGTGACTCGGTCATGCACAATTGCATGTATAGGAATGCAATTACCAGATATGTGTGTTGGCCTGTTTACTCCATATTGCTGACAGCATGCATGTTGGTGCAGGAGACTCTGCCATCGTTGTGAAGGATCTGCCGCTGGAGGGTGAGAGCAGTGACCAGGGCGCCGATGATCGGCTGGCAGCTTACGATGCTCAAATGGGGATGCTGGCCGAGAAGGCTAAATTGGAGGAGCTCTCGCGCGGCAGCGGGGCAGAGCCCGATTTGCTCATGGATGAAGCAGTCAAGCAGGCCGTGCTGGAGCACGAAGCCGCTGCCCAGAAAGCCGGGGGAGTTCTGCAGGAGCAGCAGATGGCAGTGGGTGGCGTGGATGCAAGTGCACAGGCTGCAGGCGGGGCAGCAGACAATGAGTACGATGATGCCGATTACTTGGCAGGGCAGCTGCAGGGGTCCCTAGAGGGTGATGAGGGTGATGAAGACAGCGCCAGGCGCACGCTGCTGCAGTCGAAGAAGAAAAAGCGGGCCAAGAAGGCACGCAGTGCAGAGGACATTCCAGGGACAGTTAGTAGGAGCTTGCCGGCGGAGGTTCTCCCTGCAGAACAGGAGGAGGCCCAAGCAGCCGGGCTGAAGTTGGATATCCAGCCAGAGAGGGATCAAGTAGGGGCCCAAATGGATGATGAGGATGATAGGAGCATAGTCATGACGGATGTCAGCAGGGCTGAGAGGCAGGCTGAGCAGCAGAGTGCAGTGTCCGATCCCGGCAACAGCGACAACTTTGAGGAGGGACTTCTGAGCGCCGCTGATGGGGAAATGGGTGGGAGAGCAGCGGTGCGGAGCCAGGAGAGAGTAGAACTGGAGCAGCTAGGAGAGGGTGAATCTGGGGCAGGTGACGCAGGCGGCAGGCGCGCCGGGAAGGCCAAGAGGGGCAGGAGGAGAAAGGGCGGACGCGAGGGGCCCAGGAGAGCGGCAGCCAGGCAGTCCAGGAAGAGAGGAAAAGCGGAGAAGGCAGGTGCTGCCAGCACTGCCGGAGGAGGGGAACTGAAACGGCGCCGGAAGGCTGGAAGAGGAAAGAGGCGCAGATCCAGACAAAAGGGAACACAGTGACCAGTCCCGTGTGGGCCGTCCATGATGTGCGCCCATGCTGTTGCCATCGACCAGATGAACAACAGGCGCTGCTTCTGATTCTAGGTAATCTTCTTGACCTGCTCTTGCCAGACTTGCCTTATAGATAGCAGTGCAAAAGGTGTAGATAGCAGTGCAAAAGGTGTAGATGCTTGGCTACGTGTTGTGCACACCTTCGGCATCTGTTTCGCTGCATATGCTCACAGTTGCATGGCTCTGTGCAGAACACAGCTGCACTGTGATGGTCGAGGACGCGAAGCCACAGGAAGTGCTGAATATGCGTGTGTCACATCCTGCGGCACCACAATAAGAATTGTTGTGCTGTTCATATGCATATATCTCTGTTGGACTAAGTACCCCTAAGTACACGACACAAATTCCTGATGCCAATCAAGGAGTCCATGTGAAGTGCAGATACCATCTGTGAGGGTTTGATGTGTGGGAGTGAGGAGGTGAAGAGCAGTGGTTTGAAGGGAAGGACGCTGAGAGTGAACATTGATAGAAATCCTTATATCCCAACTGATGTAAGGCCAACCATGAAAGGCACTGGGAGCGTCAGGACTGGTGTAAACATGCATTTCTTATCCTGTTATAGATCATGCGATCTGCCACCAGAACCGTTAGCAATATAAACATGAATGCACACCAGCCGTGAACAGGAAACTACCAGCATGGCTGGCTAACAATGGCAAAGAATGGGGTTCTTCTCATTGACTAGCATGAACTGGTGAGGCACAAAGTCTCGATCAAGACCAGGGCACACTTGCCCTCAGGCTATCAACCTGCAAGCACTCCTGTACTCTGGTCACACTGCCTTGTGCATCCTCCAGAAATGACATGAGACATCAGCCTGAACTTGTGCCGGACAGCACAAAGCAAGCCTGGGAACACAGTACAATCCAAGTTCAAATCTGCATCGTTTCCATCTTCCCCGGATCTCCCCAGACGGGGCCTTTGAACTCTGCTCAGAAGAGCATCCCCAGTTGCCGGCGCTTCGCTGCACCTACCAGAGGCCGATGACCTTCCACCAGGCTCCACCGACACCCAGCCAGACAGCGATGTAGAAGACTGAGAGAATAGCTCCCAGCTGGTACCACTTGCCCTGGGGCACATAGCCCGCGCCAAAGTAGGGTGGAGCTGAGCCGATGCCATATGTGGTCAGGCAGCCCATGACATTGGACAGCTGCGCGCACAACACCCCGCCATCAGCCCACCAGACCCCGCAAAAACCCACACCGTTAGAACACCACTCTCATGACCTGGCCCTCCCACTACCCTGGCCATGCTGTGGCCCTCCAGGACAGAGCACGAACAGGACTCAAGAGCTGGTCGCGCTCGGTGCTTGTGGGAGCACCAGATGTGGCTGCCTTGACAGGTGCCCTGAGACATGCGATGGCTTTTCACTACCCCTCTGGACAGGGGTTGGCCTTGTGGTAGGTATGCACCCAGGGGCATAAGCATGAACTTTTTTGAACTGCTTACACCTGTGCAACCTCTTGAGCAGCCTTCCATCCCTCCTTTCTGTGTTATGAAATAAGGCCCCGGGGATATAGGTAAGTAGAGTTGGAGGGTGCAGTCACCTGGCCGAGGGCGATGGCTGCGAGCAGGCCCGGGGTGCCGCAGGCAATGGCGACCGACAGGAAGGCGGTGTACATGGCGCCGATGTGAGCAGCGCCCGAGGCGAACAGGTAGTGCGAGTAGAAGTACAGGACCACGATGATGCCGAAGGACTGCTGCCATGCCAGGCCAAAGTTGGACACCACATTCACCACCTGCATGGCAAAGCCATGAAACTGTCAACAGCAACTTCCACAACCGCCAGCATTGCCGCTTGGACATAGCATATCTGCAAAGGCCCAAACTTCAGTCAATTCGTCGTTGATCACATGTCCATGCCCAGAGGTGGAACCATAGTCTTGAGGGAATAAATCAGATGGGCTCGCATGAATAATGCGGGGCTGCATGCAGTCAGACTCAGCGTCTCGGAGCCATTGTGCAGCTTGCTGGAGATTGAAGGGGAGTGGCGCACCTGGTTAGAGAACCACTTGATGAAGCCGTACTTATTAAGGTAGGACGCCATGCCGATGAGGGCGGCAAACCAGGTGAGTGTGTCCCAGGCAGCGTTGTCACTCAGGCACTCCTTCCAGGTCACCTGCACACCAACATGGCAGCGTCACCGGGACTTCCTGTATCAGTTGAACATAACATTCAGCACTGTACCTAGTACGCAGAGTCCAGCAGAGTACAAAATTAGCAGAGACTCCCTCACGCGATCTTGCAGATATCCTGACAAGTGTACAGCTGATTGAAAGGTTCAGTGACAGTGGAAGTATATGATGTAGTCACTACATTGACTTTAATGGCCAAAATTCAAACGCACGGCAATGTCATGCAACACCGTGCAGCAATGCAGCCAGAGTGGGCCTGGCCCAGCAGTCAGACCGCCGAAATGGGGGAAACCAGCGAGGGAATGGAGGAAGGGCATCAGCGTCTGTGAGCGCCACGCACCACATTGGTGATGAGGAGGATGGCAAGGCCAAGCAGGGCTGCAGCCACAGCGTTGACTCCGATCTGGCCGCCAAAGATCCACAGGGCCACTGTCAGACCCAGCCCGCCCGCAGTCAGCTTCTCATCGCGAGACAGAGGTCCCAGCTTCTGCAGCTCCTCCCTGCAGCATGTCAGCCATCAAGCAGCCCTTCAGGACCCCATGTCTACCTGAAGCCGACCATCAGGGACGGGTTCAACTGTGGTCTCTTCTGGCAGCATCCCCAAGGGAACAACGCAATCGTACTGTAGGTCAGATGACATGTCTCGATGATACCGCCGAAGACAATTGCAAAAGCTCAAGCGCCATGCACGATCCATCCCCTTCTCAAAGCGGCAGGGAGCAGCTTCCTGTCGAAGATTCGGTGAAATGCATGGGAGCAACAATGGTGCGCAGGCATGCTCAATGAAGATGGGTCACCTGGCTTTCGTGGGTGCATCGGGGGTGTCCTTGACCTCGGGTGGGTAGAGCACATAGAGGATGAGTGGTGTGGCAATGAGGCAGACCAGGCCAGGCACGAGGCCGGCCAGCGCCCAGGTGCCCCAGCTGATGGTCGTGCCCAGCGCGTCCCGGGCCAGGTCCACTGCGAGCGGGTTGGCAGCCATGGCCGTGATGAACATGGCCGAGGAGATGGTGGAGGTCTGGAAGCACGTCTTCATCAGGTACGCGCCCAGCTTTTTCTCGGTGCCGTTAGCCTGCGGAGCATGCTTGGGCATCAGAGATGCTGAGGCGACCAAGCACCACTATTTCTCCTTTGTGATCTCCTTTCAGCCATCCAACGAAGACAGACTCTTGCTGCCGGACTCCCGGAGATTGAACATACAGCTGTCTCCTTCAATGAAGTTGCATGGTCGTACAAGTTGACCAGAGACAAAAGGTTCAGCCTGTGCACATAGGTCCTTGTATGGTTGCGGACTGCCGCACCGGGTCGGAGCCGCAAGCAAGGCAGAGCGCCTTGACAAGGGGGAAGAAGATGCCACCAGCGCGTGCGGCCACAGAGGGGATGGCTGGGGCCAGCAGCGCCTCGGCAAAGACCAGGCTGTATGCCAGGCCGAGCGTGGTCTTGCCAAAAACAGACACAATTGCATATGCCACGCGATTGCCCAGTCCTGACTTTATGAAGCCCTTCGACAGCCAGAAGGCTATGGCAATCAGCCACCTGTGTAGCAACACAGCATGTGTCACTGTGTGATCCTGCAAGAAAGGGGCTGACATATATAAGACAACTAGAAGCCCTCACAGTGAAGGCCTCGGAAGTTGGGTACTTTACATTGCTAAGGAACTGTGGGACACTGGCAGCTGAGACATTTACGAGGGACAGTAGAGGCTCACGGGATCTCGCTGGCGAACGCCGAGAAGGCCGCTGAGAACGGTAAGACTTTAGTCAGCATGGAGGCGCCCAGGCCGAGCATCGCCACAGCACCAAGGGGCAGAGGCTGGGTGATGATTCCCACGATGGTCCCCAAGAAGATGGCCAGAAGGTGCCACGCCTGAAGGGTGACACCTGCTGGTGGAGGGCAGAACCACACCACCACGGCCACTGCCACACAGATGCCCAGATTCTTCATGTCGGCGCCCCATTTGAACGGAGGCTCTGCAGGAGCAGAAGGACTGATAGCCGCAGACGCACTGGCTGACACACGGAGGGCAGAACGCCTTTCAGTGGCTTGGCTACGCATAGGCTTCAACGCGGAAACCTGGCATTTGCTGATCACTCTACCAACATCACTAGGCTTTAGTGCGGATGCCTGACTGCGCGCTCTAAGAAGGCCACTAGGAGCACTTCTGCACGTCCTGGCGGGCAGCACAGAGGCGCAAACAGGCGCCGAGCCCAGACAGCCGCGCGACGCCATTCTGTAATTCTTTGAAAGTGTGCCGAAAGATTTCATGGAAGGAGTGGATATGATGCATGTCATGCCCATGTGATCACATCATGATGACTCATGCTTGGACCGGTGCCCTCTCCGAGCCCACCCTCTGTTTCATCTTGCTCCAGGCTTAAGCACAGGATCGACGTTGCTATGACATAGTGCATTCAACAGCGATGAACTCTCTGCATCCTGCTGCGTCTCAAGGGTGCGACGGAAGATGATCTCACTGTAACGAAGCCAGTGCCATATATCAGTGGAGGTTTTGGTTGGTAATGCATTGCAGATTGAACCTCAGCGATGTGATCCGCTGTGTTGGTTGCTCTGCAGGGTCGCTCCAACTACACAACTTCACATTGCACCACCTGTGAGCACGAAGCGCCAACAGGAATACATCAACGAGGACATTGTGCGTTTATTGAATCCAGATTGCAATCGGCCATTCGCGAGCTTCGAGGATGCAGTCGACCGTCTCCTGCCATTTCACGTGAGCCCCATTAAGCTGTGTGTTGCTCCACATCACCTGTGATCCCTAGCATCACCTACATCATTCGTTTTGAGGATACAAGGTGATGTGTCTTGCACAGATGCTGGCAGCAGAGGAAACAGAAAAGGCAGACTTTGAAGAAGCAAAGACTCTGTCCAGCGGTGGCCTTCTTCTAAGCAGACATGAGGCGTGGCAGCAAGTGTGCCTTCAGAAGTCCATGCAATACGCAGAGCAGGCATGCATACCACACACCACTTTCAGCGTTCAGCAACCAGCCTAGTGCCTAAGCCTTGCAGGAACCTGTTGCTGTCCACATGTTGGGCTACTAATGAACTGGGTTGATTTTGGCAGCTCAACACCCTCGGGCTGAAGCTGAAGGACATTATGGAGCAACGGAACAAGCCGGGTTACCCGCGGCCCGAAGAAGAAATATACTTGAGCAAGCTCTCGGCCGAAGCAGACAAGCAAGTCTCCGCTGGCATCAGAGCAGAGGTGCGGCGACAGTCACATGGTCGCAACTATTGACGTCCCTTCACAAGAGCTGCTTTCGCACCTTGGTTAGAGGAAAAGCCATGGGTCACCATCCAATGAGGAGCTGGCATGACACCGAGGAGTTGGCATGACACCCTGCAGTTTGATATTATTGATTGCTTGTATATCGCATTTTTGGGCATTGAGGTCAGGGTTCACCCATGGTGCCTGCAGGCACAGCGGCGTGCAGCAGAGCAGCTGGAGGCCATACGCCAGAGGGAACTGGAAGCAGAACGAGTCTTGCAAGAGGCAAATGCCAGGTACACATTGATACTTTCAAGCAACAGTATTGCTCCTCATGACTGGTCCACTCGGCAGGCACTGCGGGGCTGCATAATGGGGCACCTCATTTGCATGCCATGGCTCCGATATTTTTGAATTGTGTTGATGGCTCCTCGCATATTCTGAAACGTGCAGGTTGAAGGCAGAGCAAGCGCAGGCCGATGGCAATGCTGACTCTTTGCCAGAAGCTGCGGCTGCATCGAGCCTTCCTGGACAGGCAGCGGGACAGGAGCAGGAAGCAGCAGTGGCTTCACCGCCACTAGCAGTGGCACCAGGCAAATCAGAGCTGCAGCCAGCAGCCACACTCAAGCAAGAACCCGAACCTGAACCCGAACCGGAGCCCGGCGGCTGGAGTGGCTGGCAGTAGGGGGTCTGCACACTTTTGACCTTTCAGATTTGTTGGATGATTGGGTGTTGGAGATGCCTTCGAGGAAGGTGCACTTTCCTCCTTCCATGCATGTCAATGCGCCAATTTACACACTGGCCTTTGTTGAACCTGTGTGTTGAGCACCGCATAGCAGAAACAGGTGGCATGGTATCTATTGGTGTGGAACACGTGGAACAGATGTTTGAACTCATCCAAAGATGTTGAACACAATTTGTGCCAATGGTGCCACCAGTGATTGCACGTGGCATGGCATGGGAGATGTTACACAGGTGGTTGCATGCTTTGCATTTTAGGCACAACAGGAAAGAGGCGGATGTTGGTCAGTATAGAAGTTGAGCATGCTATGATTGTTAAACGCATTGCGCGTTGAAAACCTGGGAGGCATAGAGCGCTTGAGCATATATATATTAGAGAGAGAGAGAGGTAGGTGTCACTACAATTTCAACCACCCTTGTACGAAGTGGGGAAGTCCTTGTAAAGGTTACACTGGCAAAATATTAATGTTATCTAGCACTCGTGCTACACGGCATCAGTGAGTCATTGCAATCTTGCATCAGACAACAAAATAAAATGATGTGGGAACTTCCATTTGAGATGTACAGAGGTGGACCAAGAACACAGACGTGGGTGCCCACAGACTGCTGACTAAGCACTGTTAAAAAGGACCTGGCTTTCCAAGAGGGCAAGAATATAACAGCACAAACTGCCAATCCCTGACAATTTTGCAAAGCAGCTAGATTATTGCAACATGGCACACCTACAGGTACGTCTGCTCGTTCAGCCCATCAAATCCATGACGGCTTCAGTTCCCCGTTTTATCACATTAGTCATGCATGGATGTCCTGTACTATCGTATTTACACCCCCATGTGCAACTGTCACGCCATACCAGGATGCGGAAACGCGCAAGAAGTACCGCACTCCAGCAGACTGCAGTGCTCACATCTGGGCAGGCATGCCGCCCTCCACATGGTGCATGATCTGCTCATGAGCCTGCTCCGGTTGTGCCATGGCCTGCTGTGCCTGTGCCTGTGCAGCAGCCATGGCGGCAGCAGCCGTGGCCGGGTCCTGCACAGCCAGCATCGGGACACCATCGTGCCCCGCCATCATGGCCGCGCCGTCCATCATCGGCTGCTGCTGCTCTTGCTGCTGAGCCTGCTGCGCTGCTTGAGCCTGCGCCTGCTGTTGCTCCGGTGTCATCACCCCGCCATTGGCCGCAAGGACCCCATCAGACGCCGACACCACGCCCTGCCTCTCAAGGTTGCGCCACTTGTCTTTCAGGTCCACCTGTGCACACCATTCCTTTTCACCCACGATGCTGTGACGATTGACACTGCACTCTACCTGGGCTCATAACACCAAGGATCTTTTGCCGAAGCATCCTCCAGACCATCTACTTTCATGACCAGCACATCAGAACCCCACTGCATCAATCCACCCACATTTGACAGCCTTTGAATCATGAAGGACAAAGGTCATCCATCACTCGGCTTTACACAGCGTCACATACAATAATTTTGAAGAACAAGGAGATGCCATGCATGATGGCGGGGCGGAGGTTGCAAGGCCCACCTGGGAGCGGTTGTTGAAGGCCGCAGCGCCCTCCTCCAGGATCTTCTTCCACTTGCCCTTGCCCAGCTGCCGCACCAGCTCGATGAGCATGTTGGTCTCGTGCTCATTCCAGCGCCCGTTGCGCCTGCGCTTGCCGCCCCCCGTGCGGTTCTTGGGCGACTTTCCCATGCTGCCATCCGTCAGCGGCTCCCCGTTTGGCCCCAACATGCCCGCCATGTTTGGTCCCGGAGTCACCTGCATCAACGACGCACGGAACTGGAGCAGATGATGCTTGGTGGACAGGGCCCTAAGGACGAAAAGGGCTGGGTTGTAAAGAAACGGCTCTGGAGCAGGATTCAGACATATTGCAGCACATCAGCTGGGCGTACAAGTCTGGGGCAACTGATTCAGCATTGAGCAGCGGTTGCCAGCAGTTATTTTCTAAGTTAACAAGTGCCAGATGACAAAAGAAGATGACGGCCCCCACAGGCTTGACTGTCATCAGCTGGGAAAGGTTGACCCGAAGAGGTGGGTGACAGTGCACACCTGGTTGGGGTCTGGGCTGTCCCAGCCAACAGTCCGGCCGGCTGCATCAGGCATGCCGGGCGACATGGAAGGCCCTGCCCCATGATCCACCGCATTCAGTGCCGCTGCAAAGCTCCCCTGGCCGCCCGCCGCCTGTGCAGAATTGCACGTGTGAGCTGCCATTATGTGAAAGTCACCATTCCACAGTGCCCAATACTCTAGAACACGAGTCCCAGTCTCCATCATGTGCACAGCGTGAGTCAAAAGTGTGCGGAATAAGAAGCATTGCAGCGGTCACCTGCATAGCAGCTGTTAACGGATCGGGCCCGCCTTTGTTCTGGAGGCCCTTGCTGGCAGCCTGCAGATCTGCAATCGTTGTGGCCGCTGCTACCTCAGCATTGTTGCTTGTAGCACTGCACACGTGGCACTCCCATTGTGAGCATTGCTGTGTCTCAGGACATGTTGAACTGCAAGCAAGGCAGGTCTTGGTGGCAGTCAGCCAAGAAATGTTTGCAAAGACTCATCTCATACCTGTGCCTCTGGCGCTTCTTCGGGCCGGCTGATACATTGCCATAGGCTCCTGCATCAAGAGAGGCAGAGCTCGGAACACAGCTTGAGGACGGTCTCTGATAATAATTGTATAAACGATACTCAAGTTTGGCTTGTCACGTAAGCGAATACTGCTGCACCCTGCACACTGCTTTCTGCTGGCAGCAAGAACAATAGGTTGCTGCACCCACCTTGCGGATGTGCCATGGCGATGGTGGGATGCAGCAGTCCCTGTGCATACTGAGCCTCCATCACCTGTACACAATCCATCAGCATCAGCTGTATGCATGCGCCCCACCCCATTCACCAGACTCACTCCCACTGAGGTGCGGCAACTCACACATCTGCAAGCAGCAATGGCGGGTAAATTTCCCAGACAAGTGGGGCCAGAGTAGCCACCTTGAGGATGGGCTGCCCCATTGCTGCCCGGCCTTCTGCCACATACTTGAGCATGGCCGCTTCCACATGCTCAGGTGGGTACTTCTCCAGCAGCGTCTGCGCACCCTGTGGTGTTGAAAGGTTGATGGCGAGCTCCTGCCGCCTGGGTGCAAGTAACAGGAGGTAAGGCATCAGCATTTGACAATGAGGAAGGATAGTAGTGTGAGGGACAGGCCCCCTTGTATTTGCTCAGGGCACCTGGGTAGGGCTTGGGAGCAGATGTCCCACAAGACACACCTATGTGACTCAGGAGCATTCTGCAGAGCATCCTGTTGGGGTGGGAAGTAGCGGTCCAGCAAACTTTTAGGGTTTCCAGAAAGAATGAGGGTCTCCAGTGACCCTCCTCGCAAGCTTTGCAGCACCAACTCAGTTTTGACCTGTGGCACGCAGGCAAAAGTAGGTCAGGAAGGTTGTCTGGCAGCATTAGTCCCCTTTCGTGATTCCGGTCACGGCAGACGCGCAAAAAGCGAGCACATCGCAGGCTAACCTGCAGGTAGAGGTCGAGGCTGGGCAGGAGCTTAGACAAGTCAGCGAACGGGGAGTAATCCGCTTTGCTGTCGTTGCTGTTGGCGGCCAAGCAGTTAAGCGCATTAAGCGTAGCATCCGTGATGCTGGCAGCGTGCTCCCGCAAGACACGCAGGAGCAAGCGGACCTGGATCGTCTTTGATAGGGCGTCAGCCCCCATACCCAAGTGCTCGTACAGCTCCCGGACCACCGTCTCGCTGAGCGAGTCGCGGTCCAGGAGGAACTCCAGCACCCATTGCTCCGCCTTCCCAGACATGCCGTTCGGCTGCAGTTTCGCTGTTTTGTTTCAAAGATCCAGGTTCTGAGGGACCCTACAGGTTTGAGTCAGACCCACCAGGTTTTCACGCACACGCAACTTACAACGGTTAATCCCCTTGCCGTTATCAACAATCCCCTTCAGATGGCACGTGCCGACAATATCGACATGCGGGCCGCATGTCGATGCCGACTTTCACTTTGCTCCATCCCAAAGGAGTGGTGCGCTTCAAGCAATGCCCAAAGAGATATTGGACGTTCACAGCTGCATCAACACGCCTGAGATTCTCTGTGGTGACATGCACTCGGTGTAGATAAGCTGGTGTTGTGAGCCACAGTGGGAAATTCTGACGACGTCAGCTCTCAGCTAGACCATCCGCATTGCAATATGTCACATGGTCAATCAGTCGCCCTTGAAGAGCTGTTGGAATGTAGTATTTCACTCAGCCTTTTCACCTACCTCTAACTAGAAATTTCAGATCATGCTATCAGCCGAAAGTCCGTAGGGATACACCTTCCTGTATTTCATTACGTAACGCACGCTATCACCTTCTCTAGACAACGGCAGGATGGGGTACAGGGGAGAAACGCCAAGCCGTTAGAATGGAGTCAGATAGTGCGAATGGAAAGTCAGACGATGACTCCTATAACACGGATGCTGAGGAGGTTGAGTGGGAGCATACAGAATCACATCTCTCACAAGAGGTCTTGCAAGCACAGATTGCAGGCTTAGGGACTGCGTTGGAAGAGGCGGAAGTGGATGAAATCCAACGTGAAGCTGGCACTGGTGCTGATGTTGCAGGCCTCCCAGAGGTGAAGCACCTGCGATATAGCCTGTTCTGATTTTTAAGGGGCATGCAGAGCCTTCAATAGACTCTTCTGCGCTACAGGCTTTTGCAAGAATCCTGGTCTCTGCTGCAGGACAAGCCTAGGCATGTCGTTGAGAGGGCGCTGGCGGCCAACCGGCGGCTGCAATCACGGCTGGTGGACATTCTAGCAGCAGTGGACAGAGCAATCTTGCGGAATGCAGAGACCCAGGCCAAGCTGATGCACAATGCCGAGGCGTGGCCGCGCGTAGGCCGTTACAGGGGAATGCGAGGTGAAGCATCCAGCAATCCCCCACAGTGCGCCTTATGCAAGCACAACCATGCACAGCGGCCTGACTCTCCAAGTGCTACAAGTTTACCCCAGGGCAACACTATGGCAGCTTAATTTGGATGGCCATCGTCCCAGTGATAAAGTTTGCCGACGGTGATGTCAGAGACGACGAATGCGGTGTGGGGCACCGCGGACACGCGAGTGGTGGGCCCCAGCCGCTTCTGGGTGGCCGACCGGCGCGTGCCGGAGCCCAACGCGGACGCGCTCAAGACGGCGCCGGCGTTCCAATACCTGCCGCATTTCTTCAGGGACTCCAGCTGGACACAGCAGGAGCAGGAGCGCCTCCAGCGCGCCATCCTGCAGGCCGTTTATGTGCGCTGCCGGCCCCATGCACCTCCTGAGAAAGTTGACAATGCCATGATATGATTCACAGATCTGCTCACCTGTACAGTTGTTTGCTCCTCGCAAAGGTCTGGTCCTGACCACATGCCTTGATTAAAGCCATTGTGCGTGGTGGCTGATTTTTTGCCAGGTGTTGGGCTCATGCTCTGTTTGCAGTCGTACCACAACAGCGTCTGTTATCATGTGTTTGTTGTAGGACTTGGCGATGATGTTCCTGAGCACAAATGTGCATGCATGGCTTAAATCGTGTGCTTTCTGGCTGCAGAAAGCACGGTCCGGGAGAATGCTATTGGCCCCACAACAAGGTGACCCAGGTACCAGCCAGGGAGGTGTCGAGCTGGCGCTGGACAGCCCAGGTGGCCATCATTCACATCTTTTTACTCCTGTCTACGCTGCACATGCTCTCTGGAAGTCGTTTCCGATGGAGAGATTTTGAGGATAACAATGCACTGTGGAACGCTATGCGTAGTGTCTGCAGAGGTCCTTGACATCGCACATCTATCTGTCACCCCTTCTTCCTGCCTTTGTGCATTCCAGCGCCCCTCTTGGGCCCTTGAATGGCAGAATGGTGACCGTCGAAGGGAAGTCCATGCCAAGCAAGTGGGTTGGGGTTGTGCGTTCATGCAGGCGTGGAGGCAGAAGTTGATGCGTTTGGGACGGAGGAGTGGGAGGAGATCGCGCGGCTGGGCAGCAGCGGACGCAGCGGGCATGAGTGCAGCATGCAGTGGGCACATCGGCTGCGACCCTCCCTCAACCTGGGCCCCTGGTCTGCTGAGGAGGATGCCAAGCTGGTTAAGCTGCAGTTGCAATATGGGATGCACAGCGTGAGCACTCCTTTCTTCACCTAGCGCCGTGCAGCTACTGAAGCACTGTTGCTCATGCTCGCTCACCTGAGTGCAGTTGCAGCCACACAACATGACCCATTATGCCTTTGTCTGATCTCATGCAGATGTCAAAAGCTTTGGTGTTTCCCATTGCTGCTCATACTGCGTGTGGCATGCTACATGGGATACAGCTGTTGCGTGCGACAAGGGAGCTGCAATGATGGCCACTGTATGAGGATTTAATTATGTCTCCATTGGGAGAGGGAGAGTGCAACCTTGTGGGTGCAACGGTGAGTGACTTCGTGATTGCTCACAGGCCCTGCAACTTTGATTGTTACCTGATACTGGTGTGGGCAGTGGGAGGATGTGGCGCGGGAGCTGGGAACAGGCAGGACGGCTGCCGCATGCCTGGCGCAGTACCAGCGCTGCCACAATGCTACTCTGCTCCAGTCCAAGTGGACTCCCGATGATGCCGCACGCCTGGCGAGCATCGTGACCAGGCTGGGCACCAACTGGACGGTGCGGGGACTCTGTAGACACCCCAGCACTGCTCTCTCCACCTCTACGTTTGTATCCATTTGAACACCTCTTCCAAGGTGGAGCATATGCTCAATGAGCTGTCTTGTATCAGGGCATCAAGGTGGCAAACCGAGGTGCTTTCCTGTACCCCATCGACCAGCATTGCCACAGCCGCCTTTCTCACATTGCCTCATGATTTTGGGCTACTCTGGGATCCAGCTCAAAACATAAGCAGTCTTCAGAAACGTTTTACGACCAGGTTTGACAGAGTGCTAGTCTGTGGTGGTCCAGGCGGTGGCTGCGGAGATGGGCAACAGGACGGCGCAGCAGGTGCAGCACTACTACCGGGACAACATGCAGGCGCGCAAGAAGGGTGCCTGGTCCTGCGAGGAGGACGCCGCCCTGCTCAAGGTGCCCTTTTTTTGCATGCTCTCTGCCACATGCAGCATGTTGACCATCCCTGGCAGATGCCAGCAGTGCTCGGAATCATTGCCCGGATGCATACTGGACAATCAGATGGCTTCTGCAGCATTTGGGAAGCTGGCATGGCTGCATGCCATTTTGAGATTTCAGCCTTGGATGGCTGCTGCCCAGCACTGAGCTGCCTTGACCTGGAAGAAGCAATCCTCCATGAGTGCTGACTGGTGGGAAGGTCAGTCACTCACTCACACCTTTTACAGCCACCTACAGCTGATCAGATGTCTGACACTAATCGTCAGAGTCAGCACCCAGCATCACATCCAACCATTCACAGAGAAACTGGAGACACTCACAAGATCATCCCGTCAAAGAACTGTACCATGGGACAGATGCTCAGCTTTTTCTGTGGAATGGTGCGGGGGGCCAGGCGGTGGAGACGTGCGGACGGCGGTGGCGGGAGGTGGCCAAGCGCGTGCCGGCGCGCAGCGACAAGCAGTGCCGCGAGCGCTTCTGCAACGTGCTCGACCCGAACCTCAAGCGCGAAGACGAGTGGACGCCTGACGAGGACGCGGCCTTGCGCGCAGCCATCGCACAGCACACCCAGCCTGACGGCAAAATCCGGTGCGCTTCCGGTCTCCCTTGAGATGACTCCGTGTTGGCCATGTGCATGCGCCTGACAGTTCCACATCTGCCATCAATGTATTGGCCTCAATGTCTATTTTTCTGAGAGCACGAATTTTGACCTTCCAGGCAGTATCGATCTGCGGGGAGTTGGTCAACGGTTTGCTGCACACAGTCGGCGTTATGTCTAGAAGACCCTGCAGGTCAGACGAGCCCCCCTGCAGGCAGCCATGATGGGGTGGTTGTGGCGCGCAGGTGGGCCAAGGTGGGAGGACAGCTGGCCGGGCGCACGGACAACGCGTGCTGGCGGCGGAGCAAGACGCTGGCCGCCATGGAGCGCGGCACGCGCCGCCCGCTCATTGCGACGCGCGGCTCCGGCGGACGCTTCATGCCGGCCAACACCGCCCGCTCCGGAACGCCCGTCGGCCGGCCCGCGGCACCGAGCAGTGCCGAGGCTGCAACCGGTGGCGAATCGCCTGCAGAGCCGGACAGCGCAGCTGATCGGAGCGCTGACAGGTGTACGGTGGGCGATGGGGAGGGAGGTGGATCGGAACCCGCAGTCGGTCGAAGCACAACGGTGGAGCCCCTCAGCAGACAGGGACAAGGGGCAGCTTCAGGGGCCGGCAGCGCTGAGATTGCAGCTGACCAGTGCGGTGGCGAGCCAGGCACAGAGCCTGCAAGCACGACTCGTGGGGCTACAGATGAGAGCACCGGCCCATGTCAGGTGTTTGGGGGGGACGCAAGGGGATCAGAGCAGGCAGCGGGTGGGAGTGCAGCGACAGAGCCGGGTGAGAGGAAGAGCAGCAGAGGGCGCTCTCGAGGCGTGAGAAAGACCGCCCAGAGCAGCGCCGCAAGTGCAGGAGAGCAGCATGCAGCGGCAGAGCTGGCTGGGAGAAAAAGAGAAAGAGGACGCTCTGCTGGTGCCAGCAGGACTGCCCAGAGCAGTGCTCCTAGCATTGGACAGCAGGATGCGGCAGATGCTGGAATGGGTGCGGCACCAAATCCAGAGGAACATGCTGAGACGCATGGTGCAGACTGTGTAAGAGCAGAGGCAGGCGCAAAGAGAAAGAAGCCCAGAAAGCGATCTATAACGTGAGCAACTTTGGCATGCGAATGGAGTGAAGGCTCCGGAGTTGTAGTAGAACTAACTGCATCAATAGAGCTTTCCCCGTACAATCAAACATGGAGGTTGCAGTACGCAGTTTTGTGGGCGTATGGTGACGTTCTAGTGAGCGACGCTGAGCGTCCCAATGTGATTGTTTGGGTTCTTACAGCTAGCACCATTTTCACCTTTTAAGCGCTAATGTAAATCTTCTCCACTACTCCACTACTCGGCTTTCACTCTTTCAAAACATCCCTCAGTTTCCCTGAGTGCAATGTCCAGCTTTTCAGCAATTGCGGCAATCCAGGCCTGCCATGGACACAGCACACAGTCACTTCATACAATCAGGAAACATTACAAGAGTATCAGCAAGCATACCTGTGTATGATTGACAGGTGCTGATCAGGTAAGGCGCACCTGATCCAAACGCCCAAAGCCCCTCTGAGTGTCGGTTCCACAGACCAGCAGGCCATCTTCACCAATCGGCTGCACTAGGATCCCCTGTGTGTTCTCTGGGAGGTACTCTGTGAACTCCACGCGACCTGTCAATAAGTAGGCACTCAGGAGATCATCAGGCGGAGATTGGGAACACTGATGATTCTGCATATCTCCTCGAGGAATGGTCAGCAAGAGTCTCTGGCTCCTGTGGGGTGACTGCTCGCATCTTGAGCACCATACCGAAGGTGCACCACGTGAGGCGCACCGGGAAAGAGGATGAGATTTGCAAGATAATTGCCAGAGCCGCTCTTCATGGCTGCAGCACCTATGGGCCCCACAGTTGCGCTGCCAGGCACAGTGCCAGGAGCTGCCATACCACAGTGCATAATGCACCTGCCCTTGTGAAATGCAACAACGCCTCTGCACCGGGTTGCAAACCTCAGAGCGCGCCACAACCTGCATGCTTCAGCGGTCAGGTAAGCAGAAAAAATTAACTTTTTATGCTTGTCGCTGTCTTTCGAGAAATGCACAAGGTTCCTCACCATTGAAGCTCTGCCTTTGCCTCCTCTGGCAGCTGGGAATCAATGTAGGATACATACTCTGCATCTGGCTCCACCTAATCAACCAAAAGACTATCAGCGATGCACATTTCTTGCGGCAATCATGAAATGCTAGTATGGAGGGTGAATATGACGGTGTTGCGGAAGGTGCCTTAATCAAACGACAGATTGGGCCACTTACTGCAACCAGGGGCTTTGGCTTCAGTGAAAGCCATTGAAGGCCCGTGAGCACAAGGACCGCAGACAAGCCAATTACTAGCACATCTGCACGAGACTGGGCCGAGGAAGCGTCCACAACAGGTGCGATCTGCATGCACCAGGAGACTCTCTGGTTTGCTTGTGGCTGCCAGCATTGTGCAGCTTTTTGCAGCAGAAATTAGCATAATGTTCAATGTGCTCTGCCAGCAGAGCAGGCTTTGCTCACCCCTGATACAAGCCTGTTCACCAGCACTCCCACAATTCCAAGGGCTCCAGCAGCTAGTGGCACTGTTCTCAGTGTGCCTTCATAGCGCGCAGCCCAATCAAACTCCTCGTCTGGGGCCACCTGCGTGACGCATAGTTTATCGTTCTGGCTGCAGAATGTGACTTCCCAAGCGATATTCTTTCGGAAAAAGGATCCGCTCCAAGTGTTGCCACCAGGATCAATCAACTGCCTTCTGCACCTGCTGACTTCTACAGACCAAACTTGATCTGCCCTGCGTTCGTGACCTCAAAAGCTTTGCAAAACTATTTGCTGTGATTTTCAATCTACCGAGCTGGCCTGGCAGTTTCTGTACTGGATGTTCTTTGCTGCTAGTACGAACGACTGAGAAGTCTCCCGACCATAGCACGGTGGAGAGCATCACCGTATGCAGATTTCATCATTTCATCCTTCAATCAATATATATTCTTCCTTCACGCATTCCAGGTGCTCTTGTGTTTGTCAAAAAATATTATGGAGTGTAGACAACTGCAGCCTCAGCAGGTTACTAACCCCATCCACTCCCTACGTGACGTCTTCAGGTAGAAAGGTTTCCAGCTGATAAATCTTATGCATGGATGCTGCAACTGGCGTAAACACTCCAGTGGCCGTACTGTTGTTGTACAATCTTACAACCGTTGAGGACACCAGAATTGAAGTCGAGAACGGCCCCTGATGGACATCATGATATCATTATCGATATCATAATCGATTAATAGTGATTGCTGATCAGTGATAACTTATAGTGATAGCTTGAAGCCAATATCTTCAAAATAATTGCATGCATTCATTACAGGTGGTTACCCCCTGGCTCTGCAACGCAGGAAGTCATGCTCTCCTCGAAATCTAGGTAATATCAGTACGTACTGAAGGCTGAATCCCAGGGATCGCAGGAAACCCAACAAGATTCTGCACTTCCAAACACTCTGACGCCGCCTCTGACTCAGAGAAGCCAGGATTTCTGACATAAAGCAAGCAGTGGCAGTGTACTACGTTCAGCTGCGAGTGTCGCTGTTTATCGTGCTCCAGCCATATCGCGGAGCATGGGGTAGTTCACACGGACGCCCGGGCCCATGGTCGTGCACAGAGTGATGCTCTTCCAGTATTGCCCCTTTGCTCCCGTGGGCCTGTTGGCATCAATGGACTCCTGTGCACAGCACTCAACCAATCAGTAATGCCAGTGACTTGCCCGACTGCGCACCAAACCTTTGACCATCGTGCTGCTCATCCTCAATAATTGCATAGATGGACAAGTGGTATACAGGGGTGTGTTGCTTGGTTGGTAGTTTGGTGCACCTGAACTGCCTTCAAGTTCTCCAGGAGTGCCTCAGCGGAGAAGTTGGCCTTGCCCATGCCCACATGCACATTGCCGGCCTTGTCTGCCCTGTACTCCACCTTGCCTCCCTTGAAGTCCTTCACTGCCTGTCACAGCCAAGCAAAGACTGTGTTAGGTGTGCTGCTTCATTACATTAGTGAGCGGCAGAGGATATCACTCAGGATGGCCTGGTAGGGAGTGACCTCAGAAGCAGAGTAGTACCCATGTGCACTGACGCACACTCGTATAATGTAGATAAGGAGTTTCTGAGTTTGCTCATCACTGGCCAGTCACACACGCTACATCATTCTGACCATCCATCCTGCCACCACCCTCTATTCAATTCTCGCCACACCAGCACACTCAATGCCATGCTCCCCGCCACATCGGATCGGCTCTCGTAAGTCCTGACTGATGCATGGTGACGTTTCGAGAGGCAGCAGCTGCGCACCGCAGCAATGTCTGTGGTGACCGTGCCGGCCTTGGGGTTGGGCATGAGGCCGCGGGGGCCCAGAACTCTGCCCAGCTTGGCCGCCTTGGGCATCATGTCGGGGGTGGCCACCAGCTTGTCAAAGTCCATCATGCCCCCGGCAATCTCCTCGATCAGCTCCTCTGCGCCCACGTAGTCCGCGCCGGCCTCCTTTGCCGCCGCTTCCAGGTCGCCCTTGCACAGCACTGCCACCCGCAGCTCCTTGCCTGACACCCACACACAATGCATCTCAGTCAGCTCGACAACTGCCCAGAACAGTGAGAGCCTCACATCTCGTACAATCTACGACATGTCTCGTGGCTGCCCTGCAGTCCTAGCCAGTAGGGTCTCTGTGCAACAGTAAGCAAAGGATCATGTAGTACAAACCCAAGTGTTGCACGTACTGTCTGGGACATGCGGGCCCACCTGTGCCCTTGGGAAGCCTGACAGTCGCACGCAGCTGCTGATCGGTGTACTTTGGATCGATATTTAGACGGGCATGGAACTCCACAGTCTCGGTGAACTTCAGCGACGCAGTGGAGAGGGCAGCCTTCAGGGCCTCGAGAGGCTCAAGCGCCTCGGAGCGTGGGGGAACCTTCTGCTTTTGCTCCTTGAACCGCCGCGACCTCTTTTTGTCAACGGGGGCTGGAGCTTTTGGAACCACATACACGTCATCATCCACAGCTGACCCTGTGCAAGCACCAGCTCTATGTGAAGCCCTTGCAAGGACCTGAAAGGGGAGTCCCCCAAGCTCTGGAACTCTAGATTGAAAGAGATACATGCAGTTCATAAGACTAAAGTCTGGCATCTTAAGAAAGTGGAATTCTTCTGCAAGGTGCAACAAGCAATCCCTGCACACCTTGCACTTGGGCCTCCAAGGCATCTACATCCACGGCAGCAGCGCTGCAAACGAATGATGCTTCCCTCTGCAAGATTCTTAATGGGACACGTGTGTTTGGCCCCGACTGGGCGCAGCACCACCTGCCAGCTGGAAGACGATTTGCTGCTGAAAAAGTGCAAACAGGTGCGCTCTTCTGGGCGGACAGGTGACCTGCAGAGTGCATCACCATGCCCATGGCTGCCATTGTGTTGGGAAAGCCCGAGAATATCAGGCAGACTTGCCAAGCAAAATTGTAGTGACGACAAGAGTCATCCTGGCCTCATCTGTTCCGCAGCCACGATTATGTCCTGCCTTTCCGACACTCAGTGACTGCCCATGTCTCGGAACTGCTCTTCTTGGCTCTTGGCTATTGAAGGATTGCATGATTTGCAAGTGCTTTCATGATCAAAGCGATAAAGAAGGATTCGGCATCCCTAGTATTGCTGCAATCACGGCAAGATGGTGGACGATCATCAAGAACTCCTCGATCTGATCGAGTTCTTGAACAGCCCACGTCTTGAGGTATCAACATCCGTTTTGAGGTGATCAACATGGTTTGTGCAACATTAATTTTACATGTCAATCGCTCAAGGGTGGACATTTGCTTGCCTATTGCAGGTCCAGCAGGGTGCTGTTGGACTCGTGGAGGGGCTGTCCGGCTCCCTGGAAGGCGTCGAAAAGCTCCTGAGCGAAGCAGAAAAATTGTTGCCTGCACTGCTCAAGCTTATTGGTGCTCAGAAGGATATTTCCAAGGGAGCCTTGACGAGCCTGATCAACCTTTCACAGGCACGCACCACACTACTTCAAGACCATGTCCAAATTCAGTGTGTATCGTGCACAGTGCATAATCAGGATAGTTCTTGTCCTGCTGACTAGATGTCTGTGCAGAAAGAAGAGGCCGTCGCGGAGCTGGTCAAACGGAAAGTGGTGGGACGTATTATGGACTACCTGCAAGAGGGCCAACATGAGCATGTGGAGCTGCTGATTATGCTGCTGGCCAATGTGACCACCTCAGATAGCGGCTGCCTGCGTTTGCTTCAGCTGGACAGCAGCTCTCTAGCGGGCTTTAATGTGTGAGTCTCCCACTAGTGTGCCTTCTACACTGAGGCCCTTCTCTGCGGATGCCTGTGTCCATTGACGTTTTCAGGAGGCCACAGAGCTGAATGTAAGCATCAGAGAATTTCTAAAAGCCGTGGTGTGATGAGCGCAGGGCGGTGCTGTTGAGGAGGTTCCTGGACAGTGCTGGGGAGCAACCAGATCCTCACGAGCACACAGCATTGGTGCTCACCAACATCACGCGCCTGAAAGAGGGCCGGAAGCTGCTGCTGGAACCTGGAAGGGGCACGCTGCAGGCCTTGGTATCCCAGCTCAGCAGCCCCAACCAGCTGCGCCGGTCAGGCTGCGCCAACGCCCTCCGCAACTGCTGCTTCCGCGCAGAGGTGCGCCTTAAAATCTGTAAGCAGTCCTGCTCACGTATGATCCGGGGTGCTTGAGGAAAGAGCTTCCATGAGTACGCAAAGCAGTGCCAGGCTACACCAGTGCTCAATAACTGGATTGATGCGCGGCCGGGAGCAGCAGCACGCTGAGGTGTGTACTTCCTTACTTGCAGGAGGATGGGACACTTGGGGATCTCCTGGAAGACACGGCGTCTTTGGAGAACGTTTTGGAGCTGCTGTGTGGAGTCACCCGCAAGAAGGAAAACGACGCTGCAGTCAGGAATAGCCTGGCAGAGTGTATTGAGATGCTGGTGGGGATTCATTCAAGCGGCACAATCTTTTGCTTTCAGCAAAATGCTTACCTGCACAAGCGCTGGAAGAGAAAGAATTCGTCATGCCAAGAGGCATTTGTGTCCTTGCAGGTTAGCACAGAGCAGGGAGGGCAGGTTCTCTGGGACATGAAAGCCCCTGAAATGCTGCGCAAAGGGTAAGGGCCGGTCCACCTTCCCTTACTTCAATTATGCAGCACTGTTCATACACTGTTCCCCGGAAGGCTAAGGGACCGGGACTGTCTTGCAGGTATGAGACGGAAGAGGATCCTGAAGTGTGTGCGACAATGGAGAGGATTGCGCACCTCTTTCTGGCTGACAGTGGGGCTGTGGAAGACACCAAGGCCAGTGAGGATATCGATATCGCAGACAAGAAGTGGTAATTTGGTGATGTTTGAACTTAAATTTTCCAGCCCAGAGCCATGTATATTATTGATGCTAGCATCCATGGAGGTGTTCATGTAAGGAGCTGTTGAGCACTTACAAAACAGAGCGAGATCATGTGACCTGTTCAAAATTGACGGCAGGCATACCTGATGGAATTCTGAACAATTAGGTAAATTTGTACCACTTGCAATGAATATCGTGATATGAACGGCAGGTCACATGCGACAATGATGTGCATTATTGCATGCGCTCTATGAACAGGGTGCAACAATGGTGTTACATGATGTTGCTGCTGGTGGAATATACAGTCTGAATCAAACATGTGGTATTTTCTTCACCCCTGATAGAACATTCTCATGTTGACGCCATGAATCCAGATACAGGGCCCTTTCCCTACCACTGTATTCGTCAGATAATCTAGGCAGGACACCAACTTCACGAAGTGTGAGTGTGGGAAACCACTTGCAACTGCACATGCCCATGATCACTGCTGCAACACTCCAGCAAAACTGTGTGATGACACAAAAGTGCTTATAAGCAACTCAAGGAGAAACTCTCAACCTCTGCATCATTAATGCTCCCACCTGATCATGATATATCTCGAGGCTTGCATGCCCGGGCTGATGCCATCTGTGAAAAGACAAAACTTATTGCAGGCTGCATGACCCAATCCAGGAGACATGGAAAACACCGCTTTCCCCAAACATGCTGTCATCAAGGCTGGGGTGAGCTGAGGTCTATGTCATCCCATTCCTTGCCGCCCTTCGGGGGAGATGCATCCGTGGCCTTGCCGGTACCCTTCTTCGGCTGCGGCTGCGGCAGTGCAGCAGGAGGCACAAACTCTAGGTCATCCTGGCCATGCGAAAGTGCGCTGGCGCTGTGGGGCGCCGAGGCCGCTGCCTTGGCCTTTTGACGCGCCAACTTGCCCTCCTTGGCCGGCTTCTTGGGCTTGTTTGCCTCCATGACCGCCGCTGGCGGCACCGCGCTCGGCACATAGTCCTCGTCGTGGATGTCTATGGTGGCCGACGGACCTACAACGCTTGATCCTATCAACACCTCTGCTCCAAGTCTAATCAATAACCAGCGTTCTACTGGCAGCACTGGAGAGGAGAGACAGATGTTCTGTCAATCTTGGCAATCTTGGTCCTGCAGAAACAAAGTGATGGAAAGGTGCATAGTGGCACAAGGAGGGCCAAAGAAATATGGTGCTCACCAGGCGCCTCATCATCATCCGAGTCTACCTTGCGCACAACCCCCTTGCCCTTCTTGTCAGGGTCACCATATGTCACCGGCGCAGAGGACATCTCGATGCCCTCCTCGTCCACCTCAAGCGGATCTCTGGTCGTCCGGTAGAAAGCATCGTCATCCGTTGTCGTGCGCGCCACGCCATTCACCGACCCATCCTGCAGCACAAGGCCGTCAGGTAGGGCGTGAAAGCCACATTTGTTGCACTAGCCCGCAACATATGGCTGCCACAGGTCAACAAGCTGCCTCTTGTGCTTACCATGGATAGGCATCATCTATGGAAGATGAAACATGCTCTAGTGGGTGAGGACAAGAAATTCGTCGCAGAGAGACAGGTCCTCAACAGTGCCTGGCAAGGATAGGAGCTAACCATGTCAGAGGTGTGGCGGCCCGGAGCAGCATCGCTGTGCACTCCCAGTTCCATGTTTGCCAGCAGATTGGCATCCATGGTGTCCCTCCTCAGGTTCTTTCCTCCCTCCCCTTTGTTTGCGGTCTCATGGCCAACCGCCACAAACGTCTTTGCTTTGACCTGACCCCAGAAAAGCAGCTCTGTTGGGACATCAAATGCGTTGGCACAGAAGCCTTGTGCATGCATTCAGACTACACTCATTTCTTCTGGGCCCTGCAATGACTCTTTATTACAATTCTGTGTGGTCAGGGATCATAGCGCCCACCGTTTTGGGTGCCTCCTTGGATCCTCCATTTGAGTAGAGCACATAGTTGTGGTACGTGGGAGCGAACTGGTGCATTGTGTCAGACACCACATCGTGGATGCTGATCACATGCCTCATGTTCTCCAGGCCCAGCCCAGTATTTGCTCCTGGCGCAGTTCCACCGAGTTCACAGTCAGCTTGATTTCTAAATCTGGCACTTGGGCAAGGCACAAGCAAAGGCCCAAACGTCCCACCTGAACCCTTGTACTCCGTGTATGGGAAGGCCCACAGCATGCCAAGAGCGGCCGGAAGCATTTCCAGACAGATCAAGAAATTTTGCAGATTTTTGCCGTCCTCCACTGTCTTTATTGACCCCGCCACTTGGAGAATAGCGATGAAGAGCCCCTGCAAAAGCTTTCACTGCTGGAATGCCGTTCCCTTCTGAGGGCTATGATTCGATGCAAACAGATCACGAACTGATGTGGCCAGCAGTTTGCTGTTAAGGTTGTGCTCAGGAACTGACCTGCCAGAAAGTGAGAAAAACAACTGCCTTGACCACCGCAAACTTCAAAAGGGGGTTGAAGGGCGCCAGGAGCTCATGTGTGCCCATGTAGAAGAGCACCAGGGCGTACAAAGCAATGGAATATGTCACATTGTAGAGTATTGTTATCCACAAGTACCTGCGCAAGCATACTTCTGCTCATTCCAGTGCAGCACTGCAGTCAGGATATGGACGGTTCACAAGAGACTCCATCATAGGAAGGGGAACTGCGTGTACACATTTTTGTGTCAGTAATCAGGGACTAGGAGGACTTGCCCGTTGTTGGCGCCCCAATATCCCTCAGTGTACTTGTGCTGAGTGTAGAGCACCACCGTGATGACTGCCAGCACTGGCTTCAGGAACACAAATTGCAAAGCACCTCGTTTGCACATGCGCACAAAGGCCCCATTGACGGCCAGTGGCGGCATGCAGCAGGTGCAATACAACCAGGATGGGTTCATCACATAGCCATTCATTTTCACCTGTTCCCAGTGTGCCACAGCAGACTGACTGCAAGATGCTCTAATGTTGTCCACACGCATTTGCATGCAATGCAGTGCAACCCATGTCTTCATGTTTCACACTGGGAATGCCCAGACTGTTCTCCGTACCTCCACAGAACCAGGTCCACCGACGTATGCTAGACAGAGGGACAAGAAGTTGTATATCACCCATGCTTCATAACTGCATTGCACAACCAGTAAAATGGTGATCAAAGCCAATACTTGGCATCAACAATATCATCAAACAGGGGGATTATATACCTCGAACAGAAAGATGTCAGATGAGAGCATCATTGGGCAGGACATTACCAATCCCGAATGGAGCCGAAGTAGACAGAATTTTCCTCCATAAGCAGCGAAAGGAAAGACATCAAAGCATACAGGGGCACCATGAAAATGATGCGCACAATATACCTCTGCACAGGCACAGGGTGGGCCTCTCAGCCGGCCCTCTTAGCTTGAATGAACCTCTTCACCATCCTTCCCACCTATGCTTCAACCTTCTAGATGATCCACAACCGCATTAATGCAGATCTGAGTGAACGTATGTTACCTGAAATACAGGACGTGTGTAGTTTCTGAGGTGCATCACAATCTGCATTCAGAAGGAAACAGTCAGGACATAAAACTGCAGGGGAAGGAGAAATCACCAGACCACACACTTGCTAATTGGCACTAATATAATCGTGGGGCATGGTCATTTGTCAGTCCAAATCGGCAGTCCAAATCGGCAAAATCTTTGCTGTTGCAACATAAGCAACTCCCTAGTCCTTCCCAAACAACTAGGCCTGTACTAGCAACGGCAGTTTCGAGCACAATAGGGACCGTGTCGAAGCACTGTTGCATGCACAGCATGTTTCGATTACAGGGTATCTTATCCGCAAAAAACAGATGAAGCCCTTTGCCTTTAAACACTGGTGTGGTTCTAACCTGGTAGATGGCAATCCCCAGAGCAGCAAAGCCACACAGACCACCCACCACTGGTGGCAATGGTCCTCCTAACAAAGTCATATTGTGTGCTGCTATGTATCTAGTGCCCTTCCCGTTCTTCTGAAGTCAAATTGTTGCCACCCCTTCGGCACGTCTTCCAGATTTGTCCCGTGTTGGAAGCATCACTCTTGCCAGGAGACACTGCCCTCCTCGACTATCTCATTTTGGTATTCGAAAGACATTTGCAGACTGGCATGCTTAACAGAAGTGCTTCATAAAGCTGGTGACTCCCCGAAGTTCGTTAGCAAAACACGAGAAGAGGGCTACTCATCTCCCTTGCAAAACTCGCTGTCAAAGGGAAGCGACATGCACGGAGAGGGTTTCGGCCGTCAAGAGTCGACTATCGTTAGCAAGAATTTCTATCCTTTTATACAGTGTGGTACTTCCAGGACTTTTGAAACTGTAACTTGTACTTTAAGTTGGTGGTTGTTGCGATTAAGAGGGCAGATTATATCGAGGAGGATAATCCATCTCCATCTTACATTATTGTACTTACCTCCTGATCTGATCAGACAAACAAAAAAATATGACAGAACATCCGAAAAAGAAACGGAAGGTGGCAGTCGCCAGCGACCAGCCATGTTGGACTGAAAACGACCGTAACGTGCTAGTTCGTTTGGTCAAGCAGTGCCAAAAGCTCGGAAGCGAAGGGAGCAGCGGTAGTTGGAAAAATTTCCTGAAGGTAATGTATGTTTATTGCGTCGATTTTCACAAAGCTTATACTATACTTCTGGTATGTGAACTATTGGCGCACATGCAGGTGGAATACCCCAAGTTTCGCTCTCAGGACCCTTCCCAGCACCACTGGAAGGTGCGGTCCCCTGAAGCATTGTTTTGTGACGAAGATTGCACTTATAGGTTTCCCAGCCGATTAGCTTCACCAATTGATCCACCCTGTCTCTTAGAGGGGTCGCATCGTGGCCAGGTTTTGGCAGCATTTGTAGAGTCACTGGACAAGGGGAGCGATCAAAAGATGGTCAGCCGGCATAGAGAGTGGGAGAAGCTCATTCAGGCGGAGCGCGATGCTCTTGCAAAAGCTACCCAAGTCAATAGAGGGGGCACAGCTGAATGGTGTGGATTGGTAAGATGATCTGGCGGATCTGCATTCATGGACCATGTTATCAATCACACACCAAGCTTTCACATCACGAAGACGCAGTGACCAAATGAGTAAGTGCTCCAGGCACAAGATCTGGTGAGCAAGACAGCAGAGCACCCTCGTTTCAAGGATCTCTATTCTCTACCTTCCTACGACAAGTGCTGGCATCGCATCCCAAGGTAGCCAATGCCCTCTGATGCATTTTCCAAAGAGCCTCTGAGCGTGCCATATTTTACTGATTCGGCTTTTCATACAGGCCCTGCATGGGATTTCCTTCGGGACAAACATGTCATCTCATGACACTGCAGGAGGCAGGGGCAGAGCGGTTGCACGCCCGTAATCTATGGATTGGATTGCGAGATGTGCGAGACAGCACAGGACTCACGGGCCCTAGTGCGAGTGTGTGTTGTGGATGAGGATGGGAAAGATGTCTTGGATGTAAGCATCACGAATCTCAGCCATCTTCTAATCCATCTATCCTGCAATATTGTTAACATGTCCAACTGGCTGGGATAATTTTCATGCTTGGCAGTGCTGTTCAGATGCAGCACAGTCTGGCATTCACTGAGACCTTCCTGTCTTTGTCACCTGTGTCTGCAGATGATGGTGAAGCCCAAGAAGCGCATCCTGGACTATCGAACTCACATTACTGGCTTGACAGCAGAAAGCTTCGAGGTGCGCAACGCATTTTTGTAAGTGTCATTGCTGGTCTGAATGCAAAGGATTTACTTGCTGCTTTCTTGACCTCTTGGGGGGATATTGCTCAACTTGCGATGCTTAATATGCTCATATCAACAGCCTGTGTTGTGCAGGGTGTGACACACAGGCGCAGGGATGCTCAATTGGCACTGAGGGAACTGCTCAAGGACAATGTCATCCTTGTGGGCCATGCACTGCACCATGATCTGCTTGCGCTGCGCATAGACTATCAGCCTGTCATCGACACCTCCTTGCTCATATCGTACAGGTGGCGTCTTCTCCCTCCTTTCTGAATCGGTGCATGACTGCCTACAAGGGATTTTCCACCCTCACACAGTGCTTCTTAGTGTATATCATGTGTATTAGAGGACAAATGGTGGCGTGGGTTGCTTAGGAAGCATGTTGGGAGCAGGAACCTGATGAGTTGTGTGCCCTCTTTGGCGGATCTATCCAAGATACTGCTGAAGAGGGTGCTGCGGGAGGATGGAGCGCCCCACGACTGCAAGGAGGATGCCATTGCTGCTGTCCAGCTTGCCAAGCACCTCATGCAGCATGGCCCAACTCTGGTGCTTGACCCTCCGAACGTGAAGGTGTACCTCCAAGAAACCTTTTCCTCAAACACATATGCACAAGCAACAACCCTGTCAATGGGCAATTTTGCCTTGAACACATGCACAGGCAGGTAATTACTGTCCAGCAGATGACTCTCCAGATTGTAATATTTTCCGAGTTCTACCCCTAGTAGCAGGTCATTCACTCGTTTTTGCAGGCAAAAGGCTGGGGAGGCACAACATGCCTTCCTACAGATTGTCTTGAAGGAAGCCGGCAGTCCCTCTTCTACTGATCTATTGAAGACTGGCATGCTTTGAAGCACAGCATGCAGGCACTGAAATAGACACGTGTGAGTGCAGGTTCCCAAGGAGCAGCTGTGCAAGCTGCTGGTGCACTCTTTGCCACCAGGTGTGGCAGAGGCTGATCTGTGCAGCCTGCTGCCTGCTTCAGCGCCCCAGGTGGAGAAGGTGGAGGGAAATTGCACCACAGAGAAGAAGGTGCTGCTGGTGTTCAAGAACCCCCAGGATGCCAACCAGGCCTTCAAAGAGCTGCAGGTCACAATCCCCTCTTCCATGTAGCCCCACTTTGAAAGCAGGCAATAGAGTCACCCAGAATACCTTGAGAGAGAGATATGAGCTGAATATGCTTGGATTGACAACAAGGGTTTCTTTATTATTGTAACGGCCTTGTTTTTCGTTCATAGGGAGAGCAGCAGGTTGACAGCTTGGGGCGCGCACAAAAGGTTGTGAAGCTCAACTGTGGGCTGGGCCAGCAGAGCCTGGTGAAGGTCAGGAAGATGGGGGCTCATAATGGCATGGCGCACGGCCGAGATGCCAAACAGGACAGAGCAAAGTGGAAGAGGAAGAGGAAGGCATGATGTGTTCTAAACCCGGCACTGCACGACTGGGGTGTGGTCATGAATCATGACTCATGATGGAAGTTCATTTTGCTTTGTGTGAAAGAGACAAGATGTATTTGATGTATATTAGCGACATGCGCATACTGTATAGGAGATTCCTTCTCACCTTGCAAGCTGAAATGACCAATTGTGCTTCCTTAAGGACAAAGCTTTTGAGGGAATGCCATGACGATAGTAGTGTGATGACCAAACTCATAAGGATAATTTATCAATCTCCAGCAGCAATAACTTGCACAAGCGTGTCTTACTGTGTTCAAATGTATGATTGTCATGCTGCAGCACATCAACAGATGCTGGGGTCAGCAACCTGACACACAGGTCCTCCAAGCCTTGAGCCATGCGTATGCAGGAGCTGCTGTGCCAGACTCCACATGTGCACATGTCACATCCAGCAACACCCTGTAAAGCTCTGAATGCATCTTTCAAGCTCCCACTCATAATTATAATGAAGCATTCTTCTGGCTGCTCTCCCGAACAACTTGCCTGATCACCGAATCATCCGGCTCCAATACCTGGAACCACAGACACAAACATGTGGGACCCTGTGCAGTCTGAGCGTACTGTACCAAAAGTATCACAATGTTTGACATGACATCTCTTGAGGACTTGACATAGCAATGCAAAACTCTTGGTCGAGTCCTGAAGCAGTGTCTCATGAGTAGATTACATCTCACCCGGTCGATGATGCCGAAATCAACAGCCTCATATGGGTTGAAGTATGTCGGCCGTGCAATCACACGCTCAATCTCATCAGCAGTCTTGCCGATATGCTTTCCTAGGAGATATACCTGCAGGCAACACCTTCTCCTTACAGGTATGCGAGGGATCAGCAACAAAGGTGCCAGCGCTCACTCCCACAAGGATCACAAGGCATGAAAATAGGGAGGTGTAAGCACGCACAATCTCATTCTTCGTCTTGCGAAGCTCATTTCTGTAAATGTCGATGTCTGAGGCCTGCATCTGCGCAAATCTCTGCATGGGCTGCCGGAGCATGATTGTGGACGAAGGAAGTGCTCCACGCTTGCCCTGACCATGCAGAGTCCTTTATCACAAATTGTACATACCCAGCAGGATATCTATTGCTCTCTTGTTGTCAAACCACTGTCAGCTTTATGGAAATCCGGTTGAGTGCATACCGGTGTCCCAGCTGCTAGGAGCATAGCTGACTCCCCAAAAGCATTGCCAACGCACAGTGTGTGCACTTCTGGCTTGATGTACTTCATGGTGTCATAGATGGCAAATGCTTCTGACTCATAGCCCAGCTTGTCCCCTCCTTTCTGCGGAAGCAGGACATTGTCTTTCAGGCCACATGGTTGTTACAATTCTACTCGCAAGACAATGGGCCCGTGAGGCATTTGTAAAGGGAAACTTGCCTGCACGCCTGCCGAGTTAATGTACATGAAGATTGGCCGTGTCGGGTTGTCATACTGCAGGTACAGCAGCTCGGCAAGAAGCAACTCTGTAACAGCTGGCACCAAGGACATTCCCTGCACTTGAGGCGGTGGTCAGAGGCCGTCTGACCTTGACTGTACAGAAGGTATGGCACATATGGAGGGCGGCACTGCGAGTTTCATATACAGTTGGGACGCACCAGATACACAATGCGCTCCTTAAAGAGATACGAAGGCAGGTCAGGAGGTGTCTGTTCTGTGGCATCTCCTTGTAGTTGAGGCATCACCTGCAGCAAGGCAGAATGTTGTACTAGAACAACTCTGGGTACGCCTTCAAATTGACAAACATGAACTGTCACGTTACAGCCTGACTTCATGCAATGTCCAGCTTACCGCTTGTATGTTCAGTCGTCCTGCTTCTGCTTGTGGAACACATCCCTGACGCCTCCGCCTATGTTGGACAGCTGCAGCTGATGCAACGTGCCTCCTTGAAGAAAGATGTTGTCTACATGATACTGACGAATGCAAGCATTGCCTTTCCAAGCCCAGTGCCTGCATGCCTCTGATAATAACAACAAACGTCACAGACAACAAACAAAGCGATCTTCTATTGCGAGAGCTTTTTCAACCGCCAGTCGTGACGCACTTGATTTAGAGACTCGTCGTGAGATCTACTGTAATTGCGAGAAAGGTTTGGGGGTGCTGGCATAGCTGATCTGCAAATGCAACCCTAAGCCATTACAACTCCCTTATAATAACCTGCCGAAGGCCCAGGGGGGATGTGCAAGATCTTCGCCAGCGATCTTCAGCTCCTCTGTTCTTTGCTTGCGTCCACGAGCGCCTGTACAATGTCCAGGTGTGCCCGCTAGGAGGGCAGGATCGACGCTGGTGTCTTTCTTGCTTCTGGCGGATCGGGGCTGTCAAGTTCCGTCTGGTCGACGAAGCACCGAGGATGGCTCACGAAAGCGTTGCTGCGCCCACCTCAAATCGGGGTGGTGAGGCCGGCACGAGCAGGTAGCATTACATTCTAGGCATGTACAATCTCACTGATATTGCGAACTCGTGGCGCCTGGCTGTCTAAACCGAGTGGCTGATTTGTGCTCCGAGCCAGGGTTCTTACTATTCCAAATGCATATCACACAAAGGTGCTAGAAGATTCAGCATCCTCTGTTATATTTCTTGATGTGGTGGTTGTTCTTAATTGGTGTGTCATGACTTCAGGGTACTAGTTCTATTCCCTGTGGCAGCCCAGCCTGACATTGTACGTGCAGCACAGAAGGTGCGGCGATGGAATACGACTGCTGGAAGCTCTATCTGTCCTATATTATCATTTGGCTGTTTCTCGCACTCTGCAACCTCCCCTTGCACTTCACATACGGGGAATTTACTTGCAAAATATAGTTTGAAGATTGCATTGTCGCTGTGCAGGACGAGTCATATCTGCAGCACCTTACAGATGCTTGTCACGATGCTGTTCGTCGCCTGCTTGGGCCGCGCCAGGCTCTGAAGTACTCCAGGTGCGTTGGTTTTATGTCCACACGTTGTGTGTGGCCTGCAAGAGCCCCCTTGGACTTCTCATATCAAAAGAGTCTTGAGTTAGCCATGGTGTGCGCGCAGGGAAGTGAAGCTGGTGGCAGAGCTCCTGTATGCTGGGCTCACCACTGGCGCTGGCTTGCAGACTTTGGGTGAAGAGTACTGTGACATCATACAAGTGGCAGGTTTGCTCTCGCAGTGCCCTTCCTGATGCTCCTGGTCATAGTTAGTCCGACCATCTCATTGCGGCAGTGCCCCAGTGACACACTAAGTCGAGATAGCCTCCCTGTTTGAGATCTAGATTCCCTACCTTTCAGTGTGACTGCAGGGCCCATTGGGGTGGCTCCCTCTGTTGCGAGGCGCACACTGCTGGTGCTGCTCGAAAGGATGGCACCCTACCTGGCAGAACACCTTTCACAGGCCGCCACTGCCGGCACCGACGGCGACTCGGCTGCTTCTGCCAATCAGCCCCACTTTGCCAGAGAGACCCCACAAGAGGATGCCAGCCTGGCCTCTCCATCATCTGGTAGAGATGCTCTCACCTCTTTGTCATGTACCATATGTCGAGCCCTGCTCATGTCTCCACATCAGAATCAGATTCACTGGCCTCGAGCACCTTGCAGTCAGTCCATGTTACTGCACAAAAGACAACATCTCACTGAGCTGGAGGGTGACTCGTGGTATTTTCTCCTAATCACAGCACTTCCTGAGCAATTTGCAGAGCATCGTTTTCGTGGCGGATCAGGTGGAGAGGGATCATGGAACCGGGTGGGAGCGTGGGCGGCTGCTGCGCGGAGTGAAGCAGTGTCAATCGCATCCAAGTGGCGCCCTGCCTGGGCCGTGCTGGCCAGCTATGCACCCGTTGCCGTGCGCCTGCACCTGGCCCTGTTCTATTTCTATGGCGTCTACTACCACTGGGCCAAGCGAGCCACAGGTATCTCCTTCATCCTGTCAGTCCAATGTATCTCTGTGTGCAAGACATGCCCTTCACAGCAGTGCTCTACCCCAAATAGATGTTGCCATCAAGCTTCGCTGTCTTGTATGAGCAATGCATCTGCTTGACTTCTGCCTGTTGTGCTGGCACAGGGACGCGCTACATTTTTGTGGGCAAGCTGTATGAGAGGCGGCCATCGTACCACCTGCTTGGAGTGCTGTTGTTTGTGCAGCTGGGCATCAGCGCAGGCTCATGGGCTCTGTCCAACCTGACAGCCTCGTTGGGCCACCCTGCGCCCCTTGACAGAAACACAGACGTGGGCGCCCACACAAGCAAAGCCCTGCGAGCAGCTGTCGTTCTTCAGGTATCTGCCTTCCCTTACTCCTGTCAAATTGAACAACGACACTGCTTGAATCTTTGCCGATTCATGCAGTGCTGTGCCGAGACATGCACTGCGAAGACCTCTGTCTGGTCAGGCTGATTGCTGAGCCTAGGCCATCATTGCAAATCTCATGCTCCCTGCTTTCTGTTTCTATGAGAGTACATTGTATGGGTGCAGAGTGGCAAGAGTGTGAAACTGTTGTGTGCACTGTCCCGGCAGGACTTTGGGAACGAGGAGGCGGCACTGCTGCAGGAGGTCACAAGCACAGCGGATGTGGGCGAAGTGCCGCAGCACAAGAAGTGCGCGCTGTGCTTGGGGGCCCGCACTTTCCCCACCGCGACTCCCTGCGGCCATGTGTTCTGCTGGCAGTGCATTGCTGACTGGCACAATCAGAAGGCTGAGTGCCCCCTGTGCAGATCGCCCTTCACAACCTCGGGTCTCGTGTGTGTGTACAATAGTGACTTCTGATCCCCCAAACGAGCAAGTGGAGAGTGTGAGGAGATCTGTTGATTTCTGCGCTGCCGCAGTCTAGCAGAGCGGCAGCTCGAATGTGCATGATAAAGGGCCTTTTACATTGAAAGGGGCGGGCAGTTCTGCTACAGCCCATAGAATGACAAGTGTTGGAACAGCCATGTTTGAGGGGTTGCTTTTGATTTTGTCGATGCAAGATCTGGTGTGACATACTGACAGGGTGAACGCAAAGATTGATCATACTGTGAGAGACTTCTGGTTAGTACTCTTTGATTGCAGTAGATTTTGGATGGATGGTGATGATGGCTTCTGATTGTGTATGTTGGCTTGTCCATAGCTGAGAATGTCTTCAGATCAGCAACCGCAGAGCATGAGATAAATTCAGCGGGCGCTACAGCCTGCTCTAAGAGCTGGATGGCATAGACAGTGTGTCAGATACCTGCTGCATACTGGGCTGAGAGTCTGAGTGCTCTCTTGGATTCCTCTAGAATAGCGGAGGCGCACTTTATGTGTTGTGATGAAGAGGACTGCATGGCCTCTGTAGGCTTTGTGCATGTCTCTCATTACATCAGTGGCCACTGCGTGGATAGCTGCTATCCTACCAGTGTGTAAAACACAATGCGATAACGTCTGTAAGTCAGCATAGTAGATAGTATCTAGTAGATACCAAGCGCTTGCTAGCATTGTGCAGGTCGTTGGCAGCTGCTGCCCACAGTACACCGTGGTGACCAGCTGTATCCGCTATCAGACGTTTACCAACACAGTAGCTGCTTTGAATGACACGAATGGATCCTTCCGGAAGGGGAACTGCAAGTGACAGCTGTGATTAATTTGTAGCTACATCCGCTGTAAAGCACCATTTGAGGCTAGCATGTATGGACCCTGCCGGTAGATCTGCAGGAGAATCTGTGTGCAGGGCATTTGAGCACATGCATCCAATTCTAAATGGATCTCTTCAGCAGAAACCACAAATGAGAATGGACATTGCAACAGCTCAATTGCAGTGTGATCCTTGCCAGAGGAATCTGAGCCTGAATCCCCAAGTGCGGGTTGCAAGTCATATGTGACAGCTCCTGCTATGGTGCAATAAATGGTATCAGGGCACAATTGCCAGATGCAATCGCGCCATAATCTCTGAGAACACCATGGTAAGGCAACTTCTGAAGGCTATCTTTTGGGGAAATTCTGCGCAGGTATGTACAGCAACTTGAAGAGTCCCCCTGGGCAATAAGTGGAACATCTTCAAAAAAAGGGCAATATCTTCAAAAGATATGTTGGCCAGTTCTACACATAGCTCGTGCAAACTTTGTAATAATTGTTGCACTTTCCTACTCAGCAGACAACAAATGCATCGCAGATCGGTCAAAACAAGGCTCCATGCAGATCCCGTCAAATTCTCGCCTTGAGCCATGCTATAACCTCATCCAGGATCTCCTTATTGCCAGGCTCCTTCAACAAGACGTGCCAGCGGTCTTTGATGAGCTTGAAGGTCTTGTCCTTTGCCTGCCACAAGGCACCACACATCCCTCAGCAACTGGCAGACACTGCAAGATGCTCAGCTGCTCCATCTTCTGAGCAGCATTGTCAAGGAAAACTGCCAACATGGAAAAGTGCGACTAGCACCATATGTTGTCTCACCTGCGACCTTTCATACAATGTGCGAGAGCCATCCGGGTCTGTCAGGGTGTCATCCGCTCCATGGAAGACTATGAAAGGAAAGGTGTACGAGGGCATGGCCTTCAAACCTGCCTCTGTCGCCAGGAGGTACTCATTTGCCACTCGCGCTCGTGTGGCCCCATGCCAACACAACGGATCTGCCATAAATCACACATCTAGCTACCTTCAAAACCCCAAAATATGCACGATCTGTTATGAGGGCGATAAGCATGTTCAGCAATACGCATGCCCAAAAGGGGGCATGTGAACAGTGCATATCACAATTGGTTCACCTGCATCCCACAGGGACTGCAACTCTGGGTACAAATGATTGCGTGTGGTGGACGCAGCAGGCAATGTGGGCCAGATGCGGCTCAAGAGGGCTGCCAATGGTCTGCACAACACATGACAAAGTGAGCAGGGCAAGTTCAGAGCAGCACCTTGGATGCTACCAAAGTGAAGTTATGGAAATTCAAAGAAGCGGACACCCACCGCAAGTAATAGTTGAGGCCATGCTTTGAAGCACGCTCCAGAGACAGCATTGGAGCAAACAAAATAGCTCCCTTGAACAATTTGGCCTGCAACATCATCACACTTCAACATAGAGTGACTCAGAAGCGGAACAAACCTCCAAACTAAATGAGACATAATATGCAACATGTGTCGGGAGGTAGTCACGGGCACTGCACCTCGCGATGGATCGCATTGACTGCAATGCATCCTCCCAGTGAGCAGCCCGCTAGGAACAATGGCACACCGCTGAAGCCAGGTGCGCTGCAGTGTGACAGAGATCTGCACCACAGAGCAAACTTTACTCGATACTCTTAAACACACACCTTCCAGTATTGGGGAAAAGGAAGGTTGATACTTGGGGGAACAGCAACAATGCCGCACACATGCCAGGAGGGGCGAGCACAGGTACTAACCTGGCAAACTGGAGAACATCATCAACATAATAGTCAAAGCGCTCCACATAGCACTCCAGGCCCTCAGAGAATCCGCAGCCCTGCTGATCAATGCCGCACACCGAAAAGCCCTCCTGGTTCAGCTTCTCTACCCAGGAGCCTTTGTATTTGGGAGGCGATCCGGCCTCCTGCATGGTGATAGCAGTCCTTAAGGACAGATCCACAATCAGGATTGCAGTCATGGCCAGGGCACAAGGAATGTATCTTTATAAAAAAAGCTTCAAGGCATTACACCTCATAGGAAATTTGTTCACACCCACGCACCGGCACATGTAGGAGCTCATGCATCAGATAGGCACCATGACCATGCACGAATAGCATTACTGCCTTGGCTGCTGCACTTGCCTGCATGTGTAGGAGTATTTTGCAAGGTGCTAGCTGAGGAGCCAAATAAAGCAGTTCTTCAGTTTCAGATAGAACATGGCAGCAGTGCGACAGTCCGTGCGCATGTCGGGGCACTCACTGGCCAGTAATAAGACGCGATTCGCAGCCCTTGCGCATTGACAAACGAACTTTGACAGCCAGATGCTCCCAACGCTTCTGACTTCGGCTCGTGTGAGAAGAGACTGGGCCTTCTCTTGGAGTCAAAATACTCTGGAACAATGGTGTCGACAGCCGGTTGATCCACAACCGTCGCCGTCTCAGTGGCAGTCATTTCTCAACTTCTCCGCGCCTTCCCCAGATCAGAAAAGGAGCACACCGACTTCTTGCCAATAAATAGCCGATACAGCAACACTTGAGATGCACTATAACTTCAAGTTCACTGAGTCCACTGTTCTCCTTTGCTTCCAAACATTATATATTCGGACTCCCGTCACTACGTCCTTCTTACTTACACTCAGTGCTCAGGGAAAAAGGCAGCAATCCGTGGAACTCTCTATCAGTAATCAAGTTTGACACAATAGCAAGCGGGATTGGAGACGTGATCAGAACGTTCTTTCTTCCGTCAATCGCAAGCCTTTCCTCGCCAGGCTTCACCCGCTGTGCTGATCTGGACCATTGTTGATCATCAGTCATATCTTGTCATATGGCGTTCCCTCTCGAGCATGCGCTACTCTACGAGATCGCTTAGATTTGCAGGTCATCCCTTCACAACAGCCATGCAGCGGTCCTTGTTTCGAATAGCCCGGCGGCACAGCTCGCTGTGGCCGGCTGGTCAGCGAGCATTTCTGACCAATGCGGAGCTGGCGGTGGCAGAAGACTCTCCCTTTCTAAGATTTGCATCTCCCGTGCCCCAGCCAACCACCTATGCTCCAGTTCTTAGCTCTATTCCAGAGACATCGGTGCGTCCTATGCGTGGCCAGATCACGCAATAGACATTGTCCTATCTGAACCAAACCTAATCTTTTTCATCTCCACCTGAATCTCTAAAGCGGTCAGGAGAGGAGACTCGATGTTCAACGGTAGTTGGACAATAGCCAGTCACCCTCAAGCTACATGACGAGCACAATGTTTGCCTTTCGTCAGCCGCTCCTCAGCATCACCCCTTTCTTCTCAACAGGTGACAACACTGTCTAGCGGCTTGCGAGTGGCTTCTGAGACGACGCCATTTGCGGAGACAGCGACTGTGGGAGTCTGGATTGATGCTGGGAGCAGGTATGAGAATGCCGCAAACAACGGCACAGCGCACTTCCTGGAGCACATGGCCTTCAAGGGCACAAAGGTGAGGCTGATGTCCAGCACAACAGGAGGTGGTAAAGAGCCAAGGACGCCACGGATGCTGCAGAAAACTGTGGAATCTTGAAACTAATCAAGCATCCACTAAATGATGAGTGGTCAGCCGTCTGTGTTTTGCAGTCTCGGACAACTCAGCAGCTGGAGGTGGAGATTGAGAACATGGGAGGGCACTTGAACGCTTACACGAGCAGGGAGATCACGTGCTACTATGCAAAGGTCCTCAAGGGAGACGTGCCAAAGGCTGTTGAGATTCTTAGCGACATTCTGCAGAACTCGGACTTAGATGAGCAGGCTATCGAACGGGAGCGTAATGTTATTCTCAGGGAGATGCAGGAGGTGCGTGTCCTTGTCCTGATGCTCTGTTTGAAATGTGTGTGTTTGTTCTCTTGCCCTCGTGTTGATGTAGGCGTGCTCGCTGCTCGGCGTACAGGTCGAGGGTGTGCCAGAGGAGGTCGTCTTTGATCATCTGCATGCAACAGCTTTTCAGCACACACCCCTGGGCCGCACAATCCTAGGGCCTGCCGACAACATTAGGACACTCACCCGGGGGGATCTTGCAGACTACATCGCAACCCACTATACTGCTCCTCGCATGGTAGGACTTTTGCTCCGAACAACCGTAGATAATCTGTACATGTCAGAAGGGCAACGTCCTTTCACCTCACAGCTTTCAAATCTATCAACGCCATTGGACAAGCCTTTGGACAAGCCTCAAATGAGCCTCAAGTACATGTGTCACAAACTAGCTGTCTTTGTTGTGATACCTGGTCTTGAAGCGAATGCACTGCGTAAATGCCAGTCTTCACTCTCAAGTGTGGTGAGCGATGCGCAGGTCGTGTCGGGATCCGGTGCAGTGGAACACAGCCAGCTGGTTGAGCTGTCAGAGAAGGCCTTCTCAAAGCTGCCCTCCACGCCCCTGACAGCCAGTGACCTTGTTAAGCAGGTGCCTCACCTCAGCAGTGCCTGAGAGAATCTCTCCCATGTCTGGGAAACACTTGCACATTTCTTCCTTGCTCACTGAAGGTGGATGGGGATGAAGGAATTGTTCAGCTGTAACCCGCGGCACCCCTGCAATGCTTACTTGGAAACTCTGATGTGTTCACGAAGCTCCTTTCCACCAGGTGAAAGTGCATGTCGATGAGAGAGTGTTTCAATTGGAATCTGCTGATTGGAATCTGCTAAGGTCTGGGTGTACCGACATTAAGAGATGCTCCACATGGCTGTGGGCAGAGCCCCACATACTTCACCGGCTCGGATGTGCGCGTGCGGGACCCGGACCTGCCTCTGCTGCATTGGGCGCTTGCCTTCAAGGGCGCGTCGTGGACCGACCCGGACGCCATCCCTCTCATGGTCATCCAGTCCATCATCGGTGCCTGGAACAAAAATGCTGGGGCTGGTGCGCCCACCCTCCAGTTAGCGCAAACACCTGATCAGCACTTATCTTACCTGATGTACAATGTATCAGGGCCCTGGGCACAAGTGTGTTCTTCTGAGAAGGACACTGCCTAGTTCCGCACAGGCAGACATTCTCACAATGGAAGTAGGAAGCGAGAATCTCTGCTGCATGTAGCTGGCAGAGGTTCACACTGCATGTGCATGGGGGCACAGGTGGTCACATGAGCAGCATGATGGCGCAGCGCGTGGCCACCAACAACCTGGCCCACTCCTACATGGCCTTCAACACCAACTACCATGACACTGGCCTCTTTGGCGTCTACGCTGTCTCGGAGCCCAAGACCCAGCCTGTTGACGACTTGGTAAGTGCCCTGGGTGTCCCCCTGGCTTTTACCTCCACACCTGCTAGCATGCAAATCCTCCTCCTGTGGACAATGTTCAGCAAGATGCACCCGGTCTCGCGCTGCGTGTGCTAGAAGTAGTTCAACGGCTGCGAACTTGTTTGTTCTGCCCACAGGCGTGGGCAATGATGCGGGAGATCAGCAGCCTGATCTACAACGCCTCAGAGGAGCAGGTGGTGCGCGCGCGCAACCAGCTCAAGGCCTCTATCCTCTTCTCCCAGGACGGACCTGGCGGTGAGCTCTGCTGCACTCTGCACCTGGTGCACCATCTTGTGTTTCCACCACTTGAGTTTCCCTGCAGCATGGGAGTCACGCCTGGCTACTGTGTTCACTGGCATGACAATGGGACAGCAGAAAGGAACGGAGGCATCGTTCCCTTTCATCCTGTCCTGCCACACAGCATGCATTGGTTGTCATGATGGGTTGGTTGTATGGGGCCCGCGCTGTCAAGGTTTGCCAGCTCGATTGGACAGCAGTGAAATCCGTTTAAATGCTCAACAGTGGCATTGTACCTGCTAACGTCTGCTCTTGACACAGATGGTTGGGCTGGTGTAGGCGTGGCGGAGGACATTGCAAGGCAGCTTCTGGTGTATGGACGCCGTGTGCCCAAGGCCGAGCTGTTTGCTCGCATTGACGCTGTGGACGAGGAGACCGTGAAGGAGGTGGCTTCGCGCTTCATCTACGACCAGGAGCTGGCCATTGCAGCCATGGGAGACACCCAGTCGCTGCCGGACTACAACTGGTTCCGCCGCCGCACTTACTGGCTGCGATACTAGGCGTGCTGGCCTGCGAAGGGACCTGTTGGGGTTTCCTTTTGGCCATCAAGTGTGAACATGATCCGGCTGGCGGGTTTGCAGGGAAACTGCAGAGTCTTTGTCTGCCATGAAATCTGCTCTGTAAGAGGCTCACACGATACTCGACTTGGATGAGCCGGTTGGTGGGCCACAGTCACGGAATAGCACCTTCAATTATACTGCCTGCCTGTCATTTATGCAATGCATGGTTTGTGTCGGCATGCTTAGCAGCGTCGGCTAGTGCTACACGGATTCTGCAGCTGCGGCAGAGCAGCTCCTAGTTGCTCAATGAGGTGTCCTAGAGCCTATATATCATATGATATGAGTGTGAGACAAATGATCATCCTTACATGCAGGGGAGAGAACACTGCACCAGTATAGAAGGCGCCTCAGCGAATGTTCATGGAGATGAACAGCTAACACTGGTGCTATTTTAATTACCAGGCGCCGGCATCCATCATGCGTGGTTTAAACCATTTTTTGTCCTTCACCGTGACGTGACGTGCGCGTTGCATGCAGGTCCTCATATATAAAGCGTTGTCGCTCGCCTCTCTCACTCAGTCAGTCAGTCACTGCACACGCACTCACTGTCTTTACCAATACATGACGCGTCAGAAGGAGAAGAAGCGATTTTTCAGTAATGCCGAGACATGCAGAAAGCCATGCCCGCTTGCACAGTCGAGCCTAAATAGACTCCTACAGCAGATGATAGGGTCACATCCAATCTTCAGTGCCACAAGGCAACAGGAGCTTTTCAGCTTCGTATCTTCGCTTTGCCGATTAGTGCTGGCATTGCAAGTGTAGAGAGCGTTTGATTGCTCGGTGCCTCTTTCGTATATTGCATTGAGTACTCTGGAAGCGAACAGTAACGTTGCACCTTAATACTCTGCGCCTTTGAACTGCCACTGTATTGCTGACAGCCGTGTGATGCCCCTGTGGGGGCTGCAGTTTATCTGAAAGTTATCAGCAAATAGTGATGGCCACCTCTGTCAAAGATGAAGCAGGTGCGCCAACAGAGGATGGGACACCTCAGGAGCCTACAAAAGCACCACCTGCAAAAAAGGTGACACATCCCAATTTGAGTTGTCTTTGTCACTAATGTATATTTTCCCTGTATGTGATCGCGATTCCAATCCCTAACATGTCGCGCTGAGCATAAATTCAGTGATTGTTTGTTGACATAGATGGTGGACCCAGCTCCCATCCCGCCTCCCTTGAAGTCTCCTTGGGCTGAGATCGTCAGACAGCAACCCAAGCCTAAGGATGTTATAGGAAAGGACTCTGGGATCAAGGCAGCTTCTGTAGGGGACAGCAGTAGGCAAGCATCTCAGAACCAGGAGCCCCGCCAGGCAGCGCGCAGCAAGGAAACTCCCAACCATGCAAAGCTTGCGTCTGCAGAGGCGCCAACATCTCAGCAGCGGCCGGCCGACAGTTCTGGCAAGGCCCAAGGCAGGAACGGCTCGAGCACCTCGGCCAGCACAATCAACGCCGCCAACAATGGAGGCCGAAGCCCTGCTCACGTAAAGACCGTGCCTCCGATTGTGCCTCCTCTCCCGTCTCCTTTGCCATCGTCTCCATCGGTTCCCAGCGAAGCATCTGCAGCAGAGAAGAAAGGGGAGGAAGCACCTGCTCCTAGCACGGATGAGAAGTGCACCCCACGGAAGGAGGTGAGCTGTTTTTCGTGGATGGCAACTGACATGCATGAATTGCATGGTGTTGTATTTTTATGAGAGGCAAAAGTTTGAGCTTTTCTATACATCTCTGATCCACTCGTGAAAGTTGCCGATGTTGTGTGCTCAGGAACAGAAGCCCATCAAGCCGGCTTGGAAGATTGTGGTAAGCAATCATCAGAGATTATTCTACTTCTATCACAACACTTAACCAAAGTATGGTGTTTACCATCTTCTTACTTTTTTATGTTCGTCTGCAGCCCCCTTCTCCTGAGATTCCACGATCGGCTGTTGCACTAAGTGAGACAGGCAGTGCTGTTGCTTGGCCGTCCTTGGGAGCTGCAAAGGAGACGCAAAAGAAGAAAATGTCAATCTCAGCGCCAGCAACGCCTGTGTCCCGCAAGGTGGGTCCGCCTTGGAACTTCCTGACCTGCTCTGAGTTGCTTGACATTATGCGCATCCAAGCATCTCATCACCATTTCTGTGGTCATCCCAAGCTCTCATCACATGAGGACACATGCAGGCAACTCAAATTGCGCCGGAGATAACGCCAAGGGCCCTCGAGACGGCGCCCAACCATGCTCAGGCACAGAAGCCCACTCCACTGGAGCAGCCATTGCTGCCACAGCGGCCGGAGCCTGACACGCAGCTGTCGCAGCCGGACAAGGAGCCTGCCGCCGCTGAGAAGACTGAAGTGGCTTCGTCCTCTGCACCTGCCAGCACCCAGGGGCAAGAGTTGTCGCAGCCCATCCTCTCTGCCAATGAGCCCACCAGTGTGCCAACATCCAGCGCACCCTCCAGCACATCATCGCAGCAGATTGAGAGGGCGCCCTCAGCCTCCTCAGACCCCAGCAACAACGCCAGCGTTGGCGTTACCGGCCGCATCGCGAGTGCGCCTGCCTCGACTCGCGACCCCTCCCAGCAGCGGGGAGGCCGCAGCAGGAATTCGGCTGGGTCACGCCAGACGCGCAGCCTCGCCGACCAGGAAGTGGCTTCTAACAAAGACGGCGCAGTGAGGGACTGGGCCCGCAGCCAGCCTGGCCAGCAATCTCAACAGCAGCAGCAGCAGCAGCAGCGGAACTGGAGCAATCGCTCCGACGGCAACCGTCGGCCCAAGGGCGGCAGGGGAAGCGGTGGAAACGCCACCCTCGGGTACATCAACCGCACGGCCACGCCGGTGTACCCCAGCAACGCGCAACTGCAGGGCTTCCAACAGCCGCTCTTCTTCCCCACAGTCAGCCAGATGTACTACCCTCCGACGGCCTACGGCCTGCCGGTCACACCGGCCGTCAATGCGCCCTCGCTGGTGCAGATTGAGGAGGCAGTGCGGCGGCAGATCGAGTACTACTTCAGCGTGGAGAACCTGTGCAAGGACATGTTCCTGCGCAAGAAGATGGACTGCGAGGGCTGGATCCCCACCGCCGTCATCGCGTCCTTCAACCGCGTGCGCATGCTCACGCCCGACCTGGCCATCATCCTGCGCGCGCTTCGCGGGTCCCCGGTCGTGGAGACCAGCGCAGACCAGCTCTCCATCCGCGCGCGCGACGGGTGGCAGAACTGGGTGCTGCCGGAAGACCAGCGCGACGCATCCGTGGGGGCGCCCAAGATTGCGGTGTCCATGGTGTCGCCTTCGGGGGCCACCGCACCGGCGCTGTTGCCGGCCACGCTGTCCGCACCCGTCCTGCGCACTCTCTCAGTAGGAGGCGCCTACGACCGCCGCGCCGGCTACGCCGGCCGTCGGAGCGGCCCCGGCCCTGCCGGCGCGGCGGCTTCGCAGCCGACGACGCCGGTCGCGGCCTCCGCACCGGAGCGCCACGGGGCGGCAGGGACTGCGCCCGCCACAGTTGCAAATGTTGCAAGTTTGCGGCAACGAGGGACGAGCGGGGAAGCCCCCGGAGCCGGGGGTGCACTGCGTGCTGACGCAAGCACGGCCGGGGACAGGGATCACGAGGCGTCTGATGCAGCTTCCGTGCAGCCCAGCCAGGATGACATGTTCCAGCTAGATGAGGCATGTTGCTGTGCACGAGCATGATGCCCGTTTATTTGTGGAAATGCGAACAGAGCTGCCAAAATGGAGTTGCACGGGAAGCGCACCTTTTGGAGCGCCTTGGAAAAGGGAAGGTTATGGGTCGTGCACTGGCAGGAGTGGCCTTTCTTTACACGTAGCTTGATGGTTGCAGGAGCATGACCAGGCGGCGCATTCGAACAGCCATGCGGCTGGGACAGCAGAAGCGCAGATGTCTGAGCAGGAGCTGGCGGAGCTCGTTGTTGTGAAGCACTCCCGCCATGACAGGGCGGCCGGACAGCAGGCCGGTCCACATCATGTAGGCTCATCCGAGCAGCATGATGCAGACCTGGTGCGTGATGTGCCACCAAATCCCTGTTAACCTGATCATGCAGGGTCTGTGGAGCATGAACTTGCCCCACCGCTTCTGATCCTAAGCGTGGCTGTGTCTCTACAGGTGAGCGATCCCAGTGCTATTGTGAGGTTCTACCCCACCAGAGTGCGCCCTGCCACAGGCAAGTCCATCCCCTTCTAGATGCCTCCTTTCTGTGCAATAGAATAGGCAAAGTACCCACTTGCTGTAGCCTGCCATGTTCTGCTCACTGCTGCATTGCATCAAGAGCCTCCTTCCCGCTTTTCTTGGTGTGTCCACAGCCCCCTCCAAAGTTCTCAGACATCTAGCTGATCAAAAGGGTGCTTCTTTGTCGGCGAGTTGCATGCTGATGGCCTGGTGGGGTGCTGCAGGAGCATCAGCATCGGATCACCCGACCATCTCCGGCGTGGGCTGGCTGACGGCTGGCCGAGCGCAATCGCGAGAGCTGCAGCCTGTGGATGCCATGCTCAGCACCTCTGCGTACAGCTACTCCAACAGCCTGACGGGTAGCGCCATGCAGCAGTTTGAGCACCCCACCATGCGGCTGCTGCAGGAGAGCGGCTTCCGCCAGATCGGCTACCTGGCCTGGAAGAAGGCGTGCCTGGAAGAGCGCGCAGCTGAGGGTAAGCGACAACTGCCTGTGTCTTTGTCCTCAGCTTGTGTTGCAGCCGAGAAGTCTTGGGAGCAGGACAAACAGGACTCGGTGTGGATCGATTCGACAGCTCTCTGTGATGCCGCCATCACACGTTCATCATACACCCAGCATTCTCATGGCAATGTTTCGTTTGGTGCAAAATTGAAGGTGTGGCAGTCTGGGATCTGCAGTGCATTTAAAGGGTGTGTGCGTATTGGCTTCCACATCCACCATACATGATATGATGTTTGGTTTTAGGTGTGGGGCGGAGCGAGGAGATGAATACGCTGTTCCGCTTCTGGTCGTACTTCCTGAGGGACCGTTTCTGCCCCACCATGTACGCCGAGTTCCGCAGGTACGCCGCTGAGGACGCAGCAGCCCAGTACCAGTATGGGCGCGAGTGCCTCTTCCGCTTCTACAGCTACGGCCTGCAGCAGTGCTTCAATGACTCCCTCTACCACGACTTTGAGCAGGAAACTCTGCAGGTGAGCGCTCCCAAATGGACTCCTTCCTAGTTCTTCTTAAACTCGATAGGCAAGCCTCTGTCGTGACTTGAGCTGTGGACTCGATACAGAGGAGTTGCCTGCCAGTGTGAAGGCATCGCTCCAGTCAATACCGCCAGCCCTCCTTCCAGCGGTGGTCTACATGCATACAAGAAAGCATGGCATGCTTACAGGACCTGGAGGCAGGGAGCATCTATGGCTTGGAGAAGCTGTGGGCGTTTTTCCACTACGGCCCAGGCATCCCCCAGGACAGCGCCGTGCAGCTCACTCCTAAGGTGCCCTGCCCTGTCTTGACCTGTGCTGCACAGGGTGTCTGGCTAGTGTCAGTGCTCTATTTTTGTTGGATCGGTGGTCTTGAGAGGGGGGACACTGGCCGATGATGTTCCAACCATGCTAATTCCGAGGCTCCGAGCTTGTGAAGATTCAATTCTCAACCAAGATCTGTTCTGAGGCCTCCCCCTCCCTTGGCACTGTCTGCCGTGGAATATCTTTGACGGCCTCCTGTTGCTACCTTGGGTGCTAGCAAGCTCTGATGCATTGACAGCTGCCTGAGAAATACCTCCATGGCACTGCCTGCAGTTGAAGGAGCTGTTGGATGAGCGCTTCCACAGTTTGGAAGACTTCAAAGCGGATGAGCGGTATCGCGTGCCACACGATGACCACAGGCTGAACAGCAAGCAGGTGCGCACCTGCCTGTGTGTGCAGCCCAGACATCTGTGCAGAGCCGGGTTGGCTGCAGGTTTCCGTGAGCGGGTTGGTTTTGGACGGTTCGAGTCCCGACATGGTGTGGTTGCTGGAGGTGTTGAGGAGCTTTTCTGCCCTTTCGCAGAGGCATCATGGGAAGCACAGGCATGGCACTCCCACAGGAGGTCGTGCTGCCCTGAACGGCAAGATCGACGCGCACACCCAGGCGAAGAAGCCTGCAGCAGCCCTGGACACGGGCGCCTTTTCCCGCAAAAAGACGCATCCTGAGGTGATCCCTGCTCCTGCCGCTCAGCGATCGACCAGTTGCTACCCATACGCCTGCTGCATGGTCAGCTTCATTGATGTCCAGTTGCATCATGCCTGTGATGCAACAGGTTCTGTGGCACCAATGCTGCAGCGCTGCACGGAGTTAAGTTTGCCCTGATGTGGTCTGCGCGGCAGGGAACGCCTGCACCTGTCAGGCGAAGCATGGAGCTCTCGGCAAACGCGGCGGAGTTCAAGCTGCCGCAGCAGACACCCAGCCTTGCTGCGCCCGCCCCCACTCCGGCTGCAGAGTCGGCCCCTTCTGCACCCGAGCTGGCCCAGGCCCCCGCCCCTAAGGAGTCAGCGGAAGCTACCCCTGCAGTGGCCGGGGAGCCCGTCAGCCTGAAGCACAGCCTGCCTAACGGCGGGGCAGCGCACGCGCCAGAAGGTGATGCGGCGCACGCTGATTTCAGCGACGGCAGAGCGGAGGTCAGCGCTGACGTCAGCGAGGCGCCAAAGCCCAAGCCGAGTGCTGCGGCTGGCGGCAAGAACGGCGCTGTTGCCAGGTTGATTGCCGATCTGGAGGGAAGCGGCCTGGAAGATAAGCCGAATGGGGTTCCCAATGGGGTGGTGGGCAGCTCTGTGGGCAAGGCCCTGGCGAATGGGCCAAAAGCAGGCAAGACAGATGATGCCAGCCATCCAGGCCAGCCCATTGCTAACGGGGCTCTGAGGGAGCTTGATGCCAACTGATGCATCAGGCCCTGGATGTTCTCTGTCAGACGAGGGCTCCAACTGGGGAGCATTGCAGAAGGCCGGGCACTTGTGATGTGATCCTTGCAATGAGAGAAGCAGTCAGCCTTGTGGTTGCAGCATGTTGAGAGAGCAGTCCCTTTTGATGGGTCCAGAACACTCGGCTGTAAATTCAAGCTTCCGGAACTGAGCCGCACATGAGAGCCTTTGAGAGTTAGCTGGAACGGTCCAGCTAGATCTGGTGCCAAACAGCGCAACTGGCACAGTAGTAGGCAACACCCTCCCGAATATGAATATGAAGGTGCAGAGGCTTCAAAGAGCGAGCTGTATGACTGGCCAGCCACCACGGGAGTCTTTTTGGTGATGGTATAAGGTCGGTTGAGATTCGACAACCCAGTGCCAGTTGGGGGGAATCTTGAAGGGCATGCGGAATACAAGCGAATGCCCCTGAGCACTGGTCAGAGTCCCTGCTGTGCAGGACCAGGTGTCAGAGGAGCAAGTTGTCACTGCGCTTATTGTTCGAAAGTGAAATTGTATGACTCCATAAGAAGGATGCAGCTGCTGTGGCTGTCTATGAGTCACCACCGAACACTTAGGCTTCCATCAGGCTTTGATTTCCTTGGTATATCCTCTAGCTGTAGAGATCTGACAATCGGAAGAGGGTTGCATGCATAGGGGAAATGCCAGATACAAGAGGAGAGATGACAATTTTTCAGGGCAGGCAGCCAAGCGACATAGGAGCTGCCCCCTACCCGCGGCACCTGTTTGTGCCCTTGCATTTGCATGTCTTATTTCAGGTTTGCTTTCAATAACTTAGTGCTCACAGTGTTAAGACACAGGGATGTGCCCTCCACCATTCCTGCATTTCTGCATGTACAGGGCCATTTCAGAAACCAGCAGAGGATTGTGGAAGTGTGGATGGATTTTTTTAAATCTTTGTCGGCCTTGGTCATATGCTTGCATTGTCAGCTGCTGTGAGAAGATTATTGGCCACCGCCAATGCAATGATGGGTATGTGGCTGATCACCGCACTTATCTGTTTCCAAGAAGTGTGTTGCCCAAGAAAGGACTCCAGGGTACTAGTGGCGTCCAGATATTTGCACATTGAGAGGTGCTTACTATTCCTGTGATGGCCAGTAAATTATGTTTTGCCCGGGAGGATTTATCATTGATCTGTAATGTCTTATGGAGCCGGATCCGGATTCTGGAACAGAAGACTCGTGTGCTGACAGCATATGGGTATTTGTGGGCGTGTCACAGTCTTGTGCTACATACTTCACAGCATTACGATGTTCCTAGCAAAGGGCTGTGCTATACTGCTAGTGCTATAGTAAGTTACATACGGTACTTCATCACTTGCTTCAACATGCCCATCAATTTGTGTGAGTCAGAGAAAAGTAGGGAGCAGTTCTGAAGCTGGCGAGATGTATTACATTCATGGGTCATGACTGGATGTCAGCATGTCTGTCTCCTGCAGACGCTCCACGCGCATGCGCATACAGTCCCAATTTTTTTAGACCAGGTGCATGGAAACAGGGGGCGACTCCAAACTCTCGCTAGATGCTTTCCAGTTTAAACAAATTCGGTTCAACTAATCTGCAGCAAATATCCGAGCTCGAGAGGAGTCCTGAGACATCCCTTCCTCGGCTGTAGGGGGGCCCTCGAAAAACTATAAGTATACATTGCAGGCGTTCCTAGCATCTCAGCCTATTTTTCCCTTCAATGTATGTCTGCCAAAAACTGCAGGTGTCGGCTGTTGAGCCACTAGAAAGAAGAGCTTCCCTGCTGCTACAGCTGTCCTATGGTGCCAGCAATGAAAATGTGGTGCAATTGTATACTGATGTGCATGCACAGCACTGAGCAAATTGCAACTCTACAGCTTTCCTGTCCAGCTACTTCGGCCAAATTCATTGGAACTTGCTGCTACTGTTATCACTCAGCTGTATACCAGAGGCCCTCAGCAGGTGTGGTGTTCCCGGGCAAACCTTCCTCATCGACCTTTTGCACACCCCTGCAAATGAGAAACTTCTTTATGATTGTGCGGCTAATTGCTGCCTATGATGGGCCATCTGGCACCCCTGGCAGTTGGTTTTCCCAGTTCAGAATCTTAAGCTGTCTTGCAGCTCAACTTGTGCTGCTTCTCATGTGCCAGCGCTGGCGACTCTTCTACCCATGTGGGAGCTGCTTGCAGGCTGACACTGCGGCACTGTCAATTTCTGTTGTTGTCTTACACATACCAGAATGGTGGGCTGGCGGCTGCTCTCTGAATTCCTTGTTTGGGTGATTCTGATTACATTGGGAAGCTTGCGGGACATCAGACCAGCCCTGTGATGACTGGAGGGATGTACTCCCTTCCTTCTCTTCAAACCGTGCGCTAACCGCTTGCGGACTGACAGTGTCAACTCCTTTTGCGGCTCAACGGCTGCTGCACCACTTGCGCCGGCGGCTGGCCGGCACAGGGTTGCGGGGCAACCGAGCGCACATTGTTGAGTAGGTATGCAAAGTCGCCATCCCCGGCCGGCGCGGCCGCGAGCGCGGGCGCGGCCGCCGGGTAGGCATCAAAGAAGGCCGTGCACAACGAGGAGCACGCGCGCATGCACTGGAACGATCTGCGCACATGCCAGCCTTTCTCTGTCAAACACTACACTGCTGCTCCTCCACAGCATACATCTGAAATACAATCCTTTATGTGACTATTTCAGATACGCCGCCGGGCCTCATGTACCGATCCATTCGCTTTGCCTTCTCATTGATGAGACACAATCCTCCATCCTTCTGTCAGAAGTGCATTGAGGGGATGTGCGGGACACATGCCAAAGTGACATGAACTCTTTCATGTTGCATGTAACGCCCCAGCCGCAGCTCTATCGAGTTGTGGGGCATTTCAGTGCCTTACTGCTTTTTTCTTGGCTGGGTGCGCAATTGTGCAGACGGTGATGGGAGAGGGTCCAAGGTGCTTGGTCTGCAAGCACATAGTAAAGAGGCGAGGGGTGGATGGGAGAGACGCGCCTGAACAGGGCGGCCTCACTCTTCTCCTTGTACTCTGCCTGGTTGCCCTTGCTGCCAAAGTTCTGATACGCCTTGGACAGATACAGCCACGCCTTGCCCACCTATGGCCCAATTGGATTTGTGAATATCAATATATTGCTTTCGCATGGCATCTAGTGTCTGTGCTAGATCGATTCATCCTTTCAGTAGCTCTTGACACATGTCTTATAAAGGGTTTTGGTTTGTCCGATAAATGGCAGGTCTGCCTTTGAAGCTGCATCACAACAAACCGAAGAATGCAACGGGCAGTGAAGCGGCAGCGGCCATGCGCTGAGATTGAGTGGGTGGGTTAGGTGCATGCCTGGGGGTGGTTGGCGCCTAGATTGGCCTCCATCTGCTGCACTTTGGCCTCTATCCGCCGCAGCCGCTCCGTGGTCGGTGTGCTGCTGCCACCAGGAGGGCTGCCCCACACACCCACCTCTGTCAATGTGCATCGTTGACATGACATGACATGACACTTGCAAAAGCTGGTGCAGCTCTACAACACGCCATTGCATCGAATCCCTATCCAGTCCTCCTCCGAGCCGCCAAGATGTCTTCCAAGATGCCTGACATGGCGATGAATCACCGCGAGTGTGACATGATGGGACCAGCGCAATTTGAGCATGAGTTTGGTGCAACCCTGGATGGGGCAAAAGCTGCAACCGAGAGGGTGAAAGTGCTGTGCACCTGCGTGGTTGCGCAAGTGGCCTGGGGTACTGCCCTTGGCCCGGAGGAAACCACTCCCGGAACATGTCATGCGCGCCTGCTGCGGCTCTGTCCTCCGCGGAGCTCTGGAGCACACTGACCGTTCCTTCCCTGCCGCCGGCCTCCTGCAATAGGCAGTCCTGCCTGAACATGGGGTAAACTCGCATGCAGAACATCCGGGAAATGTGGCAATTCTGACATTCCATTTGATGGGGGTTGTACTCCAGACTACCTGGAGGCACTTTGACTGCATGCCTGGGTAGGTGCGTGCATGCACATACATCAAATTTCCTGGAGGTTGCCACAAGTGGACCCTATTATCATCAGTGCATCGATGGCTATGGTGATTGACTTTGCATGCAACTTCAGGGGCTCATTCTCGCACACAACTTGCAGGTCACTTCAACGCTGCCCATGCAGACTCGAACCCTCTGAGTGTTTGATCTAGTTTGCACCTGGCCGAATGGAAGCAACAGCGGCGGCGGGGGTCGGTCGCGCCGCAGCGCGCCCTCCCGCAGCTGCGCGGCGGCCGGTGCCGGTGCAGCCGCAGCGCCGTGCAGCAGCGCTGTGAGCGGGCTGAGGGGTGGCACGGACGCGGCCGATGCTGCGGCGGGCTGAGCCTGTTGCTGCTGCTGGTGGTGGTGAAAATGGAAGTCTGCAGCTGTACCGCTTGCAGCGAGGTTGGTGGGCAGCGGTACCGCGGAGCGGCCATTGTGGGAGGGGGACTGGCCAGGTGGCTGCACGTCGCATGCCGGAAACAGCTCGGCCTCTGCAGCAGTCACATGCACTTGTAAACCATGAGGCAGTCTTGCCACAGTTGACTACTATTTTGTGCTGCTTTGTGGACACTCATGACAGCTGGGAGCATTATGTGCAACTTCGGGTATACTTATTACTCAGATGAAAGACTGGTGTAGCAACAGAAGCATATCTTCCATGTGAACATGCAGAAAAAGAGCACTCTGTCAAGTGTTGAAAGAGGTGGGGAGGAGTCAGAGGCACCTGCAAAGGCGAGGCTGATCATGTTGGGGGTGGAGAGGACGGAAGGAGCGCTGGAGGGCGGACGTTGGGCGCTCTCTGGCCGGTGCAGCGTGGCAAAGGGCAACGGTGACAGCGCTGACACCTGTGGTGGGCTCAGGTACAGCGGAGGTGGCAGTACCTGATCATATTGAGCAAGATTGAAGATGTTGTCAAGTGCTGCTGCCATAATTTTCGGCCAGGTTTCACTCAGTTCATCAAGCGCATCAATGCTGCAAGCATGTAACAGGTGCAAACACTACCAGTTTCATGGGACGTGAGGAAGATTATGCCCGTGAATTGATATTCAAGCAAATCCAATCGGTGTGAAAATTCCTGAGCGATGGGCATCATGTGTAAATCAATTTGTACTGAACTGCTAGAAAACCTGGAGGACTTGCTTTTCTATGCTGCACAAAAAAGTAAGAGCTGACACCTCGTAGAGGGGCATTACCTGTGCCGAGGGGAGAAAACCTGCGAAAAGCGCGGCAGTGGCAGGGCTTGCCCGTGTCAGGCTGCCCACTTTGTCCAGGTCCACTGAGTCCTGCCACACACCAGCGCACCCATGGCACCACACGCAACGCACCCAACATGTCCATGTGTTCATCTTTCGGAACACCCAATCGAAATTCCTTCCTGCACTGCTATTATCTTGATCGAGGAGGATGTCTAGATAGATACACGCGGCCAAGTGAAGTGCATTGCAATTCGGCAAAGCATGGAATACTTTGGTGTGCAGCAGCGGCGGAACACTCTGCATCAAAAGCAGCTGGAACATGCAAACCTCTGTGCATCCGGCTGCCCTTCCCTGGCTCTATCGTCTACAGATACAAGAATGTGTAGTGGTCATCATGCCGATTGAACATGGGTGGCATGCATGAATTTGAATATGTGGGGAAGAAGAAGAAGAAGAAGAGATTACACATCATTCCAGCCATCGAGGGCTGATCAGATGACCCGCAACTTCCCAATTATTCAAATCCACAACAAGAACATACTTGCATGGGAATAAACCCAGCAGCCTCCCACAGAGATAGTGACGCAGCCACAGAATAGCATCAGACGTTCACCCATGCGCACGCAAGCAAACTCCTCAGCAAGAAGAGCAGCACGCACCAGGGCGGGCACGTCAAGGTGCAAGAGGCGGGGCCGCTTGCGGGTGGGTGCTGGGCCGGAATCGGGCGAGGACGACGCGCCGGCTGCGGCCGCTGCGATGCGTGCGCGGCCCTCGGGGCTGGTCACCATGTCGTGGAACGCCGCCAGCTTGTCCAGCCGCAGTGGGCTGCTGAGCGTGCTCACAACGCCCGCCTCCCCGTCCGTGCTCAGCGGCTGCGGTCGTCTCCTCTCCGCTGCCTGCGCCACTCAGCGCTGCTCAGGTCCGCCTCCAAGCCAGTTTAATAGCTGTATTTCCAACGACACCTGAAATGGTGTTGCGTTGCTGGCAGGCCAGGGGTGTCAAATGCAGAGGGATACTGCTTTGTCACAGGGAGTGTTAGTTGTCTAGTGGTTTGTCTAGTTGTGGTTGTTGATCACGTGAGAAGTGCACTACTCCGGATATATATATTAGTAGGACTCTACTGGGCTGCAGACTAGATTAGAGGCCCCACGGTGTGGCTGCAGACACGCTGTGTGTATGCCCTATGGCCATTTGGCTTTGGGTTTGCCGACCTGTAGTAATAATAATTTCCCGGCCAGTTCGGCTGAAAAACATGGTGTATATCTCATAAAGAGAATAGGATAATGGCTGATGTACTTGGGCATGAGGCATCCCGAATGATACCTCACAATCCTTTCTGCTTTGGAATGGCACCAGCTCAAGGTATACCATGGGGAGATGTAACAAGCAGGGCGAGCTTGAATGTCCTGGCATCCCATCCAAATTTATTGCTCCCACTTTCTATGGTGCCAATGCAACCTAACAGAGTGTGACTCATCGCATAGTTCTCACAAAGTAAAGACAAGGCAGGACTGTCTTTGGGTTCCCAAACGATATGATCTTGACAGGAAGGGATGGCTTCAGATGGTTGGGGCGCACAAGATGTGCGGGTTTGGCCTCTGTAGATCCGGCAGCTTCCAGGAAGTCGCGATCGAGGGGCAGCGGCGTCATGCACACATCGCCAAGCAGCTGAAGCGCACCCGCTTTGCCGGGGTCATATCGCACCCCCAGCGGATGCAGAGTCTGTGGCCGAAAGAGCGGACTCTGCAAACGCCACCAGTCACCATCAACTTATGGCTATACGCCTTATATCCCACATGATGGACACCCAACTGCCTCCATGCATGCTACCTCCATGGACTGTAAGTACACCCTTAGACAATATATTAGCAACCCCATCTCTATCTAATGATCTGTCTATCAGGAGCTCTGTGCAGCCTGGCTCAAGGGAGCTTGCTGAAAGGTTGGTGCGCTCACCGGAGACTCAGTGTTATCTTCAGACGCTCCTCGTGAGGCCGACTCGCCCAGGTCCGAGTACTCCTCATCCCCATCCTCTGGGCTCCTGCCTGGCACAAATCTGTGCACCCGCCGCACCATCTGTGCAGCAAACCATCCACCATCCCTTAACAGTGCATTGTTTTCTATTTCATATGGGGTTACTGTGAGCAGCTGCCAAGCAGCAACAGAAACACACAGGAGGTTGCTGTTGTCAGTTTTGCTGCGAGGATCACACAAATGAATACGGCAGGCAGAGACTATGGCATGAAAAGCCTCAACGCCGAACACTGACCGAGGCAGCAGCTGGCACAAGAGGCCAGCATGAAGCAGGTGATGCAGTGCTCTTTTGCGCTGATGTGGTGCGACATGTGCACATCCGCAGGCGTTCCTGACCGCCCAACATGAGAGAACCAAGATAATGCACGTTAGTGGTGCCCTGTGTGCGCACCCGGGGGCCATCGCTGCGCGGCTGCCGCTCAATGATCTCTGAGGGAGGAGGGATGCCCGGCACCGGGTCAGGCACAAAGCCCTCATCCTCCCACTCCCTCAGCCCAAACAGGCCTTCCTGCGGCCTGCATGCCCCAAAAGAGACAGCCATCAGGGGTGCAATGCTGCAACTCACTCACTGTGCTAGATATGAACCCCACCAGAGCCTGCTTTCCGCGCCCATGATGCGTAACATTGCTCGAGCGAAGCAAGAAAAGTCTGTGCTGGTGAAGGCATGCCTGGTGAACACAGATTTGCTGCCCTTCCGCTTCACGTCTGTGTACAGGGCTGATGCCATGGTGGCTTCTGGGGTCCTCCCCTGGCACTTTATGTGCTGCCTCTCCAGTGCAATCCTGCACCGAGCATCAGGTAATTAATACAAACGGAGGTGTTGACCCTTGAATGAGCATGGTTGTACTGACAGTATCTGACTGACAGTATCTGAACGAAAGTGGCTCGGTGTGTGTTGCAGATTCAGCAATGGCTGGCTGTTTGCTAGAAAGTCAGCTGCCGTCAGCCGCGCACTTTGTTATGTCACCAGTTGTCATGAGCTTCCGTTCCAGCCTCAGCACAGCCACTGCTGCTGACTTGAAGATGCCCCCTCCACCCTTCAGCATCTTAACTCCCTGGCCAAGAGTGGTCTTCGGGTCCGCCATGGAGCCCTGTTCAGCCACCAGGTGGACCAGTTGATTCTACTCGCATTTACCAATATTTTTTCTTGTATTCTAAAACATACTGAAACACCATGATCTACCAGCAGTCAGATTATGTCAACGACCTTCAGCAGAGACTTTCTGGCATGACTTTGAAGTCATCAAGGCAGGGAGTCAAGGCGCTGGCAAGTCCTTGGCTATGACTTCAATGGCCATGACATAAGTTATGCTGATGTCTCAGATGGGCACTAAATTTTTAATTTTCGCCTTTCATAGCCTTTCGTGGCACAGGTGCTTTCGGAAAAACCCTACAGGACCACGACAGAGACTACTTCCAAATCTGTCCAGCTAACTCCAGCAGAGCCATCTCTTTGGCAACAACTCGGAATTACAGCGGCAACCTGAAGGAAGCCGAGCTCTATCTCGTTCTGCAGCTCGCCTTGAAGGTGTCCAAGACTGTTCCGAAAGCACGGAGTCCTACCAAGCTCCAGGAGTCTTCTGTTCCTGCCATCGATGACCGCCTTCCCGGCTGCCGCCGGCTGAAGCAGCCATTAGCGTCCCTAGGCTGATTGAGCATTCCCTTCTCCCCTTCACGCCCAAGTTCGCTTTGCTGTCCAGGTTGACCCAGCCCTTTCCGTTGCCTCCACTCCTTCGGAAAGGGCCAATTCGCACCAAATTTCACTCACTTAATTGATGCAACATATGAAGAAGCAGTATCAACCTTTTCCGTGACGAACTCTGATCGATGACCGAGAAAGTCGCCTGCCCATTTCAGAACCGGCGCCGATGATGCGGAAATAGACGACCTATTTTGGCTACTTTTTAACCCTCGGCTCCCGACCCAAACCCCTTGGCTCATTCCATGATTTCTAATCTGAGGGATTTAAGAGGGCGTGTGATCAGGCCTGCGGCGGCTTGCAGATTTCCTTGGCTGCACTACAGACTCGATCTGCCTTCTGCTGTCTGTGAATACTTGGCCGCCTAGAGGCTCTTGTCAAGATGCCTCGTGGGCCAAAGAAGCACTTGAAGCGGCTAAATGCCCCTTCTCACTGGATGCTGGACAAGCTGGGCGGAATCTTTGTGAGTAGCATATGGTTCTTAGATTTTGGATGGGTCAATTGAGCATTCAGTAGTATTTTTGTGTTTTTGCTACACCTATTTCATTTATCTGGGCACGATGCAGGGAGTACCCTGTCAAGGTTGCAAGCAGTTTTAATCGCGATATACATGAAACTTGTACCTCTGCTGAGGTTACTGTGACGTAGATGACAGGTTCAGCAGACTTAACTTTGTAAGTTTGGTTTGTAGGCGCCCAAGCCCTCTCCAGGTCCCCACAAGCAGCGCGAGTGTTTGCCACTCACACTGATGCTGAGGAACCGCCTCAAGTGAGTACCTCGTGCCTCGAGCAGCGTCGATGTGGACAGCTGGATTTCTTTTTGGCGATCAATGTCAGGAATTCCTGCAGAGCAACGTTGCTGCTGGAACAGCCACACTTACTGTGTTAGATGTGATGGCTGCTCAAGTGCTGTATGGAACAGAGATAGCAGATCGATCATCTCCTGTGGCGTACCTATGCCCGCTCTGTGCAAATAGGCGACAAGGTGCTGATGCCATCAAATCCTTGCAGGTATGCCTTGACGGGCAAGGAGGTGGTGTCCATTCTCATGCAGCGGCTGGTGAAGGTGGATGGCAAGGTGCGCACAGATGCGACCTACCCGGCGGGATTCATGGATGTCATCGACATCGAGAAGACAGACGAGCACTTCCGGCTCATATACGACTCCAAGGGTCGCTTCGTCACCCACCGCATCACAAAGGTACACAACCAAGTCTCCCTGCATCACTGTAGCGTGTTCTTTGCTGTAGCATGTCCTGTAGCTGTATGGTGCTGTCTGCTGCTCAACCTTTGTCACGGCCTGGTTGCCACTATGCTGCCATTTCCAGCTCTTGATCACAGAGGTATGGTGAAGATTAAGCAACAGGTTTGACTCTGGCGCTGAGGAGGTTCTGGGGTGCTGGTGCAGGAAGAGGCAGGGTACAAGCTGCTGAAGGTGACCAGGCAGCAGGTGGGCAAGGGCGGCGTTCCTTACATTGCCACCCACGACGGCCGCACCATCCGCTACCCAGACCCGGACATCAAGGTGCGCTGGCCACTTCCGTTCACCTCTGTTGCATCGCCAAGGGCCTTGCACCGGAAGATTCTTGCATTGGTATTGGCACATACTGGAGAGGATGTAAGAGGCCTATGTAAGAGTACCCGGGCAGCAGATTCCTCCTGTGATATGTAATCCTGAATGGTTTCATTTCATGCCAGACACCATCGGATCGAACACCTGATGAGAATTGGGTTGTTGGAAATGTGCCACTGGCTGACTGTCACATATGTAGGTGTTGACTTGCTGCTGCTGGTGCCACCCGTGCAGGTGAACGACACAGTGATGTTCGACATCGAGACGGGCAAGATCAAGGACTTCATCAAGTTTGACGTGGGGCAGCTGGTCATGGTGACGGGCGGGCGCAATGTGGGCCGTGTGGGCACCATCGTCAACAGGCAAAAGCACAAGGGCTCCTTCGAGATCATCGTCGTCAAGGACTCTGTTGGCCACCAGTTCGCCACAAGGTGAGCCACCCTGGCTGTGCACTCCTTTGCCAGACGGGCTGCTCGCAGCCTGGCAGCACAAGCACGGCAGACTGGCGGCTCTATTGTTCATGCATGGCTTGCCAGCAGCAAAACCCTGGAACTTGTCGTGTCCAGTTTGTATGCAGCATTGCTCTATGCCGGGGCCTTGCTGCTCTCAAGGGGAATCTTACAAGTGCTGAATATAGAGTTGGAGTTTTATAGGATGGGATGTGTGCACTGCAGGTTGGGGAATGTGTTCATCATCGGCAAGGATGACAAGCCCCTCATCAGCCTGCCCAAGGGCAAGGGTGTGCGCCTGGACATCCTGCAGGAGCAGGCCAAGAGGGATGCCGCCAAGGCCTAGACTGTGTTTCCCTTCGAGCTACGCGAGAGCGTGCATCATCAGTGACAGTCACAGAAGCAGACAACGCTTGTTGCATCAGCGCCTCGCACTATGAGATGTGTTTGCTGGATGTGTCTTTGCCAATAAAGATGGAGTGAAATGCTGCACATCACTTGGTGATTGCATATCATTGTAACATTAAACTTGCTCAGTGGTTGCCCCCTCATCAAAAAGAAGAGTTTCTATGGAGACTCCCTATCATATCTAAGCATGCATGAACCATGTCCCTGTGAATTCACGTTTGTGGTACACATAAACCATCACTTGGCAAGCCCAGAACGGTCCTCTCACCTCAAAGGTGCGATGAGTAACATAAGTGATCATGATCAGCAATACTGAAATAGTCAGAGTAACACACTTGCTTCGCATAAGTACCACCTTGATTATGTTCTACCAAAGATCCTTGCAAAGGCACGGATTGTGGCTGGCATGCAGTGTTGTCAGTATCAATACTGATCAGCAGAGCCACCATTGCCCCTTAGCGAAATTATAATTTGACTTCTGCTAATAAACTATTTGTCCCATCATAACACATCACTACATTCAACTTCTCAAAAGGGAACAGATGACAGCTCAAGACGGGCGCCCCAAGCTTTAAACCCAATTTGTACCTGTGTCAACCTCAAAAATTATCATACAACCTCAATCATGCCCAAGATTGAGCGCACAGCACACAGATCCAATTTGACTTGCGCCCTGCATAACTACTTCAGAGGCCTACAGACACCAAGTATTGGCATTGTGCCGAACAGCAGCACCTCCTCCGCACAAACAAACAGCAAAAGTAAAGAGTCGGTTTCAGGCTGAAATTCAAAGCAAATTGAACAGTATACATGTTATACATGGCTGCACTGGGCGGAAAAGGCTGGACAAATGCCTCGGTTTTCATCATGGGCTGTGAACGATCAGTGCCTTGGCCTTAAATTCATGGGCTGACAAGGATCACTGCCTCCGTCTGTAGGATGGGTGACATGCACTCTGGGCAGATCCCGCTAGCTGCCACTCGAGCAGCCATGCATGGGACACAGTACAGTACATGGCCGCAAGGCCGCGCCACCGTGCTTCGGGCAGCCGCCTTGCACATCACACACAGTGTCTGCAGCCGCGCAGCCCTGCGCAGCAGCATTACAATCAGCATATGTCATGACCACTGGTAGTATTTTTGTAGCACAACAAAACGCCCCTTGTACCTTGTCCTGCAACGATCAGAACGGACAGCAACACATTATGTGGTTCAAAATCCGTCTAGCATGTGCCATATTGTGATGTCTCGTGCACTCCCCAACACCTTCAACATCTCTGGAGGTGTATCAGTAAGTACACTTGGCCTGCACAGGACAATCGACGACAGGTGGTTGGATGTTGAGGAGAGCATCGATTAGTTGCATTATGATGCTGTGTACGACTTTGAAAGGTCGGCATTTAGAGTCACACAGAGTCTGAGCAGAGAGAGGAGCGGTGCTCACAGCAAGCTGTGTTCCAGGGAAGCCAGTCTCGAGCGGAGCTGCTGGAGCTCTGCCAGGCGCTCTGCGTCTGACAGGGCGCTGCGCGCATGCGGGTGGTGCAGCTGTGTTGGGCTGCTGGCATGCATTCGATCCGCTGGTGACAGCACCTCCCCGCTGCCCTCCTGTTTTACAGTGTTCTGCGAATTCTGGCACGCACATGCGTTCCTATCAGCGACAAGTCATCTGCTATCTCCTTGAGGCTCAAGTGTATTGCAGATAGCGTGACGACACCCAGTATTGGTTCCTCATCTGCTGGATGCTGTGCGTTAGTGAAGATACCTGATTGAGGCTGTCTGCCCAAATGCGCACTGGGGCATCATCAAACAGGTGGGCTTGTGAGGCCATCAGGTCCTGCTCCAGTGGATCGTCTGGGTCAATGCAGCCTCTCCTGAACCAACCTCCTGGCCCTGCTGCCTTGCTCATGGTCTTCGCTGCAGGCGTGCTCTTGCCTATGAAGCGCCCGCTCTTGTCTCTTGCAAGCGCTGACCCTGCCCTCTTCATGGGCACAGTGACCACATCTCCACCTGATCCCATTCTTTCAGCGGGAGCCTGATTCGAGTTGGCTGCGCTGCCCGCTGCCGCGATGTCTGCCTGATTGTGCATCAAGGAACGTGCAAAAGCTGGATCTGAGTTCATGAGGCCCGGGCCACTGAGCCGCCTGAGCTCACTCAAGGGGTCTCCGTGCTCCTGTGCATCTTGCCCTCCGGAGGGGCGTTCGTTGCTGCTCGGCGCCGCCTCGCTGACGCCTTCTGAGGTCCCGTCAAGAGCCTCTCGGGTGTCAGGTTCCTGCAGATAGAATTCCCCCTTCTGTGCGTTGGCAACCGGCACCGTCATGCCGTGAAGGTTGTCCACTTCAAAACAAGCTAACTGTCTCACCTGAACCTTCTGCTTGGTGGACGAAGAATCTTTAGTGCCAATCTGTGGCTTAGCTGCACCGTCCCAAGAATCTGAGGAGAATACCCTCCAGCAGTCTATACACAGCAGCTCGTTCTTAGCTCGGACTCCGCCGCCAACCTGCACTCAACACTAGAGGTCATATCACGATAATTGCCACGCCCAGCAGGTTTAAATCTGTTCTAGTAAAGACTAGTGTTCGTGATGGTGTTTGTAGACGCTTGCCCCATGATGCCTGAGTTGAGATCCTTCAAACGATCGGTTGCAGCAGCTGCATTCCAACAAATCCATGCGCTGTGGGGCGCTAAAATAGCAGAAACGTTAGGTCAATCCTGCCATTGGCAAGTGGTGAACTATTGAGAGAAGCAATGATGGACTATGTATCTGGAAACATATTTGTTGCCACAACCTATCACTCGTGAAAAGCAAGTCCAAGCTTCAGCATTCCTTCATTTGGGCTGGTGCGATCCAGGGCATTCCAAACTCTACCAGGTAGGGTTTTCGTTTGAGCTGGCACAAGCACGTGCGAAGGAGTGTTCCTTGGTTGAGTGCTGCGCCAAGATCGTTGGCAACTTGCATATTAACTATCCTTTGTAAGTCCTAGTAGGTATATGGCCGAAGATTTTCTTTGTGGCTGACAGAAAACTCCTTACCTAAGGCGGCTAAAACGAACAGTTCTGCCCACTTGGGCTACGACGCGCAGACATGGCGATCTCGCCTGAAGATGATAGTGAAAAAGCAATCAAGTTATTTGAGAAGCTAGGGGTGTGCAGACAGCTGGCGGAGGCGGCAGTATCTTTAGGATGGAAAACACCTACCGGCATCCAGGAGCAGGCAGTTCCACATCTCTTAGCAGGTAGTGGGGTGACTTTGGCACCATAAGTTGACAGATCAGTGTCATGTTCCCACGCTCAAAGAATGATGGCCTTTGTATTCTATGCCGCAGGCAAAGACGTCATAGGCCTTGCACAGACTGGGTCTGGAAAGACTGGCGCCTTTGCTATGCCAATCCTGCAGGTTAGCGAACACCTTGGAAACGTCAAGTATGTTTTGAGTTGCATGTTGCGCTTGTAGTGCCGAAATGGGCAACACTGCTGGTCAATAAGTCAGGGAAATTGTGCTGCTGTACTATTACACACAGGCAGGCCAATCAGTATTCCAAATCCGCATTACTGCATGGTGTGCTGCTCCAGGAGCTTTTGGACACACCGCAGGCAAATTTTGCTCTGGTGTTGTCTCCCACAAGAGAGCTGGCCTTACAGATATCTGAGCAATTCGAGGCATTGGGTGTGGGGATTGGCGTGAGGTGTGCTGTCCTGGTGGGCGGCATTGACATGATGGCCCAGGCCATTAACCTTGGGAAGAGACCGCACATCATCGTGGGCACTCCCGGCCGCGTTGTAGACCATCTGTCAAACACAAAGGTGTTGCACTCAGCTGAATCCAATGACAAATATTCAGCATTGCATGCTCAAAAGCACATGCTGTTTCTGCATGCTCATTGCCATATTTCGCATCGATGCAATATTTGCTGCGTGTGCAGCAATTTTTTGAAGGTCTTCGTGTCACAAGAGGGTACAAGCCTGCTCTGCAACATGACTGCATCGGCTCATGCTTCATGTGCGTCCCTTCTGGGGTGGAGGATGACAAACCCCTGGGCAGTAGTGTGAAAACACACTTGTGGTGATTACGCAGGGCTTCACATTGAAGGCGCTGCGGCACCTGGTGCTGGACGAGGCGGACCGGCTGCTCAACATGGACTTTGAGCAGGAGATTAACCAGATCCTAAAGGTCATCCCTCGGGAGCGGCGCACGCAGCTGTTCTCGGCCACCATGACCACAAAGGTCCAGAAGCTGCAGCGGGCGTGCCTGCAGAACCCGGTCAAGGTGGAGGTCGATGCAAAGTACCGCACCGTGGACACCCTCCGGCAGCAGTACCTCTTCATTCCCGCCAAGCACAAGGTCAGCTGGCACGTGGCAACCCCCAGTCTGCGCCTGTCTGCCCCTGCAACCACCTCGCATGCATGATTTGATACTCGTGCCTTATCTGCCCCATCACCATATGCATCACTTGCCACGCATTGGCATCTTGCTTCTGCTTCTGTAGGGTTTGAATCTGAGTGTCGTGAGGCTGACACAGCATAAGGTTTTAAGTGTCTGGTTAGGCAGGGGCAAGTACAAGTATATGCTAACACAGCCAGATGTAAGAGTACTGTTCAAATCAAAGTGCTTTGGGAGCTGTGACGATGACAGGGTATGTGGTGCATCCAGCACAAGGTAGTCACTTGTGGGCGCCGCGGGTGCAGGACTGTTACCTGACGTACTTTCTGACGGAGCTGGCGGGGGCGACATTCATGGTGTTCACGAGGACGTGCGACAACACGCGCAAGCTGGCGCTGATGCTGCGCAACCTCGGCTTTGATGCGCTGCCCATCCACGGGCAGATGAGCCAGCCCAAGCGGCTGGCCGCCCTCAACAAGTTCAAGGGCGGCGAGCGCAGCATCCTGGTCGCCACAGGTGAGGCCACCACACAAACCTGCTCATGCGCATCCTCTTTGTGTGATGTTTGTTGTATCAAAAAGTGTCAGCCACTCGATGCACCCTTTTGCACGCCCTCAGCTGAGGACATTTCTCCTTTCTTTTCTTCATGCCGTTATGTACAGGTATCGTGTCAAACAGTTGCTTCGTGCAGTCGGGTGGCTGGAAGATGTGCTGAGAATAATGATGCATGACCTTCTATACCATGCTGGTTCTGCCATTTCAATGGGTCGTGCATGGGACATGCAGAGCGAGGGAGGGAGGCACTATTTGCTTTCATGAGGACTAGAGTTTGCCTGTGGTGCATGTCGTCTGAGGGTCTGACTGATATTGACGCAGATGTGGCGAGCAGAGGGCTGGACATTCCGGCAGTGGATGTTGTGGTAAATTATGACGTGCCCATCAACTCGAAGGACTATGTGCACAGAGTGGGGCGCACCGCGCGAGCCGGCAGATCTGGCCGCTCCCTCACACTCGTCACACAGTGCGCCGACTCTTCACCTCGCACAGCAAAATGTTGATTGTTGATTGTTGGTGATTGTTCAGAGCTCCTGGATTTCTATTTTCAAAAATAGTATTTTGTACCTGTTTTTGTGTTATTGCCGTTAAGGGCAGCAGAAGGAACCTCATGTCCTTGGAAGAAAGCATGCTTTGAGACAGGAACGTTTTGTTGGCAGGTATGATGTGGAGCAGTTTCAGAAAATCGAGGCGCTGACAGGGCAGACGATGGAAAAGTATGATGCTGAGGAAGATGCTGCCTTGCTACTGCTGGAGCGGGTGTCAGAGGCGCAAAAGCTGGCAACCATGCAGGTAATGATGTACTGCAGCGCTCGAACAGTCAGTGCTAGAGGCATGTCATACTGTGCATGCCTTGGGCCAGATGCTAATGTACAGCCTTAAGGCTGTGTAGGGGCAGCACAGTGTTTCCAATGACTGTGCTGTTCATTTGCAGATGAAGGAAGCTGACAAAAATGGCAAGAATGGCAAGCGGAAAGGGAAGGGCGATGCGGATGATAATGATGAGATAGGCAGGAAATTCTTCAAGAAGAAGTATTAGTCCCACGACGCTGTCAAATGCATGAATCTACAGAAGGTGACGCCATATATGCAATATTATCTAGCACCCTTGTATCTGGTTGATGGCTCACAAGTTGTTGTGAGCTTCTTGAGGTGGCAATTTTTTAGTTTGCAGGAAGTAATTTAAAAATTAGAAATTTCATGAGTTGATGTACGTGTTTGCTGGCGCAAAGCACCCCTTAACACACATATAGTAAGCATTGAACAACATGATGTAATTGAAACTGCTGAAGGCCCTGCTGGTCTGTGTGGCAATACTTGAGTGGAATCCCAGGGTTCTTATTAAGAAGAACTTGAAGTTCTTAGTATACCTTTCATCATGAATCACATGCATGTTCGACAATGATTTTATGGCCGCCGCGGGCGTGCTGGATCAACACGCAATTGCAACTTGAGCTGAAATGGCGTGTTGAAAACAACAATGGCCATGCAGTACTGCAACTACTGAACTACAGTACAGAAAGCTTAAGCGGCCAAAATTTGTGGGCCGTGCCGCATGTTACCTGGCTAGATGTTCTCCCAGCCGGTTCTCTGGGAGATGTTCCTGCATTGCAGTGTGTGAGCCTACATGTTTTCCTAGACAGTTTCCTGGCAAATTTTCTATCTGCACTTGCATCTCACGCTTGTTCCCTGGCTCGGGATCCTTTGCATCCACGTGCGTGGGCGACCTCTGGCTTCTCTACAGCTCTTGACTGGGTGTTCTTCCTGGGTGCAGGTTGGCCTTTCCCTCCCTGTTTATCTCGTGTCATGCTGCTCTGATCTTGGTGTTTACTCATTGGCCGAGCCAGGTAGTTTTGTTGTGCAGCACGTTTGTTGTGGGTATTTACTGCCAGTTGGGTCTGCGTTGTGTTGAGATGCTCTGCAGGTGACGATACAGATTGTGTTACTGTCCAGGTTCATTAGGCTAGCAGGTTGTTCACTCGTTTTCACTTGCAGTGTGTGTAGACTCTTTCATGTGATGAGTCATCAAGAGGGAGGGCGTTGGTGTGGATGGACTTTACGAAAATGCCACGACAGGTGCAGGTGTCCAAAAACCTGCAACCTTGAACTCGTTTCCATTCTGTGTGAACGACATAAGTGTAGCTGCTATTCACCCTTCGTGCAGGTGCCGTTCATTGAATAAAAGTTCGTTTTTGATCCGAACGAAGCACTCCATCACTGGGTTGGTGCCGCCACCTGGGCAGTCGAGAATTGCAACACCAACACAGCTAGAAAGAATGGCACCAAGAGGTGCTTCTCGTTTTCGCATGAGACAGATCCTCTTCTCCTCCAGTGTTGCTCGAAGTCTGGTATTTCGCCTTCGGCATTGGCCTTTGTGGCCACTTATCCTGAGATACGGATCTTTGGTATGATGTCGCGGGGCCGCATCAGAGCCCAAAAGTGGTATCTAGAAAGATTCGTCGCCTTTTCACTGTTTACTAGTGGGAGCCGCTCAAGCCAGTGGTCCCGGTCCTAGGATAGGGTTGTATTTTGTGCAGTTCGTTTTGGCACAAAATGTAGAATGGTCGAAGTTTTGGACAACTTATCGTCCTCAAACACAACTTGATCGCCAGTTTCTGTCTGTATCACGTACATTGCCTGTGTCGGAGAAGTGGTACGGAAGGCAGTTGAACGGTACAACGGGCACCTGCAGGACAGAAGGTGGCTCCGGAAGAGAAGGAGGAGACGACCATCGATCAGTCAAAGCAGCCTGGTGGCAAGGCCGGAGGAAAGGCGTCAGGTGGTTCCCTTCCTTGGTCCCATGCACTGCAGGGATTTTCAACAGTGGAAGTCAGTGGGAGCAGTGTGCCTGACTGGTCATTTAATCCTGCAGCAAACCGCCCCGAGGCAGACAAGAAAGCAGCTGGAAAGAAGGCTGCTGCTACTCGCGCCAAGAACATGAAGGACGAGACAACCAAGAAGGAGTCTGGTCAGGCGCAGGTTGTGTTCACCCAGTCCCAGTGAAGACTTGTGCGGACTGCATCAAACCTTTTGCAAACACTCTTACTGCACCGAACTCTGGTACTCAGTAACCCCCCGAGTATTTCACAATGTTCTTGTTGCAGTGGTTTGATGTTCAGTGAATCACAGGAGGGCAAGTATGTGGAAAAGGCTCTAAAGGAAGGAGATGCCGAAGCTGAGCAGACCATGAAAGCAGAGGACAAGGCAGACGAGGACTTTGTCGCGGGAGATGAGGAGGCAGAAGCCGAAGTCGAGGAGGCGGAAGCTGGTGTGAATTCAAGGCACCTAGCTTACAGTCGCTGCAAGCAATTCTTGCTGCTTACCCCACCATTGCCAGGGACGTCTTATGGAGGCATATCATGGCTGGGTGCGCAGAGGCCCAGGACGAAGGCGAAGATGAGGAGGTACTGGATGACAAGGAGATTGCAGATGTGGAGAAGGCGGACGCTGAAGAGCTGGGAGAGGGCGCGGAGGACGAAGAGGAGGGTGTCGAAATGGAGGAGGGCGCTGACGCAGCTGATGATGATGAAGAGGTACAGGCCGTTCTTTGACCGGCTCAGAGCTATCAGCTTAGATGCTGTGTTGTCGCCTGGATTTTCTGCTAGTGGCCTGTTGTGCAGCAATAATGGCTGCAATAATGGCTGCCATGAGTCCCAGAGTTCTTTGTACACGGGCAGGCTGGCTACAAGCTGAGTCATGTCCATCATGTACACCTGCTGCTTTTGACAAGACTGGCTGGTAGCAGGAGTTTGATGCCGACGAGGAGGAAGACGAAGATGAGGAGGAGGAGGAAGAAGAGGAGGAGGAGAAGCCCAAGAAGAAGGCAGCTCCCAAGAAGGCAGCTGCCCCCAAGTCCAATGGGAAAGCAAACGGCGGCAAGAAGGGTGTTGAGGGCAAGAAGGCCGGCGGCAAGGCCGGAGGAGCTAAGTCAGGTGGGTCATTGTCATTCACCTCTACATGCGCTCCACTAGGCTGCATGTTGCACCTCTCGATTGACTGATTCTGCGGGTGGTTGTGGGTCATCTAATCAGTCCCAGACGGCTGGAATGATGTGTAACCTTCTTCTTCTTCTCGGCACCAGCAGAAAGGATCAGCTGGAACCTTTGTCCGTAGAAGGTCATGCAAAGCAAGCCCAGGCCCTTCTTTTCAGTTGCGCACTTTATTTTCGGCATCCGTCAGTCTGTTCTGCAGTTGGGCGTTCACTATGTGTGAGTAACATCCAAAGGGGTCCCTGTGGTTGTGCTTGCAGCTGCAAGGCCCCAGCAGGACAGGCAGGCGGCTGCCAAGAAGGCCGCCGAGACAAGGAAGAGGAAGGCAGCAGAAGCCGGAGATGCCTCCAAGAAGAAGACCGCTGCAGCGAAGTGACGTGTTCACCATGTTCGCAGTCAAGCTGACTGACAGGACAAATGATCCAGGGTTGGACTCGTGCGCCCCTCATATGGCACATCTAAGACGCTGTCTTTTTGGGTTCACGGAAAACTTCGTGGACGATTAATTAACATGGGAGAACTCACAATTCATTTGTGGCTGGCCTATTGCAGTGACCTGGTATTCAGTGCAATTCTTGCATAACAAGTGTTGAGAATTATCAAGTGTGCCGCATGGCTTGCATGGCTAGCATAGACCCCACTGGGTCTAGCATGTCTGAACCAGATGTCAATGTGAATGCAATCGATCAGTTTTTTTTAAAGCTGATCAGATAGGTTGCTCAGGAATGTCACCAGTTGTGAATGAGATCAATTGCCACTGGTATACCTCTAGATCATGCAAAAGTTTTTTGTAAGACAGCATGTCTAGCAAATCACATGTTCAAGCAAATTTTCCATCATTCCAAAAAAATTCTCTGAAGGAAAATGTTGGGGATGTAAAGTTCCCAGCCACCCCTAAGGAGGCTTCCTATGAACAGAGCGACCTGGAAGTATGCTACGTGCTGACACATGATCTAGACAGTATCAGATCTGGCAAATCTGGAAATGTCCTAAAATGTCAGAAAGTGGCACACATTTAGCTATCGCTGACTGTCTCGTGCTGGAAACAGCCGCAAAGCATTCTTGAAAGCCGCCTCAGCAATGTCAGATTCTGGACAGGACAGGTGTTGACGAACACATGCCAAGACAGCCCTGTTCATGCAACAATGCACTGCATCAGTGGCCTGAAACTGGCTAGAACTCTGCACTGCATCGTCAGCGGAAAGATCAGACACAATGCAAAAAGGGGGCGCACTTGATGTTTGCAGGGTGATTCAATAGAGATGCATCTCCATGTGGAGAGGACCTGGGAGCAACAGATTGGATTGGCGCTTGACTGCATTTCTGCAATCCCTCAATCCCATCAGGGCTGTCGGTCTCCAGCAGCAATCTATCCAAGGGGATCTGCACCAGTTTCCAATTCAGCTGACTGCGGGAGGAGCTTTTGTTGCTGGTACAGCATGCTCAAGTTCACACACCAATCTTGCAAATACCAATCTTGCAGTACTGACTTCTCGTCCCATTTTGCCAAACACTGTGAAAGTCAGAAGTTACCCTGCAACATCCGGCAACTGACCTCTCTCAGCATGGCTTTCAGTTTCTGGTCTGACAGGCGCAGGGAATGACCAGACAGAGAGAAATACACCCCTTCTATGCGCGCAAGCTGCTTGACCATTTCATTGGAGCCGGCCCAACTGTGCAACACCAGCCCCGCAGGGAAGGGGCCCTCCTGTTGCATCATTGAACTCCCAGGCTATCCATGACATGTCCAGCAGGAGAAGAGGAATCATTCACAAGCAGCAAAGGGGATCCTTCGGTGGCACACCTCATGAAGCATGGATGAAAGACTCCCAAAGGCCCGCACACAGTGGACCTGCAGAACACGGAGACGCGTCTTGTCCGCCGAACCTTAAAAAAATCGACTAAGCAGGACTAGCCTGACAGCTTGATATTTAGCTTGCTCAACCAAACCCTAAAGAATGATCACCGAACAAGGGCGGTGAAGTTCCTTTGCCAAGCGAAGCTGTGCACGCATGACGGTCTCCTGGGTTGGAAAATCTGCGATGTCCCGCTTATGATGATCCAACCCACACTGCATGAGTGAAACGGCAATGCTGTCGATTATGTCTCATGGTATCCTTTTATATTGGTGCTGAGACAGGAGCTTGCCTCTCCAAGTCCCGCATGCGGCACAGACAAGAGCATGTCTCTCAAGATGTCCAGCCAGCCCTCACTGCGTTCATGGACCCACCTGCATTATAAGACATCTCAACAACTGTTGGTGACACACATGCTTCCCTCTACGCAGCAGCACAGCATTACCCACCAAGGATGTAGACCAAAATTTGGCGTGATCTCCTTGTGTCTGGTTGATAGGTCCTTGACCTGCAGGATGTTATAAGCTATGCGCTTTGTCATAGGTTTCTTCTCCCCCTGTTGAAATAGCCGATATTTTTGAAGTACGAATGCCCAGCATCTATCACCTTGGACCAATCAGACTCGAAGCAGCCATTACAGCTGAAGTACTCTACTCCTTGTCTTGTTGCGTCCTGGATGACTCGATCGATGCAGTGTGCAAGACGGGGATCCTGGACGCATGACACAGATGCTCAGACTTGTCCACAGTTTCTATCGATATCCGGATGGACAAGCGAGATTACGGTTAGTAAATTCCATCTACGCTTCTCCAACAGCCTCTGTGTACCTGTAGATGGCAATGGGCGTCGAAATATTTGTGCAGCATCAAGGAGAACCACGAGCAGCAAGGAGACTGATCGCACTTTGTCTCTCTCTGCAATGTAAGGATGGTACTTGTCAAACGATACGATAATGTTTTCTTATGCAAGTTGTACAAATTCATCCAACGAGTCTTCAGTGAATACTTATGGATGGGCAGGGCATGTCATAATATCAACATGGGCTTGTGTCGAACACATCGTTTCCAATTTCTGCATTTTTCCACAATTGTTCCTCACATTGACAATGCGTGTCACGCATATATCAGGAGCTGACTGCTGTCACGGAGCTTGGGTGCCTTGTAACGCTCCTAGCAGGAGGCACCTCAGGCATTGGAGCTCGCAACAGAACATCAAGGAAGCAAGGAAGATCCTGCATCCTTTGCACCATCTAGATCATAGCTGGAATATAGTAAGAGCGACACAGGATGACGAAAGTCCCGTAGACATCGATTCATTGGCCAGACAACTAAGCAGGGAGGCTGAGAAACTGAGAAAGGAGCTTGCAGATCAGGAGAAGGGCAGCTCCAAGCAATCCCAAACTAATGTGGGATACCAACCACCGCAGGGCAGTACTCAAGGACCATTCGGATATGAGGTAAGCTTGTGTATAGTATGCTGGTTTACAGCTCTATTGGCCACACCTAGCTTTAGACAAGGGCTTTTGCATCACCAAACCCCTTTCTCATGCATCCCTTGTAGTCAAAGCAGCAGGAAACTGCAGTGCTGGCGGAGGTGGGACCCGGAGGCTTCAGCATGCAAGACATTGAGCTGATACAGCAGCTGGGCCGTCTGAGCTGGGTAAGGCTCTGTACTGCGAAATTCCCTTCTTGTAAATAATGCTTCCTGAAATCTCAGGATCTTGCAAGGCAGCGCGTCACCTGTAACATCCTTCCTGCTGTTGCAGGTGACAGAAAGTGCAAGGGAAGACCCTCTGCAAGTCTTCAGGAACACTGTTCAGCAACAGACAGCAGTCATCGCCTTCAAAGGGCAGTATTACAGCGGATTGCCATTCCAGGTGTCACACTCCTCTTCAGCACTGGGGCTGCATCTGTGGAGGACTAAGATGTCAAATATGAGACCATGACTTGCCTCTTCTAAAATGCAGGATCCCATCCCTGTCTTGTTGAAGGAGTTCTTGCCAGGTGCAAGATCAGTGGCCTGCAACGAGCTCCAGACATTGGTACATCTGGCAGAAGGCCTGCCTGGCAGCAAATGGCATGCTGCCAGAGAGGCCATGAGTGCAGACTTGCCAATTGTACCACTTTTAGGCAAGTGTTTCTATGCCATCCCATCCATGACATGCATGGGGGAGGTCTGTTGTAGCGGCAATACTGCATAAATATCTGGGACTTTGGGTGAAAATATGCATGTGGCAGGGTACTTCTGGGGATCACAGAGCAATGCAGGCGCATCCATGTCAGCCGAGGAAGAGAAGGTCTTGTGGCTGGTGAGTTTCGTGAAAGAGCTCCTCATGAGCACACCTCGACCCTGTATGATACCCTTCTCAACATGTTGAAAATGAAGTTGTGTCCAGGTTTACAAATTTGAGAAGTTGCAGCCCCTCACATACTATGCAGCAGCTGCCCAATCACAGCCCACATCCGGTCTGGGGCTCTGGGGTCCTAAAAGCACTGAAGAGGATGAACTGCGAGACCGATGCCGAATGGTCAGGTGCGAGACACTCTTCTGCCTACTCAACCAGTCACATTGACATTTTGAAGTCTCAGACTGCTGTGTGAAGACCTGTAGATGTCTTGTTTTGAAGTTTGGAGTGGCATGGCAGGACAATATGCAGAGGAATGCTACAGGCGCTGAGTTTCTGTCATAAGAGAGGAGTAGCGCATGGGTCATTTGGACCTGGCTCTGTCATGCTGTCGACATTTAGGGATTGCCAGGCGAGGGAGCTGATCGTGAAGCTAGATAATTTTGGCTTTGCGCAAATGCAGAAGAGATCTGCTCCAGGTGTGGTTTGCCCCTTTCATTTCACCCCTGATACTCCCAGTTGCAGACCTGCTACCATCCTACTGAGCTTCCTGTGCCTGCATCAACCTGTCCTTTGTATTCTTTGAATGCACTTGTAGGGGCAGTGCAAGTTGACCTCATCAGCAACGACTAACAGGCTGGTGATGACATCACCAGGTGCATTATATCCTTCGCCACAAGCATTGGATCCGGACCACCCTCTCAGCCTAGCCCAGCAGGAAGATCTGAAAGCAGCAGGGCTTGTGGTCCTAGAAACAGTGATCTGTGCATTGGCTGAGGGAGGCCCCAGCGATGCAACATCCAGTGCTGCACTACAGCGATTGCTGTTTGATGTGTTTGGCAGCGACGTGCACGCTTTCAGGTTTGTTCTGGCGCTTTCAGCTTGGTTTTGTCACCATTACATCACCAGAAAGCTTGACCTGCCTGTTGCTCTGGTCTGTCTATATTGAGCAATGATTGTAAGAGTCAACATGTGCAGGAAGCATTGCAATCAAGAGCAGGACTGGACTTTGGCGGGAGCATTACTGGATGAGTACAATGGATGGCAGCTCGTCACTGATCTGATCAGCGGGCAGAAGAGTGCTCAGGAGTGCTTAGTGAACCCCTTTGTATTTGGAGTCTAATGTTGTTTTGTGGTTGTTTGAAACTGCGTGTGTCTTGAGAGAGAGCTTGTGGGTTTGTGTGTAGTGAAAATCCAATTTTTGGCCTCCATGCATGTATGTTTCTAAGACATGCCATGATTTTGTTATCGCTGCCAGCCCACTGAGCAGCCCAAGATGAAAGCTTGAGAGCTCTTTACTCAGATGTTTTAGAACTAGGAGATAAAGACACTGCCAACATGATGGTAATTGGTGAGGTGTAACTGGAAGCCGCAGCCCTGGGCCGGCGGGGCTGCCAATCCGCCGCAGCATGCCATCATGGTATGATACATGCAAATGTTGGCTCTGCATCTGCATCATTGTCTGTTTGTGGTACCCCAGCCCAGGGTGTCTTCTATGCATCCCTGCTACTGCGGCTTCCCGACTACATCATCTCCTCTGATTGTAGGTGTGTGTGCTGCCCCTGCTCCTTGCGACACTTGACTGCATGTATGCAATGTGATCGGTCCTGCACCTGGGCTGGTAGGATTTGTGTTATCTCTACTCACAGTATTTGTTTTGCTGAGGCAGCCTTTCCTCTTTCTGGCACTAGCACTGACTGACTGGCTGACATGACTGACACCCTTGATTGTCCTGCATCTCTTGATCTCGTGCAAATGGCCATACTGCCAGTGTCACAGTGTGGTCCATCCGGGTCCAGAAGTCTTGGAAATTGGGGATTCAAGAGGCCAATTGCATGTCAGTCAGTCAGCATGTAACTCCCTACCAGCAACCTGTAGAACAGAAGAAGAAGAAAGCGATTACATCAAGCAACATTTTCGATTCGCCCTAGGTTATTGCGTCCCCGAAACCTCTGTTGCTGAGTGGGGTAGATGATGAAGAGAACATGGGATCGTCAAATTCCGGGACAACTTAAGCCATGCAATAGATTCGAGAGTATCCCGGGATAGTACAGTATCATCGAAACGGTGCTGTTATCGCATCTATCACCACCATTTGGAATCAGATCTTTTTCTAGACGAGTGTTGAGAGTGATCTGGGATCCAATGTCACAGGTGAGGCCAATTTCTTTCTGCCGAGGAGTGAGCATTCGTTACAAACCATCTTTACAGTGATATTGTGGTAACAAGTATCAATCTTCGTTATTACCACTGAACGCTGTGACACGAGCGCTGTGGCATTGCCGGTATTTGCGTATGAACAATACCGTAAAGGAATTCTTGATTCATACTTTGGATGAACAGATTTTCAATGTCCTTGGAAGAGCGTCTGTTCACAATTTGGCATTACCCCTGCCCCACCTTGGAAGATGCTCTGTGGCCTGTGAGCCTTTCACAGCAGTGCACAGAAGCGTCCATAGACACTCCCGAATCTCCTGGGGTGGCAAGGTGCATCAGGCACCCCGTCAAGCACGGGCTGTCAACGTCAAAGGTTCAAGCAGTGACGGCACAGTGGCCTTTGAAGACCTTTTGGAGGTTGCTGAACGCGCGGCAAAAGCAGGCGCGGCGGTATGTCTTTTTTTGGGTTCGTGCACCCATTATTGGAAGTACCTTCTCATCCACAGCTCGCAATAATCTGGCACCTCCGGCAGCTCGCCATGACAGGAACTACTCTTGTCTTGCCAGGTGGTAAGTGAACGGGTGGACAAACCTCGCAACATCGAGTTCAAAGGTGCAACGGACCTTGTGACAGATACAGACAAGGCCAGCGAGGACGCTGTTCTTTCGGTAAGGTATCGGGGGTTCGAATCCTCCCTCACCCGAAAAAGATGTTTCGGTAGAAAGTTATAGTAGAAAGTATGCAAGATTATCTTTAGATGTGCATGTTGGTTTTGAGGATGTACACACACCTGTGCAATGGTCTGATGCCAGGCATGCACAGGTGCTCAGAACATCATTCCCAGACCATGCTCTACTAGGAGAAGAAGGAGGCATCTCTGGTGATGTCAACTCCGAGTACTTGTGGTGCGTGGGGATGCAGCGAGGGCAATCTAGTATGACCTCATCGTGCTGTTGTTATGTCACAATCTGTGCCCCACCATCTGCATCCACTTCCAGTTGAATCTGCAGGTGTGTGGATCCACTAGATGGGACCACAAATTTTGCACATGGCTACCCCTGTTTTGCAGTATCTGTTGCAGGTAAGCATGCTTTGGTATGCAATCTCTTGGTAATCATGCTCATGCATCTGGAAGTGATTCTGCAGCGCATGTTTCCTGTTATCCCACAGATGCAAAAGCAAAATCAAGCCTGAAGTGCGGTGCTTCTCTCAGTCCTGCAGAAAGGAGACCCAGTTGCCGGAGTTGTGGTGGAGTTTGCTGGGGGTCCTGGTTCCTGGGTGACCAAGACATACGGTGCAGCCAAAGGCAAGGGGGCCTTCCTGAATGGCAGCTCCATCAATGTCAGCCGCTGTAAAGATGTCAACCTTTCTCTGCTGGTACAACCCTTGCACCCTGCACCTTCCCCCATGTGCATCACAGAATACTGCTAGCCACATGAATGAACCTTGCTTGGTGAGTTGGGAAACATCAAGCAACTTCTTTGCATTCTGCTGCAGGTCACTGGATTTGGGTATGAGCACGATGAGGCATGGGAGGCAAATCTCGAGCTGTTCAAGGAGTTTACAGATGAGTCGCGAGGGGTCCGACGACTGGGCGCTGCTGCCGTTGATCTGTGCCATGTTGCTCTTGGTGAGGATCACTTCGGCGACAGGCAAAGCATGGACGAGTGGCAGACCTCCTTGAGGTTCACCCATCTGTTGCCCTCTGGAGCTGTCTCTCGACCACCTTGCTAAATTGTCCAACCCACAAAAGGACTCGATGAATATGTCGACTTGATGCGCGCAGGTGTTGTTGATGCTTACTGGGAGTACAGACTGAAGCCTTGGGACATGGCTGCTGGTGTTATCATTGCCAAAGAAGCCGGCGCAAAGATCACCACCATGGATGGGCGCCCCTTCACAGTCTTCTCACGATCAGTATTGGCCGCAAATGAGGGGATTCACTCCAGTATATTAGAGAAGACACAGCCAAAGACGGAGGCCCTGATGCGGAAGGGCATTGATCTGTCGCCGTGGTTTCTTCCTGAGGGGTACCAATCGCAAGTGTCTGAGAGCACCTAAAGAGTATGCCCTGTAAGAGGTGACTTGCTGCTTGGGCATATCCACCATGAAACTGGCGCATCCATCAGGGACACAGATCACTGATGCACGTCAGGGTACATAGTGCCAGTTGAACTTTTCAGTACCGGGAAATTGCATGCCACAGTGCACAGCGCGGAGATATTTCCGTGGTCTAACACGTGGCACAGTTTGGACAAGTCCTCAGCCGAGCATTTGAGATTAGCAGTCCGAAATGGAAGGCCCAGTTGCTTTTTAAAGAATGTCAACTTCCTCCAGCTGCTGGCTGCCGGTGTTTAGTCATCATGTCTACCTCCCGAGACTCTTTTCCTATAATCTAGGTTTACAGGTGCTAACATAGAAGTGAAAGTCCATGCTGTTCATACCCGTATTTCCTTTTTATCCATTCTCGTGTCAGGTCCGCGTTGAGCTTTAGTCCTGGGTTGTTTAAGTACTTTGATGGCCCGCGGCATGTCTCCATCACTTGGAGCAAGAAGCCAGCTGTCATAGCGAATAAGTTGTCCAGCGAATAAGCCCTATCACAATGCTATTTTCATATTAGTGATGCAGCACTGACATCTCTACAGAAGCTAACCCGATATCAAAATCCGTCGAGCCATACCTTGGACGTGACGGTTACTTCCGACATTCTGTACGGGCATAAAGCAACTGATTCTCATAACTTTAACAGCTGTACTTACTGTTTAGGAGCTGGTAGTACACTGTAGCTACAAATCCAAGAATGGGCAGGCATTCAGAGGAATGCCAGCTCTGCCACGAGCTAGCAGGTACACCTTGGAAATGGCTTCTGCTTCTCTACCTTGATGTGATTGAGATCAGTACAAGCTGTGGAGCCGAGTCATTTTGTTGCTACAGCATCTCTCACATCCGCGCATGAAGAGGCAGCTTCATTGCATCGACTAGCCCGCCTCAATGCCCAAACCAGACTGGAAGCAGCTGGTGATACAGAAGAGCCACATGTACGCCACCGGAGATGCGAGGAGTCCTCACCGAGATGGCAGGAGTTGTCAGGGTATGCACACAACTACACTTGATCCCACACTCCTACAGAAGCTGTACTCGATTCTCATACACATGAACTTCATTAAATGAATCGATGGTCCCTGGCTTTGATGGCAATGTGAGCCCGACAGATCAGAGGAGGTTGTAATCGGTGCTACACAGCATCAGAGCATATGCAGGGAACTGCGCGCGGCAGGCGCCCGGATTCCACCAAAAGTGCTGATTGCCCTGTCAGGCTTTGCTGCACAGTCCAACACAGGCGTCACATGGCCGTACATTCGAGATCTGCTCCTCTTTATCGACCAGGTCAATAGCCTTTCAGTACCCTGCTTAACACTGCGCACCCTTGCATGTACCGAATACCTGAATATATCCTCCTCTGCCAGAGGAATGAATAGTGCTTCTTATGGACATCAGCAACTACACAATCAAAGCTGATGCAGGCATATTGGCAGCAAGCCCAGAACGATCTGGAGGCCGCTCTGGCGCAGCAAGAGATAGAGATTCAGAGACTGAGGAGGAAGCTTGTAAATGCTGAGCCAGCAGCATGGGTGCTCCAGAGGCAGCGTGTGGCACACCTGGAGCGGCAGTTGAGGATCTGCACCTGCAAAGCCAGGCGCAGGCTGGCAGAGCGCAGCGGCCGCGACATGCTGCACTTTGCAATGGACAAGGCTCTCTACCTGTCGCGAGAAGTTGACAGGTGTGAGCGCCGCTCTCAATCGCTGTGAATGACGTGTCTCCGTCAAGACTTAGCCTGGTCACCCCACCCTTGTAATCCTGAGGGTACCTATAGTGATCTCTACCTGGTTCAGCTCCACTGTAGCAGGTCTGGACATCCAGCACATGAGAAGACTGTATCAAACATTTTTGCCTCATCTCCTGGTGCAGTCTGGCCAGGGAGAATGCGAAGCTGCGCGAGCATGCGCGGGAAAAGCCAGCGGGAGCACCAGTTGCTGTTTCCAGTAATGATAAATCAGACTTTCCCTTCAGCCAGCAAGGTGCAAGTAACACCACTCTGGAGAGTAGCAGTGCTGCAGAGTCCAGCCAGAAGATGAACAGAGCACCAGAAGTGGTGCCCAGAAGAACACAAGCTGGCACTGGCGGTTGTTTTGAACCAGTGGATGACTTGGAACTGCGAGAGCGCCATCAGAGCTCGGATTGGTGTTCGACATCCACATGCGCACCTGCTCGGCGAGTGAAGGGCCATGAAATCCAGCCAATCAAAGACACCTTTGAGGCTCCCGATGATCTGTTGGACACGGCAATCCTGGAATGGCAGAACCTCTGTGAGAGTCTGTCAGCTGATGCGCTGCGCAGTGAGTAGGACTGCTTACTTCTTTTGACATGCTGGATCTTGAATATCAAAGCATCGCGACCCATCGATCGGTGACATCATGATCATGCATGGTATCTTATGCACGTCATGTGAATGCCATTGTTAGTGCTGATTTTAGCACACAATGCACTGATGATTGCACCTGCATATATTGATGCTCTGGTCAGGGCATTGATCTGACATGGAGCCCTCATCGTTCGTTAAATCCAATTCACTAAAACCATTGTAGCTACCTATAGGCGTGCGCCTATGCAAATTTGATGCCTTTGAAGGCCCAGCAGGCAAGCTACTAGCAGGCCTGCAGGAACAGGATAGCTCGAACTCTCAAGGAAAAGCATCGCACCTTGCAAACTGACTCACGCGACTCACCAATTATCCGATAGAGACGGCTGTTCGACCCTACCTTTTATCTCGGGCATGGTGAGGGTTTAGAAAGCCCCCTTGATTCTTGGAACCCTAGCATTTCGCGCGCAGCATGTTTCCCTGCACGTCGACAGAGCCCAATTTCCGCATCGTCTGTAACACGCCTTTCACACTGAATGTCAACGTCGACAGCGGAATACTTGAGGTCTGTGCAGCCTGTGGAGCCTGCGGGCCAATCGCGCTCAGTTTGCAGTGCAGGACAGCTGGACCAAATGTATGAACTTGTGGCAGACACGCCATTGGCAAAACAACGAGTGACACCAATTGGTCCTAATATACCTCTCAGTGATGAGACGCCAATAGGAAGAAGTGCCCATGGTCCAGGTGGCTTGCCCATCGACTGGGCACAGGTGTCAGGCAATCACTGCAGAGTTTTCCTTTTTAGCAAGGTTTGCACCGCACCTATTATGCCCGGTATTCCGTTTTTCAGCTGCGTGGTCATTGGCTGCTTGGTTATCGGCAGCATCTCGGTGGTGTCTGTGTTCGCGCTCAATTCTGGTACACATTGCAGGACCCTCCCGTCTATCACCTGGAGGACCGCAGTACGAACGGAACTGCCATTAACGGCGCACGAGTGCCCAAGGGGACGTCGAAACCCTTGGTCGAAGGCGATCGCATTCGATTTGCCGTTGCAACGCAGGATCCAAACAAGATCATAGAGTGCGTTTTGGACGCAAGAGATGCCCTTGTTACCAGCGGGGCATTGCATGTATTTACATCAGCAATCATTTGTTACTAAATCCATCGATTCCACCTTCCAGGTATATATTTAGGAGGGTGCCGGATGGGAGAATCAGCAGAAGTACAAAGAGGGTGTTGGACACTACAACCCCTGATAGCAATGCAAAGCGGATCGCAAAGAAGTCCCCTGACCCAAAGATGGTGCCTCAGACGGTGCCTCAGACGGATACAGCAGTCATGCAGAAGCTTCGTCAATCTAATGATGTGAGTTTTCCTCCTGCCAGAACAATACTTTGAAGTTCGCCGCCCTTCCAAAAGGCTTGCCCTCTTGGGGACTTTTTGCTGAACATGAGGCTTGACTTTTCATATGTGGGCGTGCAGGAATTGCGCCAGAAAGTGGAGGCAGAGAGGCAAGCTAATATGGAGGCGGGCATGAAAGTAAAAGAACTGGAACAGCTGCTCAAGACCGAGCGCAAGTCATTCAAACACCAGCTGGCAGATGCCAAGAAAACGGTGAGAGACAGTTTGATCCCACCACCATTGAAGAACCACCAAATGCACTGAACAAGCGGCCAGGCTCTTGAATTTCTGGAGCGCATAGAGATGTTTGTGGTTTACACAAAGCTTTTTGGTGTGGTGCAGGCATCCAATGAAGGTATCAGAGAGAGCGCAGAGCTGAAGAGCAGGCTGACAGCTGCCGAAGCACAGGCTCAGAGGGAGGCTGCAGCGTGTGCTGAAGCTAAGGAGGAAACTTCAGCTTTCAAGGTCCAGGATATGAATATTTTCGCCGGTATTGCCATTCTCAACATTGGGATCACTTTCACAGATATGCAGTAAGTATGTCTACTGCCTAAACAGGCGGCAGCTGAAAGGGCGCAGAAGGAATTTAAGAAGCTGTCAGCGGATCAGGATGAGCTGACGCAGAGGGTTCACACCTTGGAGGCCAGTCACCGGGCAGCCATAAAAACTCTGGATGCTGCTGAGAAGAGTGCCCGAAGGGAATTGCAGACCAAGACTGAAATGCTCGAGGTGGGTTCTCTTTCTGTTGTCAAGATTGAATTTTGTACATATTGACGAGCATGGAGTGGAGAGGCTGACTGCATGCACATGACAATGCAGCAAGCCCTCGATGCCAAAGCTGCGGCAGAGGGACGCGCTCATGATGAGGCGGTGGCGCGCAGTGCAGCAGAGCAGCGTGAGCAGGTCTGTCTCCAACGTCCAAGTTCCTGCGCTCTGTAGCATGCTGCTTTGATGGGCTCCAGGATCTTTATGGCAAACTCATGCTTTGCTTGAAGCGTCTACGTCATATACTGTCGATGATGTCCAATGTTGTAGGATGAGTGCCATGACAAGGTGCTTGGGAAATGTGCAGGAGCTGCAGAGGGACATGTGGGAACTGAAGCTGAAGCTGCAGCGCGCTGAGGATGCCTGCACTGCGGTTGAAGAGAAGACGCTGTGCCTGGAGTCCTTTGTGCGCGAGGGAGTCAGCAACGTTGGACGGGTGATGCCCTGTCATGTACTCGGTTTGTGCTGTCTCCTAAGGCGTGTCTGGCAAAGCAGGCTCGCACATTGAGTGTTAGGTTTGGGTATAGTTGTTCTGTTATGTTGTAAGGAAGTATGTATCTGCAGGCCAGCAAGAGGGGCACAGAGCAGCAGCTGCTGCTCACAGACCTGCAGGCTATGGCAACCAAGATCACCGGCATCCTCGACAAGATTCAGTCCGAAAGCACTGCCGCCAATGACGAGATGGTCACAGCGAAGTACAACCTGGAATGCGCTCTGAGCGTGCGCGATGCCGAGCCGGGCCGGGACATGCTTCCCCGGGGCGAGCCGGCAGGAACCCAGCAACCGACACAGAGCATGGCCGACGGCAGCGGCGGGTCTGTGCCTGCCGGCCTGGCAAGTCCCTCCAAGAGCTCCTCGCGCGGCATCGCCACGCAGCCGCGCAGCCCTCCGCCACATCAGCTGCCCGCCATGTCACTCACGCTGGGCCCCGATACGGGTGCCGCGCCACCGGCAGCAGAGCCCACACAGGTGAAGGAGGAGGAAATGAACAACGGGCACAGCAGAGCGACTGACAGCGCTGCGGCTGTCGTGGCTGACTCAGAGGGAGGTGCGGCGGAAGGATGTAAACAGGAGGATGCCTCCGCCGGTGCCATGCACAACTCCTCATTTGTGTTGAATGGCCTTATCGGAGGGCAGCCGCGCAGCAGTGTCAACACGCCCAGCTTTGGCAATGGCAGCGCGCCGCAGCAGCCGGCCTCTGGCAACGCGCAGTGCTTTGCTGCGACGCTGGCCGATGCGGCGGGAAGCGCAGGGCAGCCAGCAGATGTGGACATGGAAGATCGAGGGCCTGATGAGGAGAGGGAAAATGTCCCGGCCAACGGAGCAGTGGACGGTGAGAAAGCTTGCGCGCCTGTTGAGAAGAAGGGCAGCCAGAAAGGCGGTATCAGTCAGAGCGCCAAGCCTGCATTACAGCTTAGCCTGCAGGGCAGGGATCGCTACGGAGTGGAAAGCCATGGGGACGAATTTGACGACATGGAGTAAGCAAATTCCAGATCCCACAGGAGCAGACTCCAGCATTACAGTTCTTCTTGTGGCTTGGAGGCCTAAGTGGTTGGATGTAGGGTAGCCTGGCTATGCCAGTACCAAAGTAAGGTTGACCACACTGTCACGATAATGAATTTCATTGTTGTCTCTGACTTGTTTAAGTGCCATGCACTTACCCTGGTGGGTTTGTCTTGTAGGGAAGTTTTCCTCAGTTTGCTCTTGGGCATGCGTGTACTTGCTTTGGAGATTGCTTGCTCTGGGTCTGCAAGTCAATTCCACCTTGTATTGTTCGCGACTTTTCATTTAGAAAAGATAGTTGTTCTAGCATAAGTGTTTGCCTTGGTTTCTAATGAATTGAAGTCTAGAATGCCACTGTGTATTTACCAAACTGCATGTGCCTTTCCCTGGGCTTTTGCTGATCTCTAAGTTTGATCCTAGGAGGCCTCACCTATGGTGCACCATTGTGATGGCCAATTCAACCATGACATGCACCATGTCTTTGGATCTAGCACAGGCAAAGTTTGAACAATCACTGACAGGGCGCCGTCAGCACACTGAAGATGCATTGCAAGCAGGTTTACGGTGGAACTTGACATGGTAAGGAGTGAAAGTGCACTTCGGGTTGATTGGATTAACTACTGGCCGCCAGTGGTGATGATGGCTTCTGCGCCTGCTCTACACAGCACATCGCCGGCTTCTCCGGATCCACGCCTTACCCATAGCTGTCCTCAGTCCTTAGAAACCCGGCAGAGAATCCTGGTTCGACCTGATTTATCATTCACCGAGACACTTTTTCTCCAGCTCCAGTTGTGCCTCATCTGCAAAGATCTCAAAACTGCCGCAAGGGCGCCTCCAGCCGGTCAACAAGCTGCTGAGCAGTATTCAGCCTGTGCACAGTCTCCTGCAGGGTCAACAACCTCTGTTACAGGCAGAAAAGCCCATCCTTCTACCCTGGCACTCGTGCTGTTCTTCGTTTCTGCTCAGAGTGCATGCACTCCTCCACCTTCAAATAATCTGTCTTTTTCTGTAGTAAAGATTTTTAAACATGAGATTGCATCACTTCATGCATGACACATCTGTGGATGGCAGGATTTGGCATTGAAGACACATGCTGTTGAAAGACCGGGTCATCTATTTATCTCTTCACCTGTGTCTGGTTGGAGATCTCCACAAGCCGCTCAATTCTTGACTGGGTGTACGCATTGATATTCGCCTTCGCCCTGTTACCAGACACAATAACATAAATTGCCATGTACCTTCAGATGCAAAACCTGTCTATTAACAGCTCTCTTCTGCAGGTGAGTTGCATGTCCCATCTCGCATGCAAGTAGCAATGTGGGGGCACACTTGGCCATTTCAGAAAGCAGCTTTGTCTTCAGCTCGTCCAATTGACTTGCGCCTACATCTGCCAGGTCGTCAATCTGTGAGCAAAAAACGGTGAAGATGAGCTCAATGAGTGTTGGAAGCCAACAGTCTTGGCGTCACTGCCAAACACTAAATCTTGCAAAGGCTGGGTATTCAATACCTTCTGGAGCAGTTCGATGCGTCTCTGTTCGAGATCCTTGACACGAGCTTTTATGGTTTCAGTGAGGGGGATTTCCTGCTCCATATCTTCCTCAGGCTGTGCATCGGCACTCTTCCCGTCATGGTTGTCCATCCTCAGACAGCCCGGACTTGCCAGAGCTTGATACAACCTTGTGTCACCACTGGCGATGATTATAAATGCTAACGGTGAGCATAGGGGTCCAAGACGCAGAGAGAAGCATGCCTAAGCATCTCTGGACGTCTCGGCACAGCTTTGATGGGGGTCGCAAGGTCTACCAACTACAGCGAAACGAGCATTCGAAACGAGCGTTTGCTCTCCTCCATCGTACAATTAAACCATACGCAGTTTTACATGCGATGCATTTGCCTGAATGCGAGTGGAATCACTCCAGAAGAGATCTGCATGCATGCCGTCCGCGCTCCGCATGCTTTGCTATTGATATCAATAGGGTTAATTACCCCTAGCTACGATAGCTCAGGGGACTCTAAATACGCCATTTAGAGCCCCCTGGATAGCTAAGCCATCAATCGGGGTAATTCATCTACAATAGCTAAGCTATCAATAGGGGTAGATTAATTACCCCTAGCTATCATAAAATGTCACGTGCCCATCATAGTTATAGCACCCATTGTACTAGTAGCTCTATAATAGCATGATGATCATAGCATGATGCTGCCACATTTGGTTATTAAAAAGACGCTATCATCATGTTGAGATGCTGGCATCATGAGCATGCTGATAATTTGCCTGGCGCCCCAAGTTACCCATACATTGGCAACTGCTGGTGGAGGCAGCAGCAGCAATAGTTACAACTGAGAGTCTCTGCTTGCAGAACCTCCTACATGTTGAGACGAGCCAAAGCGCTTCACCTGGTACTGTTCTTATGTCCTCAAAATGCAAATGCAAACCTTTGACAAGATGCAGAAGATGAAGAGCACCACAATGCTTCCCAGACACAGCATGCTGCTCTGCAGATGCTATACAGTACACATATATACACACTGCCCTGCAGCCCTCCTCAGTATTCAAAGGTGCGCTTCTCCATGCCGGTGGGTGGACTGCACTCTATCTTCTTTGCTCCCACCTCCTTCCAATTTGTGGAGAGAACCGTCCCGCCAGATTCCTGCAGGAGACAAGAAATTTACATTTCCTGCAACACCGCATGATACACCTTGCGCAGTCCTTTGCAGTGTGAACCATATGGGATAGGTGACTGCTGGAACATCCAAGATTGACCAGAGCCTTTGTGAGGGCAGCCGCTCGCACCTGGAAGGACTTGTTCATGGCGCGGCGGGTGTCCTCATCAGCACCAGAGTAAATGTCACGGAACAGCTTCTGCAGTGCCTGCTCCCCCTCCAGCTTCTCGTCCTTCTCCTCCAGCTTGACCTCATGCTCCAGCTTGTCCCAGTTCATCTTGCGGCCCCTGCATATGTTGCATCGGTCAGTGAAATCTAGCTTTCCTGGCCACCCGTGGGGCTATTAAGGTGCTGAGTATTCAGCATACAGCATGACCTATGGCAGTGCTTATGTTGCAACACGTCCATGGCGGGCAGCCTCACGCTCTGATAACCAGCACGAATCAGACTTGGGTGGCGCACTTTGTGAAGGAGGAGGGGTAGGAAGGTGGGTGCTCCTTAGACAGGTCTGAGAAATTGGCAGCAATCTTCTTTTCGCTCTTTTCCAGGGTTGGCCAGGCGACTGGAGAGGCCTTCTTCAGCTGGATTTCCACCTTGGTCTTCAGCAGCTCAAACTTCGACTCAGAGGGCACCACCTGAAAGCAAAACGTTCATTGAGATCCAAGGTCTGGACTGAACATGGTCAAATGCCATGCCACTGCACTTAAAGTGTTGCACGCCTGAAGAGAACACTCACCGCATCGTACAGGTCGACATTCAGCTCGTACTCCTGCTCTCCTTCCGGGGACTTCACAACGACGTGCAGCTTTCTCTCATCGATGTCCATGTGAAAGCGATCAGGGGTGAGGTTCTTGGCCAGTACATCCACCTCCACAATTTTTGGCGTCTGGAAGAATTGGTAGCGATACTTGCCCGTCTGAGTATCGGCAGCTGCTTTCGAGATGGGCTTGGTCAGATCCTCCTGCATCCACAAAGATTGATAAAATATTCGCTGCTGGAACAGTAAAACTCATCAACTGTGTAGAAAGAGACCTAGCTATATAAGTTAAAGTGCCATGTTACGTACCTGCTGGGTGTCATTTGCATGGCCATTTGTGGATGATGGTGCTGGAGTGCAATTGGGTGCTGGACATGAAGAGTGCGAAGGAACATCTGTGGTGGCCACTTCCTGGGATATGGAACTCTGTTTGGCACGTCTCGCTTCCTCTGCACATGATGAATGAGAGGCTAATTAGCTGCGACAGAAGTACGGATGTGTTCGCATCCATTACCGCTTCCCAGGGGAGCGTATTTGCATGCATTCATCTGACACCAACCTTCCAGCTCGGCGTTGCACTTGCTTATCCACGTCTCCGTTTCTTTCTTCTTTTGAAGGGAGTTAGCTGTCTCGAAGGCCTCCTTTGCACTCTCATACTCCTCAAGGTAAAAGAAAGCCACACTGCAAGCATGGAGTCAGTGCATTCTCGTGATTCATGGCGAGGTGATGAATAGCGCTTAATCAAGCTGTTGATAACATCGTGCATACCCCTTGCGCAGATGAGCTTTTGCCAGCTCTGGTGAGAGCTCAGCAGCCTTGCTTGCGTCCTGTACAGCCTCTAGAAACCTCTCTTCCTTTATGTAGGACTGCGCCCGGCTTGCGTAAAGGTCTGCGTCATTGGGGGATATTGCAATCGCCTGGTACACACAACTGGTGGAGCTTCTCGAATAGCGACGTCAATAGTTGATCTACCCCCCCCCCGATGCTCCGTGATGTTGATCAGGAGGGGCAACAATGGGGCCAGCAAAAAATGTTTGAGATGAAAAGTCTCTCTTAAACAAACATACGCTAATCAGGACTGCGCAATGAGATAATATGCAAAGTGCTGTGGTACTTGTTCTTCACAGCATTGCACAGCAGATCGTCACATCGGGCATCAATAAGACAGTTAGGAAACTGTGTAAAAGATACCTTGGTGTAAAGATCTATTGCTGTAACAAACTCCTCGTCCACATACGCCGCATGAGCTTGCTGAACAAGTTGCTCCGCCATGGTTCTAGACACTTCTTCAGGGCCCTTCTCCTGAAGCTGTCAAAGCAGGACCTGGGTCGCAATAGGTAAGCACCACTTCAACAACTCACAGATAGCCGAGTGAAATCTTTTGAGCGACTCTGATCGGAACTCTGCCGATCCCGAAGCCAAACTTTGGCTGAAGACCAGAGAGCTTGGAGGGAACCCCGGCGGAGAAGTGCGAGCCGAAGCTGCCGTTTCTTGCTGTTCTTCCGGTAGTTGCGAAGCAGAAGGTTCCCGAAGCAGGGAATAGTGATTATAGAAGATTTTGACGTCGTTTGAGCCCTTTCAACCTGGTTGACAAACCTGCCATATCCTTCGGTTGTTCCGGACACCATCAACGTAGTTTTCACCTTGACACCGACACTGATCGTGCAGAGTATGAGAAAATGTCTAAGGATAATATGATTCTTCTGATGATCAACAGAATTTAGATTCATCATTCGATCATGAGGAACTCGGAGTTTTCACAACCTTGGACGACAACGGATACTTTCTTTTTCACAAGTCTACCGCGTCCAAACGACGCAGACTATGGAACACCCGTCGAACATGTATACATCGAGGGAATAGCTTTTTAGGCACCAATGAGTGGTATACCTGCCTCAGAAGGAGGAAAGCCGGAGGCAGAACTATCTCTATCTGGCCTGCAACTGGTGTGTCCTCATATACAGGCTGCGTGCGCCATGACAACCGGTTGATTTATTATCTGAGCGGCTCTTGAGAGAATCGCCAGTGAAATGTGCAGGTACTTGAGCACGTGTTTATACCCCTTCTAGAGGAAGGTTCTGGCAGTGATCATGCAAAGGCAACAAGGCATGACACTTCCCACACCACCACACTGCTCCGCAGTCTGCAAAAATTTACCAGCATTGTCAGACATGCAGGAGAACAGTTTTCAGGTGAAAGCAGTCACCAAGGACGCATTAAAGAGTCACCCGGTGCTCACATTGTCTGAGAAAATATTACTTCTTCAGGTGACAGAGGCTTCTTTGCACCATATCACGCTGGACATGTTTGCAGGTGACACGCGCCTAACAATACCAGAACTTCCATCAGAGAGTGTTAATATATTGGTCGCAAACGAGCAGCTCATAAGCAGGCTGGAGGTTTGCATGTCAGAGTGGGCATCTGTAATGCAGTCCTTGCTGCAGCAAGAAGCCCACAGGCAAATCTTGGGCAAAGGTAACTCCTCTCCACCAGCGTCCCACAAGTACAGAGACCATCGGGATATGATTCTTTGGTAAGATGACACCTGAGACCACACAACCTGACAACCTAATCCTTGACCAGCAACTTCAAGCGGAAGGTGTCCCTGGACCGAAAGAGGTGTGTTGCGCATATCAAGGAGGCCTACCCTTCTTTCCTGCCCGTAGGTCCTCTGGCCGAAATGGACTTCTGGCAAGCACGTCATGAGGTGTTAGGAGGATTGTATGAGCCACTGGACATGCCTCAGGCAAGGAGCATTGTGCTCTTGTTGAAGAATCAGTCGACCGACAAGAATCTTCTGGCATTTTTTCACACCCAGTACAGCGAGCTTGTACAGGTGGGAGAGACTCAGCTCTGAGAGACTCTGAGGTTCATTATCCTGCTTGTTCTGTTGCCCACCTTGTGTTCTTTTCACAACGCTATTCAGCACTTGATCAAAGCTCTTACACAAATATACCTAGCTGATGGGTCTGCTCCAGACAGTCGTGTTGATCTGCATCCAACACTTTCGTGAATGCAGATGACGGAGGAAGCGCATGACAACTATAAGTTCCTAAGGACGGTAGAGCGTCATTTCCGGACAATAGCAACTGGCGCAATCCATGAGATAGCTGGCGTGCTGATACCTATGTTCAATGCGCTCCGTCTTGTCTGGGCCATTTCTACTTACTACTCCGACGACACCAGGATGGGCCTCCTGCTGCAGCGCATTGCCCATGACATTGCTGATAGAGCCGAGACAAGCATAAACATGCAGGTGATAAGATCAGAACATATCCAACTGGAGAATGCAGCACTGTCAGTCTGTAAAGTACCGCAATTGCATCCATGCAATTCATTTATGTGTGACTGTCAGGGCTGTGGTGGCTGAGACATTGTTCAGGGATCCATCATTCCTCTTCCCTTGCGCAGGGCCTCTTCAGGATGCCACATGACAAGGCTGTGACACAGCTTTCCACAGCCAAGCGTATGCTAGAGCGTTGGTTCACAGCTTACATGGAGGTGGGAGACTTGCACAGATCACCTGTATGTCAGCATGGAAGCAGGTCCTGCTGCTTCACGCTTAGGTGCCACTGAGGAGAACGCTTTTGGTGCAGACCAGGGAAAAGATTGAGACCTCAGGAAGGGAGTCAAGATGGGAATTCAGCAAGACAGCTTTGTTTGAGCACACATCTCACATGGCGCAAATGTGCTCTTCACTGCTGAGTATGCTGGACACCATCTACACTCTGAATGAATTCCTGGGTCCGCAGCTGGAGGCAGTCACGGGGAACTCACATGTATACATCTCAGAGAGGATCACTCCTGCTGTCAAATTCCTTATTGGCCTTGCTGTCAGTAATAAGTAAGAGGCAATCAGTTGTGTTGCTCATCACATGCTGGACGTCTTATACAGGGCATCAAGCAGCTCCGAGCAGGAGTGGAGAGTATGATTAGGCTTGTGGAGGCGGCTGGCTCAAATATCTTTCACAAAGCTAACAGCGAGCGCTGGGAGGATGTGTGCGCAGAATTCAATGCCACAAATGCAGCCATTGTGGCTGCCACAGGAGATCTCATTGATGTCAACTTCAGGTGGTGCAGCGCAGGCACACCTTATAGCACTTCCGTGCCACTGACAAGCCTCCATGTGGAAATGTGTGAAAGATGCTGTTGTCCTGCAGCAAGCTGAGGAGTGCAGAGGCAGCCTTGGATTTCATGGCCAGGCTGAAACAGCTGGGCTCTGGCGGAGCCCTCCACCAGAAGGTGCTGTCCAAGTCCACAGACATCCTTCTACAGGCTGGCAAGGAGATCGATGGAATTGCTGAAATTTTCCGTGAGAACCAGGTAAGCCAAGAGCATGTTTCTGAGAAATCAGCCTTAAAGTGCCTTATTACCTTGTACATCACACAGCTGTTGGTCCACAGTGCAAAAAAGTGAAATGGTCGCCCTTGTCTCTGCAGGCCTTTCCGCTGCTGGCATGGAATGAGCCACCAGTGGCTGGGAGCATCCGGTGGAGCCGCTCTCTGTTTGCTCGCTGCAAGCGCACATGGACTCGGCTGAAGCTCCAAGAGCCTGAGGCGCTGCTGGGGCCTGCTGGACTCGAGGTGTGAGAAGGAACATGAGACCACTCCGTGAGACTTATGCCATCGAATGTGCACCGCATGATTTGATAAGATCTGACATGGCATGGCAAGAGATGGCCCCTTCGTTCTTCTCCCAGAGGATTGCCTTGCATCGTGCGTCATTGCCTGCTGTGCTTGCAAATTACTCATGCTTTCAAGGTGTTCACATGCAGGTGGAGGGTAAGTACCTAGCACTGGCCAGGGAAATGATGGCCTTCGAGAGACAAGCATCACAGAAATGGCTAGACACTGCAAATGAAGCAGCCAAGGAATACATGAAGATGCCAGTCCTCATTGAAGACGTCAGCCAGAACAAGTGTGGTTTCAGAAGCGCTTGAAGGTTTTTATAATGACTGTATACATTAAATTTAAATTTTGCCATGATTCTTGCCGGCATCAATGCCTGGCATGTATCTTGGTGTACGGCTGCACAGCATGACTGCGCGAGCATCTGCATGTCGAAGTCTCTCACCAAGAAACCCCTGTGACTGCAGGATTGTGGTGAACTTCAGCTACGAGCTGACACTGCTCATGAGGGAGGCAAAGGCCCTGGACCGGCTGGGTTTTGCGATCCCAGAGTCAGCATTGCATGCTGTTCTGCAGGCTGACCACCTGCTTAGCACTCAGGAGTCCCTCAGTGCCATGCTTGCTGACTACTACAAGGCATGCGCCTACCTCTCGGCCGAATCCATCCTGCAAGACATTTAATGCTGATGGGCGCGAAAAGATTGCCGTACCACTTGTATGTCAGAGATGTGGGTGCATTGTGCAGGTGCTTGATGAACAGACTCAGATTGAGAGGGCGCTGTTGACATCCCACCTGGAGGTTCTTCATAAAACTTTGGAGCCAGGCCTTTCTGTCCTGAACTGGCACTCGCTGACCATGCAAGACTTTGTGGGCTCTGTCAGAAAGGTAAGTGACCCATCAGTGCAGCTACTACTTCTTTTAGAATGAAGCTTTGCTCCCAGTCTCACATGAACAATGCGTCTATATGATTACACTCATATTATGAGCAGGCACTGGCAGCCTTCAAAGCAACGTGGAGCATTGTCAGGAAAAATGGAATGTCACTTGAGAAGGTATTAGCCAACATTGCACATGCTGCAGTGTTTGTGGATCCAGGGCAGGGTACCTCCGAGGACACCATGGACCTGAATGACTTTGTGGATTGCATGGAGGCCCACTGCAATGAAGTAAGCCCACTCTTTGATAGGTCTAGAATGCAACCATGATGATTGGTCATATTCAAACCATGTCTTGAATACCTGTTTTTAATTCCAATTGCAGGTCCTTGGCAAGCTCGTCGAGGGATACCAAAGCATGACTCCCATGCTGAGGAAAGTGGAGGAGGCAATATCTGGCACAAACAGAGGCCGATCCGCAGACTTGGCACCTTATTATGCTCATTGGGAACGGGCAGTCTTTCATGCTCTCAATGCGATGGTTCTCCATGGAATGAGAAGCCTCACTTCCATGCTTTCAGATCGAGCCCAGGATAGTGATGAGCACTCATGCAGACATCCCCTATTCAAGGCAAGAGAGATTTCTTGGCACGTGCACAATGCAACTTGCGTCTGACAGATCATCTGTATGCGAACAGCATGTAGCCCCTATGAATTATCAGAAGAACTCATGTCCTGCATGCAAGGCATGTGAAATGCTGCTGGCAGGTAATGCTGCGGCTGAGCTATCCCGATGTCGTCATGGAACCCAGCTCAGCAGACATTAAGAAAGCGCTGGCGCGGCTGGCCTCATGCATCGTGGAGGGCACCAAGTCATTTGTTCGCTGGATGGATGGCACATGCCTGGAAGCCCAGCCCATTCCAGGTCTGCATGGCCCCTGCATCGCAAGCTCAGCAGCACATGTCTGTTCTCAAGTTCATGACTGACCCACATGAGTGAGGCACTTTTCACTTGCGTCTTGCATTTCTGTACACTGTGCTGGTCCACATCATGGCAAAGTTGAAAGAAGTGGAGTGATTTTGCAGGTGTTGGCGAGGATGAGGAGCCCTTTGTGCACAGTTTTTACATAGACATCTGCCAGAATCCTGAGCTCCGAAAGAGCTTGACAGGCCTCACCCAGGCAGCCCAGACTGTGCTGGTGGCCTTGCATCAGTACTGCGAGAGCTGGAAGCGCCACCAGAGCCTGTGGAAGAGCGATAAGACTGCAGCTTTGGACAAATTCCAGGTGCTACAGGCCCCTGTACAGACCTGTCTTCAGGTCTAGACATATCACTTCTTCAGACATCATGTGCTTATGTTTTTTACAGCTATCATTGGGCCAGGACCAGCATGACATTGGGATATATGAAAACCTAATTTTATTTGCACTGTGCTCTTGGGACGATTTAAAGATATCGGAGTGCTCCTTGCTGATGTACAGGCAAAACAGCCACCATGTGAAGTGTGGGAACAGCGCATGGCACATTATGCCGATGTTGCCGAGGAGCTCGGCATGCTGCAACGGAATGTGGAGATCGGCTTTGTGAGCGTCAGCGTGAGCACACTTGCAAGCGCTATCAGGGAGGAGGCACTGGCATGGCTCAGGGCGCTCTGGCAGTGCATGCGCGCCACAGACAAGGCTGGACTGGAGGTGATGCACAGGCTGGACTGTTTTGTAACTACTTACCAATGCATGTGACGTGACATGAAGGCTCCATGCTGCTGCAATCCGCTCTTAAGGCTGAAAAGCAATCGCAGCATTCAATGCATGCGAATCTCCTGCTGATACGTGTTTGTTGATTTGCCCTGCCAGGGCATGTTGTCCACAATTAGGCCTCTCAGAGCCGCTTTGCAGACCACCACAGATGCTTTGGACATTGACAGAGCCGTCAGGTCAGAGGCTTTGGCCAGCATTGTGTCAACCGGGATGCAGTGGGATTTGGACTGTTGCGACATCGAAGAGCGATTCAGGTGTGAGCATGCTTCTTTGGCAGTGCAGTTTTCATGCAAATTGGAGACTGCAGATGGTGTGATGCGCTACTGGATTGCACTTCTCTTGCATCGGAACTGAGGGTGGGTGACTTGAGGCTCCAGGACCCGCATCGCATTTGCGGCATTGCTGGATGTCTCTCTGGACGACATCAAAAGCGAATACATGGAAGCATGCTCAGTACGTGCGCTGTGGAGGTCTCTGGAGGCTGATGCAAGAGCCCTGAGGGATGTCAAAGATCATGAGGTCGTTGAATCAAACAAAGCCAACTTGGCTGCTTTGGAGGAACACACAGATGGAAGTGAAGATTGAACGTTCCAAGGTCAAAGCAGCACTTGGTGCAGGCCACAAGTCAATGAGCCCTTGCAATCATTTGACGGATCACTTACAAAACAATTGTGCTGTTGACTCTGCCCCAAGCATCACAATACAGTGTTGCCATTTGCCATTGACCTAAAACAAATCTGTATGTCTGTGCAGAAAACCACAGTTCTCACAAGTTCGAACACCAGGAACATTATGTTTTCTGCTTTATGATTCTGTGTATGAATGAATGAATGAAAGACGCGTTTCCAGCCGGATGGCTAGGTATTCTGTGTATAACGCTCTGATAATCCCATGTACACACTGGTGATGTGCCAAATAACGGGACAGGCTCTAACAGTACGGTAAATGATCTATACTAGTCAGCCACTGAACGAAGAGTGCAGGTATCTGTCTTTTCCACAGGTTTGTCTGCGCATTTCTACCGCATCTAAAGAAGCCAGGAGCCCTGTAATACATTAGAGTCGAAAAAAGAGTAAGTGGCTTGCAAGAGTTCGTAAGCAGGATCGTCTGAGCAGGCATCGAGCTAGTAGGTGATCACCAAGTAGCTCATGAGCTAGGCCCCACGCTGCCATTCACTGATCCCACATTCACAACAGTCTCCTTTGTCCCATTGTGCTCCTGCATGACATTGCCAGAAAATACATCTCACCTACATGGGTGCAAGGAGCACCCTAAGACATGGCTTGTTCATTGCAATTGTTAGCAGGACACACACAAAGGATGGTGATGGCGTATGGCCTACCGCGAGGACAATTTCTGGTGCCAGCAATGGTGGCTCTTGGGTCAAAATGTCAAAGGCCTCTGTCTGACATTTTGTCATTCCCTCAATGGATGTCTTGACTGCCATGCAGAATGTGTGCAGGGGCAGTACATCAAAGGGCTGCTCAATCTGGCGGTGCACAAAATACCACTCATTTATTCAGTCACATGTGTTTGGCATCACTGAAGCTCTCAAATTATGTATTGCTCTGCTCATCTCACCTGAACGCCTATATTCTCCACGCCAAACAGCAGAAATGTGATGATGGCTGCAACAGCTGGCGTGAACCACTGATACCTGTTATACAGGGCAAATGGAAGAAAAGAAGCCCACGTCATCAGAAACCTGTCAGCACACCACGAAGAATCAGTGAGCTGCACACACTTGACTGTCCAGCTGGCAACATTCCACAGATGACACAGGAGGATGAGTCAATACGTCCCACTTGAAAAGGAGTGCGATCCCACATACACAGAAGCCTACCTGGATGTGTGGCGAGTGTAAGCAACAGGTATGGGTTGCCCAAAGAGCCGCTCACAAGCAGCCAAATTCACATGATAATTTGTTATCTCCTGGTCAATGGTGACTTTCTGGAAGTCAGGAACTTGCAACATTCTTACAGCAGCTGACATGACCTGCACATATCATATGCTCATCCTTACATCTCTGATTTCTTCTTTCTACAATCTGACTTGATGCCAAACGGTGCCAGTGTGTGATAACTTATGCCACAAGGTCTGTAGGACGTTCAGGAAAAACATCATTTACGGGGACTCGCCGCGTTAAGACATTCTTGGGCCACAGCGATGGGCAGCACCTGAGTTGTTGCGACAGGAAAGTGCGGCTGCTTGTGAAGCCACGCCAGCTCATGCGGCAACAAGACATCCTGCAGACGGAAGCACCGTTTCAACTGATGAGGCCTACAGACACTCTATGTCTAAACCTCTCGCAAACAATATCCAGTACAAGCTCTGCAGGCATGCTTGTTCCCGCACAGCCCTGGCGTTTGAAAGCGCTTCAGGCTGCGGCTCCCAGCATTTAAGGTATGTCAGCCATGGTGCTCTGCATGTAGAAGTATCTATGAAGCAAGGCAATCAGCATGAGAGCTGAAGAATCTGCCCAATGGAAGTGTCATGCCAGGCGATGCTGATGGCAACAATGCTTCAGTTGTGACTCGTGCGGAGATGGAGTGAAATTTGATGGAGAGCTGAGACAGCACCTCCAGATCCTGTGTCATGTTGCGCTTCCTCCGCAGGTGCGCCTTCAACGCAAAGACCATCGCAATTGTCCATCGCACAACCTTCTTTTTGAGTTCTGCTTGCTCTGGAGGACCCCAAGTGAGCACCTGCGCTTCATAAGAAGGGAGTGGGTCTATCTCTTTTCTTCACCACAACAGAACTTGAAACGCTGGTGTTGAGCATATGCAAGAAGGTGTACATCATCCACAGACAGGGCCCAATTACAGAGAGACAAGGATGCAAGCAGAGCACAATAGCAATAGTCCAACGCACCTGCCGCACAAGGTTGCGGGTAATGTTCAACATTTGGCCCCACATCTTCCGTGCTTCCCACCATCTGCACAGCACTCGACGAGGTCAGATCGGACTCCGCCCATGGTGACCCCTGAGGCTGGTTAAGCTGCAGATCATGGAGGTGGGATGGCACCTGTCATAGCTGGTATTCGTGCGGAAGACCAGAAGAAGTGCAAGCGCAAAACTAGTGATTGTGAACGCCACAGTATAGTCATCCCTTGTGATGATTGGGGCACCCCGCGGCTGAAGAAGCGTAGCATACAGGCCAACACAAATGCCCACCAAGGCCACGAAGGCAACTGGGGGCCAGTACCAAGCAAAAACCTGCAGGCTACAACACACTTGGACAGTCAAAACTGCCAGGATGTCTTTGCAAGTGCCTCCCAATGTAAGCCGAGCTTGGTGTGCTGTGCCTGAATTGCTGTTGTTTGATAGAAATAGTTACCATGTCAAGCCTTCTGGGAAGTGTCGCCGCCACGACCTATGTCTTTGCCAATTTTCATAAGAGTAAACCTGGAACACCAACAAAACTGTTGGTAATGTGACAAGCGCATTGGAAACAGCCTCACACGCAACGTGACTCACCTTGTCCTTGAAAAGGTCATGAGGATCCAGGTAGCTGCAACAAGCGTAGTGCCTCCATCGAATCTCTGAACGAGAATCTTGTCTGACTGCTGACATTCGTAGCAAATGCCTTGCACAATGCTGTTCACATCATGAAGTATTGCTGGCAACACACCCTAATTCGAGATGGTTAAATAAAAAATTGAAACTCGCACATATCTCGGGATACGTAAGGAGTCTACTGCTGACACGAATTGAATCCCACCTTCACATGCATATGAAGTTATGTAAACAGTGCTGAATTCTGACGTACCCGTCGATTGCCGGGAGATAAGTTCTACTAATCGTGTCCACCTTCTCGCTTCACGGAAGCCAGAAGCTACCGTCCCGGAGTGCTCCAACTGTTTCTGTGGTGCTGGCTCAATGGGTGATGAAAGACATGTTGCGTTTGAATGTCCTCATTTGCAGTCCATTAGGGACATATATGCAGGCTTGTGTTCAGTTTCGACTATGATTCAATTTCTCTGGCAGGATGACCTTGTGAGTGTTTCCAAGTTTCTCTGTGAATGTATGGAATTCATGTGGGTGCTGACTCTGACGATCAGTGTCAGACATCTGATCAGCCCTGGGTAGCTGGAAAAGAGTGTGATATGTTGTCCCAACCAGGTCCCAACCAGTCCAAACCAAGGGTATTACAGTAAACCCCAATAACAGTCACTGCACAGTCACTGCAGATACACTCAGCACTTGCAACACGATTCTGCAGGATACACACAGCCCAGTGCAGATACACGCAATCCAGAAGTCCACAGTCCAGAACAGGTGATCATTGTCACTCTCGTGGGTACATTGCACAGAGCTCAATTTGGGAGAGCTTGCCAAGTGGTCCTTGAAGTAGTGGGTCGGACCTGGCAGGATGAAGCTGCAGGCGGAAGTTGCAGAGGAATTGATGAATGAGCTGCTGTTCGGAACACTACAGCTCAGTGAAGGCATCCTGCATGTCATAGAGAATTGCAATGAACGCCAAGTCTGCAGCAGTGGCACAAACGTGCAGCAGTGACTGCACATCACTGGATCCCTGGATTTGCAAATGTTACACGCTGTGAGATTCCTGGGACTAGCCAACACCTGATGGAGCACAATGCGCGACCTCTCCTCCTCGCTGCAAGGACCCCAAACAGACGGATGAAGTGATGCAGTCCAGTTGCAGGGGGGAGAATCAGCGCCGTAATGAGGCCCAGGATATATCAGTGTGCTCTCGGCCCGAGTGCCACTTGTATTTTCTAGCTTCTTACCCCATTGTCAGCCACAGTTCAGTTTTGAGATGTTTTGTGAAAACATGCATCCTTCCCAAAATAATTTACACAGAGGCACAACCCTTGTCTACACCAAGTTTGTAATCCTCTGCAACTAGCATGGTACCCCTTTGCCAGAGTGTGTCCTGGGCCATGGGGTGCCGTCCTGGAGAGGCAAACCTGTCGGGGACATGGTCGATGGTGAGCTGCATTGCCTTACCCTTGCGGCTGAGCAGGACACGCGCGTCGCCCACATTGGCAGCCAGCAGCTTGGTAGCACCGCCCTCTCGGAAAACCAGTGCCACTGCCGCTGTTGAGCCGCACTTGGACCCTCCTACGCCACGCTCCCCCATCCCCCCAAAAAAGCCGCTCTTTGGTTGCAGCAATTTCTCGACTGCCTGCATATATCCAGGGAATTGCCGATCAGCCGTCCATAACACACCTGGGTGTCCTCGCTGTTTGCATGTCCTGTCGTGCTGCATGCATCGCTCTACAGAATAGTGTACAGTCCTGTGTTGCATGTGCCATCCAGTGCAAGGGGACATGTTCATGACATGAAAGGTGGGCCATAATGCGTGTTATACCTTGAGGAAGGCGTCTGTGATGTCAGACTCTGTTGTACTCCCTTTGTCTTGCCAGACCTTTTCAATGTGTTTGTCGAGGTTCTTTTTTAACCAGTCAGCGGTAGCAACCCCACCTGTCAGACACGGTTAAGAGTGATTCAGACTGAGTGACATGCTGTAAAGATTGACACCATCCTGAAGCAGTGTAGATTGCCATTCGAGAGAGTCCCACCATGCCTGTCAAAGACCCCAGCATAAAGTATTGTTCCAGAGTCCCCTTCGTCGACCTGCCATGAACTGGATTTTCAAGACACATGATAGAACAAACTACAACATCTCTGAGGATCTCAAGATATGCAGGAGTGCTGGCACCGAACTAATAGCATTTTGGAGGCATGCATCAAGCGTATAGCGATCTTCATCTTCATCTGCTTCCTCGAGGTTCCTTGCACAGAAAAACCGGATCCCTGTTTGACAGGATTGGGAAACAATTGTGGCGGATGCCTGGCACTTTACACTGCTGCATCGCAACGGTCTCCCCTGGAGCTCTCCCGGCAACAATAAAGCAGAAGATCCTCTACGCCAGGCAGTACCCTGGCTTTGCAGGAACGTGCAGATTGACATCTTTACCACATACAGATATCGTCATCCAGATGTGCTACAAGCAGCCTTTCATAGATCACGCAGAAATTTTTTTAGCTAGAGTATGCGCATTTTTGGAACGCCATGGTACGGGAGTGGAAGATGTATAGAAGCTTCCAGCTCAAGGATGCCAAGGGGCGGATCCACAGTAACTTTTTCTACTTGTGAGAATCCGTGCATTAGAGAACTAGAAAGCCTTGTGTGGCAACCAATTTCTGTTTCAATGCCATGTGGATCTGGCCGTGCCAGTAATGACTGATCAGTGTGGACCAAGAAGCTGCAACTTTAAAGTGGTACTAGTAGTTGTATACATACGTATGTGTATAAAAATTAAAGGATGAGAAGGTGCGATTGCGTCTGTGCTCGTCAACGGCAGCACCTTATGTCGGCCACAGCGGCATTGCATCCTTGTCAACACTAAACCTCAGTCACACAACCACAGATGATGTGACCCTTGAGATGCCCCATGTACACGCAGTGATCCAGTATCTTGGAGACTGGAGCTCTTCTTCAAGTCCAAGAAGGAGCTGCAAGGAAAATATTGTTCCCTTTTTGAAGACAGCATCACATGCGTGAACCTCACAAATATGGTGGTCTCAAAATCAAGGCATGCAGCGCAGCTTTGCATGTCTGCCAGCAAATTTAGCTCACTTGACTATTGTATTGGATGTCCAGAGATGCTTTCAAACTGCCTTCAAGCCTCAAGATGCGTTACAACCTTTATGCCTCACCAGCCTCGGAGTGTTTCAAAGCCTTCAAGATGCGCACATCCTGTGTACCTCAGCAGCTCTTATGTGAACCAACTGCTCAATAGCCTCATGCTGCCCTCACAACCTGCCTCAGCCGCCTCAGTGTGTACTCTACTGCCTCAAAAGCATAAAATTGCGGCACTAAACCTGCCTCCAAAGCCAGGGGCACTTGATTGCCTCCATTGCCAAGACAGGCAACTGTCACAGTTCTCAAGCTGCGGGTGTCCCAGAAGTGCAGAGAGAGAGAGGGTGCCTCTGCAGTTCCAGACATGCCTTAGCCGTCACCGGGGGTTACGTGCGCCCGGACCGCATCGCCGCCACCTGCCGCTGGATGGCTGTGGCGGTGCCGTAGAACTGCTCCTGGGCTGACCTGTCCACCACGACCAGCCGCGCTGCCAGTTCGTGCCCAGCTAGCGCCAAAACCTGGTGGCGCAGATGCTGGTCGCCCGTCATCCTCCTGTCTGTGATGTAGTGATACGAGAACTCGTGGAGCGTCTGCAGCTCAGCTTCGCCCTTCTTTGGCCTGGCATGTTTCACAGCCGACTTCTTGAGCTCGCCTGCCACCAGCACCGCGTTCCTCGCACTCGCCTTGTCATTGCACATGCCCTGCAGCTGCTCCCGTCAGTGTGCCAGGTTCTCTGGGGACACCTCCGCCAACCCCTCTTCCACGAAGCGCTGCAGCGTGTCTCCGGGCCAGCCTTGTGGGGGCGATCTAGATGCCACCTTCCTCCGCTTCTCATCGGCTCGCTCCTCATCGGGTCGCTCGTAAGGCTTCCTCTCCAGCGCTGCACAGAATCGTTGCAGAACTTGTCAAAGCGCCAGAAGCAGTGCTGGTGAGGTTTTATCACAGGGCGTGTCTACAACACAAACTGACGACAAGACAAGCAGTGAGTGTCGCCAGCATCACACACGATGACCCTAACGGGCTGCAAATTCTGAGATAATAAACACTAACCACATGCAATCAGCCAGTTTGTGCGCCATGGCTCGAAGGAATCCAGGCCAGTCATATAAGTCCTAGCCGGCGCCACTGCGGGTCAATGAGCGATGCAGAACTTTACCTGGGACGTGGGTGACAAGTTTTGCAGCCACGTAGCCATGCCGTTGCAGATCTTTCTTCATCTCCTCAAAAACACTGTCGAGCGTCGTTGTCGTTGTCTCGCCAACCTCGCTCTTCTTCGACTGGGAAAAGATCTTGAACAGCCGCCGGTTTGTGCCCTGCGAAGCATTTGGAAAGGTGGTGTGTTTGGCGCTCCCCCAGCAGTTCATGACGCCATTTGAAAGGCCAAGGGCCTCAAACACAACTTGATTTTCAGCTTCCAAGCCCCTAACCAGACACCAACAGACACCAACAATTCAAGTTGTACATCTATTTCAAGCTTTGCACTAATTTCAGCGACTCTGGTTGCATGGCTCAGAACCTTGCAGAACCTCGCGAGGGCAACTCTGACACACTTACCAGTCTGAGCTGCAGGAAGCCATCAGTGCCCGCGTTGCCGGGGCCAATGACTGCGTATGACGCGCAGGTCATATCTGCCTCCCCGGCGGCGGCCTCGGCGGCGGCGTCATTGTCAGTGCTGCTCGCCGCCAGCTCCGTTGCATTTAGGACGGCCTTCCACCGCTCCGTCTGCATAGGCACACAACAACTGCTGTCCACTAGGCCATGGTGCACAATTGCAAACACCAAGCTCCACACACGGCCACCACAATCAAGGGAAAAGCAGGCCAAGCGTCTCACTTGCTGTAGGGCAGAGCAAGGCTCAACAAATGCTAGTTGGATAGCACGAGCAAGCTGGACTGAAGAAAAGGTGGCACATTTGGCTGGGCCCTTCTCAGCACCCACCTCCGTCCAATCCACGCTTACTCGCGCGATGCGCTTCAGCAGGTTGCGGTTGCCAGGTAGCTTGAACTTGAGGTTGTGAAGCAGCGGGGACAGCCAACCGCCTTTCACAAGGCTGGCGTACGACGCCATCTCCTCCTTGAGCACAGTCTTCAGCAAGTAGACAGACAGGTGCACCGTCTGCATGTCGACCTGCAGCACAAGAATACTTGAGAACCAGGCCAAGGATGAGAGTTTGCTGGCGCTCATGGATGCCCAGACGCGGACTAGACGAGACAAACTAGCTTGGGCTGTGGTTTCCTTTCTCTATACCGCTGTTAGGAGCATCACAGGCAATATGCAGGGAGCAGCTGCTCACACAGAGGTTTCATACTATTTTGCATTCCTTGGCAAATGTGAAGCGGACAAGTCCTCCTCCATACCGGGCATCCAATCACACACCACGCTGCTCCTCATCTCAACGCCTGACACTAGTGCACTTTCCTTGACAATAAAGTATGCGGATCCCCAGTGCAAGCCATGCACTTACTCGACATGCTTCTTCCCAACGCAACATAAACTCACTCAAATTTTGAATCGACTGCACCCAACCTGACTCAGTGACAACTCACGGCGCAATGACTGTGCAGAGACAGTCAACTTGATGAGCTGCACACATAAGAGATGCAATGGGCAAATCAAGGTTGTAAAATTGCACGCACATCCTCTCTGCGGTACGGATCCTCCCGGTACACCACATCTACAAGCGGCCCGTCCGGGAACTTCAGGTAGGGCCAGACGGATGTGAGCACGGCAGGCGCTACCAGCAGCGTGGCTGGCACCTCCATGGGGTCAATGGTCGACGCCGCCACTGTGAGGTCGCCCACCATGGTGCCGACCAGGTATTTGGGAGACCGCTTCTTGGAACTGCTGCCGCCTACAGGCATCATTTGAGCTGCTGGTGTAGAAGGCTCGGCCTCGCTGCCTCTAGCGCTTCGCGCGTGCTCTGGCGTGGAAGGATCGGCCTCGCTGCCTCCAGCGCTTCGCGCGTGCTCTGGCGTGGAAGGATCGGCCTCGCTGCCTCCAGCGCTTCGCGCGTGCTCTGGCGTGGAAGGATCGGCCTCGCTGCCTCCAGCGCTTCGCGCGTGCGCTGGCGTGGAAGGCTCGGCCTCGCTGCCTCCAGCGCTTCGCGCGTGCGCTGGCGTAGAAGGCTCAGCCTCGCTGCCTCCAGCGGTTCGCGCGTGTGCTGGCGATGTAGCCAGAGCCCCAGAAGGGCGACGCGACGGCAGTGGGCTTGCCACCGGCTGCAAGCAAACTGTTCCTGTGATCCAAACTGTCCAGCATGTAGCAGCACAAGATCAAGCAGTGGGTGTGGCCACCGTTCATACAGCAACTCTGTTTATGGAGGGACGGTAACCACCCAATACCTGGGTCTCGTAGACGAGAACACCACCAGGCGAGCGGCTAGCTGACAGGCTGAGCATTTTGATGTACTCTGAGGCCACCCCCGGGCCCTCCTGCCCCGCGCACTCCTGCGTGTGGGCACAGACAACAAGCATGACTTGACCGCCACACACAACACCAGCAGGCGTTAAGAAGCTTCTGCCGCTCCATCCACAAAGCTTTCAGCCCATGCGTCAGCCCGCGTGTACACCACAAGACTTTAAGGAGTGTTGGCCTTACCGCATACAGTGCATGCGCCAAGCCATCAGCGACCACCACCGCCCATTGGAGGTCCGAGCGAGGGATGCGGTCGGCCAATATGACCGATTTACCCAGCAGCGCGTGCGCCACAGTCTGCGCCCAAGCAATGCAATTAGCAGGGTGATAAGCAGGTCACTTTAGCCTCATTGCAAGTGCAACAAGGTAGTTGAACCGGCAAGGAGATGTGTGCCAATGCATTGAGGTGTCGTCAAGGTAGCTGGATGTTGAAGACAAAAGGTATGGCAGTCACGAGCTCTGTACCAGCGGGCCTCACCTGAGTAAGGACGTGCCATCGATCATCAGCGTCCTTGTCTCGCCACTTTTCGCTGGTGAACCATCTGGCACCGTACACCTTGGCGTGCAGGTCGCGCAGCAAATTGCCAAGCGGGTCCTCTTTCAAGCTGTCCACTCTCAGCATCTTGGGCCCAGCAATGCTCGAAGCCAGTTCCGCTGCAGCAAATGCAAGGGTCAGCTTCGCCACTCTCTAGCGCGTTTCCAAAGCACAAGAAAGATGCAGCGCTTTGGTCTAAAAGCAGAAATGCGCACACTTGGCCATAGAAGGAGTGCAGAAGTGCTCTAGTCTCAACACGCACTTCAGGAGTGGATCACATGACGAGGTTGCTGCACTCATACTCCACTGTAAACACTCGCGCGCACATGTATGCATCGCTAGCACAACTGGGCAGCAGGCATGTCGTGATGGCACAAACGCAGCGCACCGTGCGTCCATCCCCCTCTGCCGCTGGAACCTCCCAGGATCTCCAAAATCCACGCCATGCAACGGAAGTTGGCTCCGCACAGGCGGCATAGGAAATTGAACCCGGAGGTGGGGTCTGAGACGTCTGCCTCTTCTGGGAGATCCATGTCCGTCATCGTCAGAGACAGGCGCTCGATGATAGCCACCCACAGCTCTTGCCCCTCGCTGAGCGTTGGTGCACGCAGAGGCAGCACGCCGGTCTTAGCCTGTTGCGTAGCCTTAATCGGCGTCAGGCTCACCTCACTGTGGCGGCTGTTTGCTGCCAAAATGATTGGCAGTCGCCGCTTTGCACGCTGGCCATGCGTGTCAAGCAGAAGGGCTGCCGATCCCTCCTGGACCCAAGTCGTTGTGCCTTCACGGAACTCCTGAGGCACAGGGGGGGCCCGTCACACTCTGGTAAGGAAGCACCTTTCCGACCCTCATCAGAAGGCTGTGAAAGCGACGTGAAGGCATGTGAGCGAATGCGGGGTCGCTGCGTGGGGCGCACAACATCACCCACTGAGCATTCACAGACAATACTAGCAGACCAGTGCTTTTTGCTGGCGGAAACCGCATGACAGGCACAGGCACGGCAGCTTTTACCTTCAAGGCTGCATTCGCCTCGTCCAGAGCCAGCAGGTGCATGCATGGCGTGTCCTCACTGATGCCGCACCGCGCCTCCATGAAGTCGTAGTAGTCATCCAGAGTGATCTGCCGGCGCACGTCTGGATTTATGTCATGAAGAAAGCGCTCATATGTGCCCAGCGGGCTAGCGCCAGGCAGGGGGTCCAGCCATGTGCAGGCACCGTACAATGCACGGAGCGCCAGCCGTTGGGTCCATGATAATTTCGCAAGTTGCCCCAGAAGAGGGGCACCGCCCCTCTTCTGGCAGCAGTTGAGGGGCGGTGTTCACCCTGGTGCACGCAACCCAAAGTGTTCTCAGTGGGTCCCAACGCCCGTCGGACAGATGCCAAGCACCCTGGGCACACCCCCGTGTGCATCGAGAGCTGCCACCCATGAGCTCCTTGTGCGGAGCATTCTCACGAAAAGGTGTCTTCCTAAAGCATGCACACCGCAGACGCTTCAAGGCTTTCCTCAAATTGCTGCTCCCCACACATGCCTCTACATGTTCTGCACAGTGGATCAGCGGTTTACAGCAGTAGAGAGCTGAGCCGCAAACAGTCCTGCGAGAGGTAAACCCGCACCCGAAGTATGACACCAGGAGGCGCCCGGGTTGCAGGCTGCTGAGAAGGCGATTGTATGTGGCCTTCACATACTTCTCGGTGGCACGCTGCTCCAGCGCCGCCGAGATCAGATTCTGTGCGTCCTCAGGCTCCAATTTCAGGTAGTCATATACCAAACGCGGCAGCTCCACCACCATTGTTGTTTTGCCTGCCAGTCAAAAGCGCAGCAGCAGCTCAAAAGCCAGGGGTAGCGGACATAAGGGCTCATAGAGATGCTGTAGCTGGCACTACCTGACGCCAACACCGAGCTGCACGGCATGGTGTGCAAGTTTCAAGCTCCAACGCACACAAGGTGAGGTTTTGCATAATACGGGACTCATCAGCGCCAGGCGACCCCAGCAAGCTCATGAAAGCCATGGATCTGAGGTAGTCATGGTCGCCCGAGCCGTTCAGCCAGTTATCTTGTATTGTGGCAGCAAACGAGATAAACACCCGCACTACATCCGAGCGCGCTGTGATGGGCATCTGCTGGCCCATAGTCACTTCAATGTCCTTCTGGAGGGCAGTCTTCACAGTGGTGACAAGCGGCGCTGATGAATCGCGCAGTGAGAGGGGCAGCCTGCCATAGAAGCCTTCTCGCAGCTTCCGCACATCGTCATGGATTGGACCAAGCTCCCGGAGCAGGTACTCCTTGACATTGGGTTTGTCTGCAAGAGAGCAGCAGTCGCTCTCAGTGAAACCACAAAGACTGAGCTGTATCCACCATGCGCAACTGTGCAGAACCCGGGAGACTCGCAGATACCAGGCTAATCCTTGCATATGGAAGCAAGCAGCAGCTAAAGCTAACAAAAAACTACCGAACTCAGGCTGTGTGCACACAGAAACAATATTAGCACTACCGGTGCTGCTGCCTGTGCTGAGCTACTTGGATCTGTGTAGTGCTAGATGGCTTCTGCAGAATCCAAGCTGCAGCAGCCGAAACTAAAAGGAAGCTTGCTTTGTGCAGCTACTTGCAGCAGCCATACCGGCAGCTTGCACGGCAGTCTTCACAGTCAACATCGGGCAGCAGCAAGGATCTCACCTGATGGGGTGGCCAGGCGGATCTGCAGTACGCTCATTTTGTGCCACAGGTCCTTCTCCTTGTCGACAAGCCGATCCCTCTCTTTCCCAATCAAGGCGATGATCTCAGGCATTTCATTGGCCTTCATGGCCGCCACCATGTTTGCCTGTGAGTCCTTGATCTCCTGCTCCACACGCTGCCACTCCACCCAGAGTCTATCCAGTTCCTGCTTAGCCATCTGCAGAGCAATCCAACAGATCCTCTGGCACACTGCATCATCTTCTGAGTCGCCAAACTGGTCAGCATGGGTTTGCTTGCTTCTACTATTATTTTCAGAAACTTCGCATTGTCTGGAACTGTGCAATATTGAACCTATTACACTGTCAGGAGCCCAGCACCTTGTACGCTTCGTGTGCAGAGCTTCGTGTGCAGAGCTCCTTGCGTCGGCTTCGGCTGGGAGCAGCCTGTAAAAGGAAGAAAGTTTCGTGAAATTACCAGAAGGAGAGGAAACACACACATTTCTCATCGTTGATGTGAAACATAAGCTAAGGCTTTTCACTTCAGCTTGGAACATTCCTGCTGCAAATAAAGGCAATAAAGACAATACACACAGGCCGATGGAGGCTGTACAACAAAAACAAGCGCAGAATAGATAATCCTGGGCCTGCACAAACAAGCAATGTACAATACAAATAGCTTTGAATGTCACAAAACGCATAGAAAAGACGTGTCTCTAAGCTGCCCAACACAACAAAGTGCACAACCTTGATAGTAGTGCAGATGGCGACAGCAACCATCGACACCTCTCGTACCTTCACTGAAGCTTCTTGAACCAGTTTTTGAAAAGACAAGGAATTACCTGAAGCCTGATAAGCTACCTCCTGTGGTATCTGCCCAGCCCGTCGCCAGTGCGGAAATCAACCGACAAATGGGCTTGTGCAATCAATGAAAATGAGTGGAGCTGGATGCCATGTGACCACAGGCAAGGAGACTCGGTGATTTCCGGTGGGCAATGCAAATTGCTGGAGTCATAAATGGACATTTCCTGTTTTAGGGTAATTAATAACCCAATATTGGCAGTGTTCGTGGCAAAACCTCAGAGCCTGTTGGCAGAATGGCAGAATGGCAGAAGGAGTTCTGCCAGACACATTTGAGCTGGCAGAACCCCTTAAATATAGGGCAAAACTTTTTTTGAAGGCAGATTTGTACTCCTTGGATCAAGGCGCGTCTCCAGCCATCAAGAAAAATTCAGGAAACGTCTTGAATGTCAGCGAATCGGGACTTGGCAGAACTCTGAGTGATTGGGACAAACTGTTCAAAACTCTTCAACTTAACAAGTGGGAGCGCCCGCGTGCGGGCACGAGGTCATTCGCGACTGCGGATCAGAACCAGCCTTCAGCCTTGTCCGTTATCGCTATTCCCGACCTCCCCAAGCACCAGTGTTTATCATGGAAACATCATCTCGGGAACAAACCGCACACGAAAGATCCCGAATGCTTCTCTAAAGGGCTCGGAGAGGCACACAGACGTCGCAGGCCCGTAAAGCCAATCGCCAGGGACATAATTAGAGATAATTTAGGGCCAAAAACGGGGGCGAAACTCCACATTTCCCCTGAAGCGGCCTCTAAACTGCGCTCCGCGTTCCGTTCTGCAGTCGTGAACGCCAAATGGCATTACGTAAGGATAGGGAAGGGGCATATGATAGAGACAATCCGTCCCAGGCTGATCGAACCTTAAGGGCATTCGCCTTATGGCGAATGACCAAAAAAAAACTTGCACGGTGTGGTATATTGAATGCCACTGTATCATGCTACACCCTGAGCAAATTTGAGCTCTTTTTGAGGACTTGAACATTCTTGGCAATGATGGGGTTCCCACAGGGCTAGAAGGTAACCCTAACCCCAGAAACCCTAACTCCGGCCTGCGCAACACCAGGCAGAAGGCTCTGCGCATGTTTATATTACTGAGATGGCATTCGGGGACCTAAGAGACTTCACACAAGCAGCCAGGATGCCTCCAGCGGCTTTTCCAGCCCGTTTGAAGCGGTTTTGGTGTGTATCCTAATCAGGCAATCATAGGTTCTGCCAGTAGGTTGGCAGAAGGTTTTGGTTCTGCCACGAACACTGAATATTGGTCACTTTGCAATTTGCAATTACAAAGATAACTGAGAACTCTGCGCGTCCACTTTTGTGCAACACAAGTGACATCCCACAGTTATTCAGCGACTGCTCCAGTTATATTCAGTCCGAACTAGGTAAAACGCAAGCTCACGTCTGACTGTGTTTTGCGACTGCCCATTGTAAATTTTCGAACGTTGTTACACAGCTGCTGGAGACTCACCAGGGAGGTGTGCTGGCCTTGAAAAGCACAACATACTGTATTGTATCCACCAGCCTCTTCTTTTGCTCCTCCAGGGCATGTTTCAAGAAGCACTCCTTGGCACAGAAGGACAACCTCCTCTTCAATAATAACCTTGTGGAGCCCGTTTATTGGCAAAGCATTTTCGGTTTTCCTTAGAGATTCATAGATCTCGAGCCTGGTGAGTTGGGAGCTTGTGTCACCCGAAGACAACAGTCGTCAGCTTTCCAGGAAGTAATCGAACTGTCTTTGTGGCTGTGTCTGCAGGCACACCCCACCCCAAGACCACTGACTTCCTCAACAAGCACTTCGCAGAGGATGAGCTTCACACAGATGAGACACTTGATGGCCTCAGCCCTGAAAGCCCAACGTGGAGCGGTGTCAGCTTGGGAGCCCTAGGCAGGACAGACTCCCTCGGCCTGCACAGGTCAGACTCCTTGGACAGCTTTCTGCATCAGCTTACAAACGAGTGGTGCGCGGTGCGCTGTCCTAGCACCACAGCAGATTTAGCCCCTGTAGAAGGCCCAGCCTGCAGCGCTAGCGCCACCATCACTATCACCGCCTTGGCAGGGCCGGCTACCTGCACGGCAGCTGCCAGTGGTGGAGGCCCCTGGCCCCTTCATTCCCGTGTGCCAGGACAAGGGGCAGCTGACGGTCAAGGCAGTGCTGGGGCCATACAGCAAGGTCTAGGTGGACTGGCACGAAGTGTTCTGGGTCGTCACAGGGACCATGCCACCCCGGGGTGGGCCCACCACAGCGAGAAAGGCCAGCGCAGCCTTTCGGTCCAGAAACAAGGCGTGATTGACTTCTTTATTCCGGGCGGGACACGACTGAAGGGCATGCCCAGCTCAGTCACCAAAGGTGCGTCCAGGACAGGCCATGACAAATGGACAGATGGGCAGCATGTTTTGAATCCCTCTGAAGTGAACATACTTTTTTGCTCCTCCCCAACTCTTCAAAAAACATCTGTCTGTCTATCTGTCATTGCCTATTTAGAACAGGTGTGCTGTGGGAGAAGGAAGACTGATCTGTATTAATATTCTTAAAGTAAAGTAAGATAAGTACATATCTGTCAGATAGCCCCTTCCCACAGCCAAATGTTCATGTGCAGGCCTGGCGCGGCCCTACTTCAAATGGACCGACATCACCATCGCGGTGCAGTGGCACGTCAACGGGTGCAGAGACGAGCCTCAGCTGCCCATCGCCCCGGTGATGCTGAAGAAGATGGACACGATCATGCAGATCTGCGAGCTGCTGGAGAACACAGACCCTGCGAGCATCACCAGCGACTTCTGCGCGCGTGTCTGCGTGCCTCCCTTCAACAGCTCATACCTGGTCAGACTGGGGCTGTCGCTGCAGAGGCAGAAGAAGTACAGCAGCAGCAGCCGCCCGGCTGGCGGCAGGGCTGCTAAGCCTCAGGATGCTGGCAAGGCTTTCGGCACTCTTGTAAAGCTCAAGGAGGCTGGCAAGAGGAAGAGGGTGCAAGAGGATGCTGTTGCAGGTTCAGAAAATTAGGAAGCCAGTTGGTGGCAGGGTTGCTGAGTTGCTGGATGTGTAAGAAAGGATGTGGGAAGAGGAAGTAGATGGCGCTGCAAAGTGATTGAGTTACATTCCACAATGAGAATGTTGAGTGTACTGCAATTCTTTGTATTCAGATTTAGAACACGGTCCAAATTCAAAGCAATTGCAAGTGCCAGCCGCTGTTTGTCATCAGATTGTAAACAACTTCAAGATTGAAAGCAAGTGCCAGCCGCTGGTTGCCGGCAGCACCTCATCCTCCACCCAAGCCTTGAACCCCTTTCTGAGAGACGTCTCCCCTTCCATCAGCCTTGCCCTCTTTGCCCTGTGCTCGGCGCCCCACTGTTTGTACTCGTTCTGCGCATCTTCCACTGCCTGCTGCAGCTCCTTGCCTCCGTGCACCTCGCAGCAGATGCGTGACTAGAACTTGTTCATCCACTGAGCCGCCTTCTTGTCCCTCTGCAGCCTTGCCCAGTCGATGTGGCCCTGCGCCCACGGCCGGTTATCAAAGACAAGTTCATGTGCAATCACACAAGCAAGAACTTTCATGCAGACCAGAAACCCACCTGCTGCACCATGATCTCCCTCATAGATGGAACGCTCTCCTGCAGGGGCTCGCTGTAGCGCGCGTACAGGGCAGCAGGAGTCCAGCCTCTGCCTGGAGCGGCCAGCGCGCCCGGCACCGCCTCGATGAGGTCGATGCTTGCGGCCGGGTCAAGTGGCAGCTGCTGCGGTGGCGGCAGCTGCTACACAGGTGGCGGCAGCTGTACAGGTGGCGGCAGCTATACAGATGGCAGACCGCGGGGTGTCAGAGGCACCTGCAAGGCAGCCGGCCCGTCCACAGCCCGCATGGCACCGGCCTTTGCACTGCTGGCGGTGCAGAACCTGAGCCAATCAGCGTGCTGTCAATCCTTGGTGGCCAGGAAAGGGAACCTGTCTGTGGCCGCAAGGTAGTCGGGGCCCATGACAGGATAGGCGCACCACTCCACCAGGTCCTGCAGGATGACGTCTGAGTAGTTGCGCAGCGCCACCAGCGTCGCGCGCACGCCCGCCCACTCAGCGCGGCCCTCCATCAGCACCTCCACCTCTGCCAGCTGCGCATCGGTCACAGGCGTGATCCTGTCGAAGAGGCCCTTGAAGGCGGCGTCCTGCTCGATGCTGCACCAGATCCCGGCACGGTACGGCTGGATAAAGCCGTCGCGGTGCCTGGCGACCTTTGCCATCGCCAGCTTGGGGACCCAGGTCCTGTTGCTATAGCTGGCCTCATGCACCTTGCCGCTGTGCTTTGCGTAACGGCGCGCCTCCTCCTCGCTGCCTAGAGAATCGATATGACTGCGCACTGCTCCGTGTTTGATCCTGTGCATCAGCTTGCCGTCGGCATGCTGCACGCCTGCTCTGTGCTCTAGGCCAGGACAGTTCATCCCCTTCCTACTCCCTGCGCCCCTCAGCACATTGTTGATGGTGTTCTCATTGTAGGCCTGCGGCGGCTTCTTCTTTGTGTGCCGCATGAAGAAGGGCTTGTCCAGGAAGGCCTGGAGCGCCTCTGCGCTCCCAAGTGCGGGCTGCAGCGGCAGGTCTTTGAACCGCACTAGCATGTAGTCGGCCACCTTGCTGGCTGCACAGAACTCCAGGATGGCCTGGCGCATGAAGCCGTCGAGCTCCCACCTTGCTGTCTTTCCTCTCAGCTTGTCCGGGCCTTCTGGTCCACCTGTCTGAAGCGACAAGCCGTGCACTAGCAGCCTTTCTGTGCTGACTCCTCTGAGTGTCGACTTTGCCGGCCTGTCCGGCTCCTCGTCCAAGGCATTCTTCAGCTTAAGCCTGATCTCCCGCACCCCTCTGTTTGCGTTGAGGAACATGTGTGCGAAGACGGCCTTCGGGGACAGTATGTCGCTCCAATTGTAGCCATTCGTCTGTCTGACAGTCACGTTGTAGTACTTTAGCATGTCCTGCTCTGTCAGCGCCGCACCCAGGGTTCCAGAGTAGGCGTCCCTGTCTCTGATGCGCTCCCTGACCTCTTTGTCGATCCGCTTTGCCACTGCCTTGATGGCGTCCCTGTCTGCGGCACTGAGCATGGCATACTCCTAAAGGTCCTTCGGGCAGTCGGCAAACTGCGCTGCCAACAGGTCTTCAAAGAAGCCCAGCATGCTCTTCTCCACTTGAGTGTTGATGCCGGGTACAGGCTCGTCGTCCGCATCGAACAGCTCCAAGATGTGCCGGTAGAACGCCAGCAACTTGGCTCCGTTTGCCTGCTGACTCTGCCCGCTGTCTGGTGCAGGAGGCTCGTGGATCAGCGTTTTAGCGGCCTGCACTCCGAGGCTCTGCCTCTGCCAGCACCTCCTCAAAACACCACCAGTGCTACACAAAGTTCAGGTGGTAATTCTTCTTGCCATTGTCTGCCCCGGCGGCTCTCCTTCCTCTCCAGACACCACCCTTCTGGCTTCTCTGCCCGCCTGCTTATACTTGTACTGTCTGTCAACTGCAGCATTGGTCCAGAGCCTTGTGTTGAACTCCTCTCTGGTCCTGACTGTGAAGTAGCTCCCCATCTATACATTGCCTGTCGGCATGGGAGCAATTGCAGTGAGTACGAGGCGTGGCCTAGACATGGGGAAGAATGCCACTGGAATCTGACAGGCAAACTTCTGGAAATGACTGGCAATTTGTGCAGAGGCAGAGCTCACTTCAGAGGTGGGGCAATGATGCACGTTTGTGCACTGGATGCACGTTTGTGCGTTGGCTGCGCGTCTGTGCGCCTGGGAATTGATGAATTGGAGGGAGAATATGTCTCCCCAACGGCTTTTAATCGCTATTCCAGCATGGCGACTGGGGATTGCACCCTGCCCTCGGATACGAGCTTCCAAGGTTCGCGACGTCCTCGTCAGTTTCTGCTTTCTGGCACAGACTGATAGAAACTGGTCGGATGAACAGAAAATTTTAGAGAAGAGTTGAGGTGAAGTTCAGCAACGCAGCATCGGGCCACTGTAGGTGTACAGGGAATCGGTCCGGTTCCGGATGCCGATGGAGTAGATGGGTGGACCGCAGAACGACAGCCCCTTTACTGCTGCCAGCTGAAATCAAGTCTATCTTGTCTACAGTATGTCTTACAGTAGTAATTATCTCTGGATGCTTTGGGTTTGTGCTGCAGCGAGATGCTACAGTGGATGTTTTCCGGCATGCCTGACGTGTCACGTTTAGCGTCAGTTCCTGCGCTTCTGTGCACAAGTACAGGGGAAGAGAAAATTGTTCTCAGTGTATCGCAAGTTTTTGGAAGGGCTGATGGGTTGTTCTGTTAAAAGTCTGTAACAGACGGGTTTTGGTGCCTAGATAGGCACCCTTGCTGCCTGGCCATTTTCAGAGTGTTCCCAGTCGCCTGATTTTCCCCTAAAAATTTAAGTGTTTCCTGGGCCCATGCCTTACTTTGTGGCAAAGTTTGGGGGCGTTCTGTACTAGTCGTTTTTAGTGCTTGATGAATACAAATGCAATATCAGCCCCATTACTGGAAAAGGTGTAATCGACTGACTGACTGACTGGACACCCCTAAAGGGGTGAGCTTAAGATCATTAATATCAAGATAACTACAGGTGTGCAACTTATTATATGATACCATGACAGAGGTGGACCAGATATGGTAATGTGATGCAGGCCTCAAGCCCCACAGCTAGTGTTCCAGTCATCATATGATGCATCGCACTAGTGCTGCGGCTGTGGCACGATCACATCAATGTTTACTATGACTATCTGTCATACATCTGCATGGGCACGCACCCATGTAGAGAAGGCAGCCCTTCCTTCCCCGGGGCTTCTCGGCTCTACAGATCTTCATGTCTGGTACTACTGTAGTATACGACTCGCGATCTTATATAATCTCCCTGCAGGCCCAACAGGGCGCGCTCATATGCATGATGTCAGTGGCCCCCGTGATGACTCAGCAAGCAACTCGTCACCAGAAAACTAGAGATGTCACCAGTAGCAATATTGGACACTAATACACCAGCATACTTTTAATCCATTGCGAAACCGCTGATAATGCAGAGTCCATATGGCCAGTTTTGCCTCTTGTCATTTGTCATGATTCAGAGGCCAGCAGCAAACTCTACTCACACACGCTGTAGCCAGCAATCCTAAACTACACAGTATGCTAATATACACAAATCGCAGGTCCCTACAATCAAGTGCCGAATCACTGGTGCAACCAGCACACTTAGAGCAGGGGGATTAGAATGGGACCGTGTCTATGAAAGCTGTGTTGGTGTCAGAGTCGCCTCTGCCAGTCAGCCCCAGGTTAGCCATCAAACCTGGGGTTGATGTCCATGGCAGCCCATGGGCATACTTGTCTGCCAGGGCTGAGTAGGACTCCACGCTCTCAGCATGCCAGCCCCGCTCCTCAACATAAGACTGTGGGTCCTTTGGAAATGAAGACTTGAATGTGACAGCCAGCTCCTTGACCCATGCCACAGGAGTCTGAGTGGCGCACTCCTGGTACCACTTCACCACATCCTCTGATGTGAAAGCCTGCCACAAGATCAAACACCCCATGTTCACAATTTGCAAGTCTGCATGTAAGGCATATGATGTGGTGAAGCAGCCTGCCCTGAGGGCAGGGTGAGCCAACCATCACAGCTGCTCATACGAGAAGAGGGCAAATGTGACTGTGATGCCCGCACCATGATGAGGAACCGGCTGCGCTGGACTGAGACTGAGCGAGCTTCCTTGAGCAGCGCTGTCACAGCTGCTTCAGAGAGGTACATGAGGAGGCCTTCGGCAACCCACACAGTTGGGACCTTTGGATCAAATCCTGCTGCTATGAGGTGCTTTGTCCAGCCCTCAGATCCTAGATCCACATCGCAGGTTTTGTATATGGCAGCTCGCAAAGGATATTTCGCCCCTGCATCGCCCACGAGCACAGTCAACATCACCAACAGACTTTAGCACTGACAGAGGGCTGGGGCAAGTGCGGCAAGTATCAAACCTAGTTGTTTGCCATGTTTTCATTACCATACCTTTGTTGGTGTCAACGGAAAATGATGCCTGTGCCTTTGTCAGCACCTTCCTCTTGGCATTCAACACATCTGCCCTGTCAATCTCAAACCAGGATATCCCTGCACAGCACACAACAGTGCTTTAGCTTGCAGTGAGCCATCCGGTAACGTATCATAGATCAAAGGGATTAGCATCACGCCTCCTTTGACCAGCTCTTCAGGGCATTCATGACAAAGAGATGAGGTCAAAACTCAACCACTGCATCGCTACCTTCTGGGAGGTCCAGACGCCATGCCCTGGAGTCCATGCCCGCGCCCAGGAGAACAACCTGGTCACCAAGGCAGCTGTGATCTCTATGAATGTGTTTACCTCGGCTTCTCCCAGGTCAGTTCCCTCCACAAGTCAATATGCACATTTTGTGAGTCTATGGGCGTCAAGTCGAAGCAGAATCACCTGTCTTGCTCCAGCTTTGCAAGCCGCCAGCAGGTGATCATCGTAGAATAGTGTGCGCAGGGCCACACGGCCAACCAAGAACTTCCGATCTGCCTTCGATGCCACCGCTTTCTCGTCTGCAACATCCTCATAGTGCTGCACAGAGTCCTGATCAGCCCTGTCCTGATCAGTGAATACGTAATGCACACAACAGAACAGTAATATGTCAACGTGTTACTCACCTTCAAAGTGGTCGCTGCAGCCTGCATACCCCTCCGACCTGCCAGGAGTTCTGCTAGGGGATCTGAGACCAAGGGTTCCTTTTCTTTACCTTCATATGCTCGCATTCCAGCAACAAGCCTGGAGCTGAAGCTCACTACACCTACATTATGAGTCAAAACTTTAGAAAGGTGTGAGAGAGACAGCCTTTGGTATTCTGACGCAGGTGAGTCTTGCACACACAGTCACAATCTGGAACACGCGTGTCAAGTGGAAAAGGTTTGCTCCCAGACTTTGTGAGCACATTGCTTGTGTATAGGATGAGGATTCTCACTGTCTAGATCATCATAGTCCTTGCTCCTTAAGAAGCGCTTGAGAGCCCATGCTAGCCCAGAAAGAGCTGCAATCCCGATGCCACTGACGGTAGCAACCTTGCCGACACCCATAACCCCTTAAACAGTATCCCGATATTCTCACAGCTTGATTAACAAAATAAAAAGCTGTCGCTTAGAAAAGTGCAGGAGTGAAATGACTAAATCAGCGTTCGTATACTTGAAGCCAGAACTGGCAGCGTCAAGTAGAAGCCAAGGAAGGTGCCAGGAAGCTGCGAGGAAGGTGCTTGAGAGTTGATAAACCCTAGGTGGATCTCAAAGCCGACCAGTGCACGTATGCAATTTGAAGGGTTCTAAATGCAGCACAGATCTGTGCTGCTTCTAGAAGCAGCAATGCCGGCATTATCAATGCCACAGCTCCAGTGGTAAGTGCTCTCGTTAGCCTAACGAGAGCACTGCCTAACGAGTGGCACTGAGTGCCCTGAGGGGGGCATGTGGAAAAAGTGACACCGTCACGGTATACTGTCAATAAAGGGGTCATTCTCGGACCAGTGAAGCCACCACCGGTAGTGACAATGTTGCACATGCATGGACATGTACCGCAGTACTGCACTAGTGTCAAAACTCGAATTCATCATGGGCGTCAAACTATATATGGGTATAGGGATATATCCAGGATCTTTCAAAGAGTTCTTCCTGTACCAATCAACAGCACTGAGGGCGGACAAACAATCCCTGAAATGCATGACGTGAACATGCAAGTTTGTCATATGTTACACACTGTGCTGGTGTAACATAGTTACATTATAGACCCCTATGACCTGACTCTCCTGGAGTCAGGTCTGCACTGGCGTTCCTTCTACACACAGCATATACTGAACACTCAAACCAGTGCTATTTAAGCGCTATCAACTTGGAACGTTACAGCTGGCAGCACTGCCAGTACTGGCACTAGTGCTGGCAGCTCCGCGCAGGGAGCACTGGAGTGCCAGGAGCGTTTAGCCCTGAGAGGGACAGCACTATTGACAGCAGCAACTGAATATACATGGAAGGGCTGCAGAACATGAAGCCACTCTAACCAGCAGTGCTGACAGGAACAGCTGCCTCTCCTTCCGGAATCCTTTCCCAACTGAAAGGGTCCTTTCCAGATCACACGGGAAACCTGCCCACCACGCAAGCATAATGCGTTATAGAAAAACACCTGTGGCACAAAAAAACAAGCACCACTGCAAATAAGCAGTCGGAGATGATACGACAGACTCCCTCAGCCATTATAGAATATTCGTCGAAGTGAGGGGCCAGCCAGAACAACCAACACGATCCTAGAACCTTAAACTGAGGCACAGACATATACATCTCCCATGGCTACACTGCAAAAAGTGTGTCAACTTTCTGAAATTTGTTCTACTTCAATAAAGTTCGAGCTCGATGTGAGACAATCTCATTGCCTAACATGGTCCCTACACTGGCATGATCTTTGAGAAGCTCATTGTGTTTCAAGGTCCTTCCATTGACAGCACTCCTGATAAAATGTGCAACTGAGAACACATATACGATTCCTGAGCTGGTGTGATCTGGCAACATGCTCTTCCGTTGCGAGGCTACATTGTTCTTCATCAAGCGCTTCACTATGTACAGGACGCTGCAAAGTGAATGGCAAATGCCTCACATCATCTCGATGAACATCAGGCACCTCTCTTGGTTGACGCATGTCCATCCCCTCAGCCCTATTTGCCGGCCCACAACTCAAAAATTGATGGTCGTGGATTGGATACTCACCCCTGGAGGAGCCAACAATTCTCCAACTCTAGCATTCATTGAAGAGCCTCTCAGTAAATATACACAACTACTGCGATGTGACGCAATTATTGGTTCTGCATCAGGATTTGCAGGACTTGCTTAGCAGTGGGCCGGCTGTTGGGATCTTCCCTCACACAATCTGAGAAAAGCTGTCGGATCTGTTCTGGAGCCTCATCCTCAGTGATGTCCCGCATGTGGCGAAGGTGTGGTTGCTCAAGAGTGCACACCTCCCACAGCAGCACTCCGAAAGAGAAAATGTCCGCTGCTGTGGTCACCTGAGCACAAACAAAGCAACAACTGTCCAGCAAGAGGTCACTCAGGAAAGATTAATGACAGTGTCGACCGCATGGAGATGGAAAGGCTTACAGGATGGGAGCCCAGGAGAAGTTCTGTAGCAGCCCAAGAAAAGGTGCCCATCCCAGAGCAGGAATTGGCGAAGGACTTGCTCAACATCTGGGACAGGCCCACATCAGCCAGCTTTGCATCACCCTTTTTCAGCAGTACGTTGGGTGACTTCACATCCTGTTCATGCAGCACACACGGCTTCAGCACGGCAAATGTGATGCACAGGAAACTCCAGCTCCAACAGAGCAAGAGTAGAGTTTGGTGCAAGCAGGACGGTTCGAAGTAAAGAAGGGTGCGCACCAAATGCACAATATCGTGTTTATGCAGGTAAATCAGTGCCTTGGCCACACAAATCAAAATGTGGCGACCCCTGCAACACACGGTCATGCCATTAATACACGACTGTCTCAAGGGGAACTTATCATTTCCGGCAGCAGTTTCCACAAGAAGCAAGTAACAACCAAGGGGGCAGGGGACTGACTGGTTGAAGTAGTGGAACTCCTTGTTGGCGTCATCAGGCAGAAGCAGTGCGCTCATCAGGCTGGTGTCCATCAGCTCGGTCATCAGGCAGATTCGGCCCTCCTGGAGCATGCAATGCCCCACATCAGCACTTCACATCAACATCGATCGTCAAGCGCAACATTCAAATGCTTCAACAAAGAGGTGAAGATGGCTTTCCCTATCCTATGACAGGCGATGCAATTGCCATCATCCTGTTTTAAATGATGTGGCCGATTATAGTCTCTAGCACGGCAACGGGCCGAGGAACTGACCTCATCCTTGCACACACCCATGAAGTTGACAATGTGGGGGTGGCGGCAGCCCTTCAGGATGGCGCACTCGCGCCGGAAAGCCTCCTCGGACTTGGCGTCATTGATCCTGTTCAGCTTCTTGACTGCAATGTCACAGTCCAAGTAGCTGGCTTTGTAGACCTGCACGCAATCGCGCTCACCAAACTTCTTACACATTTGCATTTGAAGGGAAACAATGTGCAGCCTTTCTACCATACATGATTCAACCACCAAGGGACTCTCCAGGCAGGGTTGTATAGGCAAAAAATTTGGAAGTGAGTCATGCAGTCCCTTGGAAACGTACCTCTCCAAAGGAGCCCTCGCCCAACAGGACCTTCTTGCCGTACTCCTCACAGAAGATGATGTCGCTGTAGTCGTTCCACCCCTGCAGCAGCTCCGGCAGGAATGGAGACTTGCGTGACAGCGTCTTGCGCATCACCCGTTCTGTGGGGGGTTCTTCCACCACCACTTCAGCATGCTCATCCTCATCATCCTGCCACACCCACACCTAGCATCTTCCATGGCTCAGACTCACGTTGGATGGAAAACATGCAATTTTTTTAATTCCGTTTCTGCACCCGTAAATGCATCACTGCATGTGTGCATGCTTCTCTGTTTCATGCCTGCAATGCATATTGGAAAGGGTCAGGGCACCTCTGGTGCAGCAGACAGCCTGGGCTGGAGGGCGAGGGGGCCTATGTGTGCATCAGCTTCATATATTCGGGGCGAGCCTCCCCCATTCTCTTCTTCACTGCTACACCCATTCTCCTGCACAAGAGACAGCAAATGTCAAGACCAACTATGGCAGCAGAGAGACGAATGCCACGGTAACATTAACATGTCTACCAGCGAGTGATGCTGGTCCAGCACAGTGCACACCTGACTCGAAATGGCATCTGGCAGCGGAGGGATTCGCAGCGGCATGGTCTTTATTCCAGCCTGCAGGTCTTCATCCGGCATCAGACCTGTCTGTCGCAAAGGGTGGGCGGTGAGAGGATCAAGGTGCCCATTTGTTCCTCTGTCCAGATCAGATGCTGGTCCACGGCCCATTATTATCCTATCCATGAAGGAATGATCCGCAAAAGGACTCCCCAGAGGCTGCACCTGCAGCAAGTGTGCAGACTGCTTCTCAGGCAGACCAAAACACAACTTCACAGAGGGTACATACAAAGAAGGGAAGTCTCTGCACAGGCTCGGAGGAATGACAGTGCAGCTCTGCTCACCTCAACAAAGCCTCTGTGGGGCGCTGGGCAGAAGGGAACAGCCGGGCTGCTGGGTCCCGCAACCACCGGCAACTGAGGGCTGTCATAAGCCATGTCAACACTGCCGTTTGCTCCGGACGCCCCGGCATCACTCTCAGGAACGGAAGCTGAGCTGGCAGGCGCATGGCCATTTATCTCGGATGATGTGCTTCCCCGAGCATCAGCCGAGCTTGTGCTCTGCTCCCGCCGCCTGTAAGCGGTGTCCAAGTGCTCCAGCCGCACCCTCCCAACCTGTGCAGCTGCAGGGGCCGATTCTGCACTTGGTTGAGGGGCTCCCAGGGGTGCAGAAACTGAGCTGGCACTCCCGCCATCTGCAGGAACACCAGAAGCTGCGCCTTCCGGAATTGCTGCACCAGGCTGCGTACTGCCCCGACTGCTTTGCGCAGTTTCTACCAACAGGGGCTCTTCCTGGACTGCAGCAAAGGGCGATGGAGGCGTGGGAAAGGATGCGATGCGGTCTGGGTGCTGTGTGGCTGCTGAATGCGCCTGCCCCGCCTGGGGGCCTTCAGAGGAGCTCTGTGAGGCCCTGGAAGGCGGCCCCTCGGCGGCAAGCACTGCGAGCCCTGTCTCTTCAGCAATGAGTTCGCTGCCCTGGAGGGAGCTCATGTGCGGTGACAAGCTCATGTCTGACTGGCAAGGAAGGAATGGCGCCTCGCGTGAAGGCTCCCGGGACGGCTGCGAAAATGCATGGCTGGAGTCTGAGGCATGCATGACGGGGCTGTCAGTCTGTGTGCTGGTGGAGGTGTGCGTTGGAAGAACTGGCGTTTGCTCTGCCTGCAGCCAACAGAGCGCATTATAAGCAACATTAGCCAATTATGATCATCATCATAAAAATATGGCACATTCAATAGCCGAGCAGGCTGTGGAAATTCCAGCAAACTGAAGTCCATGAGTGCTGACCTGCTGCCATGTTGGTGGCATGATGCGGTGCCTCTCCACAGCAGATGCCACAGGAGCAGCGCTGACCATTTCCTGCACTGCGACTGGGGGCTCTGTCAGGCTGGCAATGCTGCTGCGACGTGAGACTGTGTCACTCTCCTCTGCAGTGGCATAGCCACCCTCACTGATTGCCGAAGAGCGCTCCTTCTCCTTGCCTCCCACCCTCTTTAACACCTTATCCAATGCCTTCTGGAGGAACTGGCTGCTCTGTCTCGGGGAGTGCCCCACTGGAACTTCACCTGGAAAGCACCACAATAATTCTCAGAAGATACCAGTGCGGCATCCTGACCACTAGTCTTTGCACGCGTATGCACTTTGCATCAGCGAAGATCGGTGGACGGTGGTCCTTTATAAATAATGATACTGCCGGTAGAACATAGTCATGGGACCAGGAAGCACACCATTGGTAGCAGTGCCAGAAATATCCACGGGCTGACTTGGCACAGGGACTGTGTCGCTGCTCACCCGGGACTTCCTGGGTTTCTGCAGCTTGTTCATAAGTCTGCTCAGCGATGCACTTGCTCCTGCAGAAGACTGTGGTTGCTCTCCTGCTTTGTACAGAGATAAACATCAAATTTCTGTATGTAACCTCCACTGGGACTTTGAGCAGCTTTCAGTGAGACCAGAAAATCTGCACTGCCTAGCGTTGAAGCGTGCATGCAGAGAAGAGCAAACTCACCATTGGATTGAAGGGCGGGTATAGGCAGGCTGGATGACTGATAGGAGCTGTCCAATGAGGCGCCCAGCATTGAGCTATCGGTGGAACTGGAGGCATCCTGCAATGTATGCACAATGTCTGAAAGACTTTGGAGATGGCAGGACACCCACGAGCTTATGTCTCTGCTGCATGTACTACAGCCCCACCTCAATAGTAGTGTACTTGAGCTTCAGCAGCACCTCCCCACCCCAAGCAGAGCCCTTCCCCATGCGAGCAGGTTGAAGTGCCACACGCTGATCCCAGCTCTGTTCCCCCTGCTGTTGCCAAGCTGGCAAAGACATGCTCCCTCGAGCAATCTCCTCATGTTGCGAGATCTTGCTGTATTTCCACACCTGCATGCATACGTAATAAATATGCAGCAATATGACGAGAGATACATGATTGCGGTGTGCCAGCACAGAGCAGCTGAAATTCAACGAATAGGGTTTTGCATGAAATGACTCACTGTAATGTACAGATCAGAAGTCCCAGGCTGCAACTCGAGATGCAAGACTTGCTGCCAGTTGGGGTTTCGTCCTCCACCTAGATCATCACCACACATGAGAGGAGAGCTTCCACAGGCAAGAACTTTTACAGCGCTTCCAAACAAAAATTGGTTCTCACCATATGCTTTTTTGGTTTTCGCGGTGCTGCTGCCCAGCTGGAGAGCCAGGTAAGAATCCATCTTTACTGTGATCCGAACAGACGAAATTTAGCCAGGAGTGTACATGCTCTTTTCGCAGATCTTACACGCCTGAAGGGTGCTCACGTCACCTTCCTCAAAAAAACCCATCGCCTTCCCAAAACCCACACAGTTGACGCACCTCCGAACCCTCGCATGACCTCAATGTCTGGAAGCTGTATTGCCCCGACTGCGGTGACTTCCAGCATTGTTCTGGCCATGCTGTGTGCCGTGAAGGCCTGCTGGCTCTTCACCACTTCACTGTCCCCATTTTGCATCCAGCAGCAGACACTGACCTCTTAACCCTTCACCTACAGTTATTAATCATACGTCAATTATGCAAGGCGCCCCTAACACAAATGCATCAACCGATGGCTGCCTATTCTCGCACAGATGCTGTCGATCAGACGATCAGATGCCCAGTCACATGGCAACCAAGATAACACCTGTTAGCATTGACCGGATGGAGGGGTCCACTGTTCTAAGAACGCGAAGGATCTCAACCAAATGTCCGGAGGACGTGTGCAGTAGTAATTGGCATGCGTCAGAGGGTGTTCCTGCCTGGGGTGCTCGTCTGCCTGAGCCCCGCCGCCTGGACAGAAAGTTGCAGGTTAAAGTTGCCTACCGGTCGAATACCCGGTCTGGCCCTGCAGCAAAATCATCATTCAAGATGCCTTCCGCAAACAGACTGTCCAAGAAGGAGGAGGTGGGCAACTCCCATCACACCTGGCGTGTTTATAACCAGCTGCTAGTTTTGGGAGCCGAGGGCCTTGATCAGTATTACTGCAGCCTTTCATAGATGCTTAGTTCCTGGTAGCTTTGCTGCCAAGGTGGTTGTGTCGTAGCTGCTCAACAAATCTTGTTGTGCTGTGCAGTACGATGAGAAGCTCTGTGGGCTTCTGGAAGCGTATGACAAGTGCTTCGTCGTCCATGCTGACAACGTCGGCTCCAGGCAGTTCATGGATATCCGCAGGGTGAGCACGATTGCGTTTCTGTTATCTCAGCTTGGGAATATTGTTCTAAATTACAGTGCCCAGTAGCACCTCGATGCTTCATGATCTGTGCCTAGATAAATAGCTTTTATTTACTGGCTTGAAGTATGTTCGTCGCAGGGTCTCCGTGACGTGGGAGACAGCATTGTGCTCATGGGCAAGAACACCATGATGAAGAGGTCTATCCGCCTGTACTGCGAGAAGACTGGTGACGACAAGTGGCCAGCCCTGCTGGACCACCTGGTCGGCAATGTTGGCCTCATCTTCACCAAGGCTGACCTGGCAGAGGTGGGGACTTCTTACCTCTGGCAGGCTTGGAGAACTGTTTGGCTGCATTCCGTCCACTGTTTTGACTGACTTTTCCTGGTTATCTGTTGCTGCAGCTGAGGGATGAGATTGAAAAGTACAAAGTCGGCGCGCCTGCACGTGTCGGTCTGGTGGCCCCCAACGATGTCATTGTGCCTGCTGGCAACACTGGCCTGGACCCCTCTCAGACCAACTTCTTCCAGGCGAGCATCCAACCTTGTGACATTGCTTTAGCTGCCCCACAGCGCATCATTTCCCTTGCAATTGCTCTTCTGTGCATTGTCCTGCTGAGCCTGTGTCAAACCATGCTCCTGCTGTGTGCAGGCCCTGAACATTCCCACCAAGATTAACAGGGGTACCGTGGAAATTGTGTCGGATGTGCACCTGATCAAGGCGACTGAGAAGGTCGGAGGTTCTGAGGCCACCCTGCTGTCCAAGCTGGGCATCAAGCCCTTCTCGTATGGCCTGGTGCTCCTTAAGGTGTGCCATTGCCGCTCTCCTCTCACTCTGGCACATTCATGTCTCATTTTGCTGTACCGCAGGACTGAGGCAAATTTTTGTGTCCTCAGATATGTACAAGCTTCCTTCTGTGAAATCGGCAGCTTGATTGCTTATGTTCTCATGCCTGCCTGCACAATTCCAAAGTGGTATCCTTCTTCCATCGTTGGCAACTGCCTTGACATGGCATGTCTATCCGCAGGTGTTTGAGGACGGTGCGATCTACGATCCCAAGGTGCTGGACATCAAGGACGAGGACCTGATGGACAGCGTGATGACTGCCATCACCCGCATTGCTGCGGCCTCCCTGGAGCTGGGCTATCCCACCCTGGCCTCCATCCCCCACTCTGTCATCAACGGCTACAAGAATGTGCTGGCTGTCTCCATTGCCACCGACTACGACTTCCCTCTTGCTGAGAAGGTGCCTTTCTTCTCCAGTCATGCCGCCTCTACTGAATGCCAGCTTTTCTACGATTTTGCTAGGTGTCTGCACCATAGAGACATCTTTTCTGGTCCAGAGGAGGGACGAATCGTCCCAACTTGTTTTTTGGGCACTGTGCCCTTGTTCTCCACTCATTGGAGATTGGGTCACTCTTCTTGTGATACATAACATTACAGCTTGAGCTGGTGTTCTTGTGTGCTTGTTTAGGACGTGCTGGGTGTGTGTTGCAGGTCAAGGCCTTCCTGGCAGACCCCTCTGCATTCGTGGTGGAGGCTGCGCCAGCTGCTGCCGCTGCCGGTGGTGCCGAGGAGAAGAAGGAAGAGAAGAAGGAGGAGCCAGAGGAGGAGGAAGAGGATGAGGTGTGCAATTGCCTCTTGTCAAGCCTCCCTGCGCAAATCTCTGCAGGCGTCCTGGTGGAAAATTCTTCGTTGAGTCACTTACTGTGGGATGTGCTTCTTTTCGCAGGACATGGGCTTCTCCCTCTTTGATTAAGTCACTGACTGGATGGCCACGACAAGCACAGGGCGAAGCATGTGGTTTGCTGGAGAACTTTCATGTTTTTCCTCCAAGTATCGCATCTCCTGTGTCATGTGATTTTGAATGCGTCTGGTGTTCTGCACAATGTGTTGTAATGATGCTTTCGACAACGTACTACACGTGCACGACATACGCTGGAGAATCAGCATGGCAGTGGTCGGTCTGGTTACATCTGACTGAATGTGAGCTGCTGAACAAATGATGTTGCATGCAGATCTTACATTGTACCCCCTCAATGGAAGAACAGCACAGATGCCCAGTAAATTTAAAGCACAGTGGTTCATAGCATTAAGTGCTTCAGGCACTTGAGAACAGTTAAGATGTCAACTCTGGAGCAGTCGTTTGAAGTCAGGGCGTCACACCCGTGCAATCACGTCAAAAAACAGTGAACGCCTTAGCTGCCTCCATAGTACAATTCCTTTGGTTCTAGGAGAAATACTGCAGACAGCACCGCAGACATGGCTAGTGCAACAATAAGTGAGCTTTGGGGCCCAACAAAATAGACATCACAGGCAAAACAAGACTTTCCTTATCTAGCCCGCCACTGGGCCAGATCAGTCAAAGAAATTTTCTCTATCAGCCTCCGGCTCCACATCTTCCAGAGTGGAGAAGTCCAGGAAGTGCTTGGGGCGGTGGATCTCATGGTAGAACTCCTTGGGGTTAGCCAAGCGCAGCCCAAACTTCATGGTGGGTTGGTGCTTGACACCCTGGAAGTTGTAGTTCCAGCTGCCTACATCCGGCACCATGTAGAAGCCCATGAACCTGCACTCACCACACACCTGTCAGCACCTGCCATCTCCAGCCTTAGGAAAACCCAGACACGATGCCCAGTGTTGGGACGAAGCACAGACACAGCACCGCAAACCCATAGCGGTCATCCTATGGAATCACTCACATATGCACAAGGTCTAGATGCGCAATGCTTTTCCAACTCAGGGAGGAAGATCCGCCATGCTGCATCTCACAGTCTGTGAGGTTCACAGGCAGGATGGTCTGAGCCTCACCTGTCAGAGAGCAGCATCTGGACCTTCTCGTAGAGATTGGGGCCATAGCCAACAGGGTTGGCCATGTCGCCCTTATTGGTCCGGCCCCACTCATATCCGCCAGGAGTGAGCTTGTAGGCAGTCAGAGAGCACGAGCCGGGCGTGAATGATGCCGTGATCACCACGCACCGCTCGCCGTCCCAGCTCTTGTTTGCCTCCAGCATCTTCGCGTGCGCCGTCACATCCTGCACGCATGAACCTTCACAGTTTCAGCTCACCTCGCCCATCATTGCTGTTCATGCCAATCGTCCTGCCATATTGTCAGCTTCCCCTGGTGGCGCGAGCCTTGCAGAGCCACTGCATGTGCCGCATCTGGTGTCTTCCAGAGCATGTGTGACGGCATCTCGCTGCAGATTGCATGGTGCCATGCACCAGGTACACGACAGGGGCAACACAAGAATTGGCAGTCTCCCTACAAGTTCTGCAAAGCCATGCAGCAGTTCTCAGAAAGCGAGGATGGGAAGCAGCACCTGGGCAGACATCTGGAGGAGCTCGTTGGGCTGTGTGTGCATCCAGCCCAGGGGCTCCAGGTCGCGCAGGTAGTCGTGCTCCGGCAGCGCATTGGGGAGGTTCACCTGCTGATGGCTGCCATACTGTGGTACCATCACTACCGCCCGAATCTCCTTCACCTGTGTCCATCAGCATGTCTACCTCAGTACACACCCTCAAATCCCTCAAAGCTGGGCAGCTAAGATTTGCGTCTCACCCACAATAAGTCTTTCACAGAACGCAGGAGTCAGGAGCGGCAATACTTGCTCAAGCAAAGTATGGGTTACTGAACAGTGGGTATGATATTTGCTAAGGTCACGCCCAGATTAAGGTATTGTGATCAGACAGAAATGGGTGCCAGAACAGAAGCATGCCTGTGGGTTGTCAGGCGGCGAGACGCCGTAGATGTAGGCGGCGATCTGGGTGCGCAGGTCCGCGATGCAGATGAACTTTTTGAGCACATTCTTGGGCATGACATAGGTGAAGCCGGTCTCGCGAATGTCTTCGCTGTTGACATAGATGTGGTTGACGCGCAGGTGCAGGTTGGTGGCGGAGATGGCGCGCACGCGCCAGTCCGTCTTAGACCCAAACATCTGCTGCTCATATGGCGACGAGGACGTCACGATGAGCCGGTCGCCATGCACATTCTGCGTGTAAAACAGCCATGCTCTCGTCAGCGCCCACACATAATCTCTTACATCTAATGTTTTGCCAGATTAGATATTGATTGCCGCAATCATGCTCATCCCCTTGAATGGATAAGCCGCCACTTGGACCATTGCTGGGTAGGCACAATAACGAGAGTTTACGAGCATATAATGAAGGCTTGGCATCCCTTCCGGCTTCAGACCAGAGAATGACCAATATTGGGTGGATTATCAAGAGGTCACAAGGCAGCAGCGCACCTGCGTCTCGGTGGTGACGGCGGTCATCTGGGTGCCTGCGGCAGCCTGCTTCTCGATCTCGGCGATCTGCTGGCGCTGCATGGAGGGCGGCGTGATCTCAGCCCCCAGGATGATGTCACGGATCTCGCTCTGTGTCAGCGCGCCCACATTCACGTTGTTCTTCTTGCTGTAGTCTGCCAGGATCAGGTCCTTCAGCGCAATTTCCACCTGGAAGCCACACCTCAAGTGTCATACAACTGCCTCACATTAGGCGCAATCGAATACAGCAGCTCCCTGAAGTACTAGATTCGCAGGACCGAAGATCGACCTTGTGCTGGGTGCAAGTACATATAGCGAAAAAGCAAGAGGTGCAAAACTCTCTGGCTGCATGGCCAGTGGCAGGGAGGGTGGAATGGTCACCTTGATCCACTGCTCGTCAGTGAGGGTGGGCCACACGTGGTGGGGCTCCGTGATGATGGACTTGTCGGGGCGCAGCAGCATGCGGGCCTTGTCCACATTCACGTGCAGGGCGCGCAGAATGAGGATGAGGCGCGAGAAGGCGGTGTACGACGAGATGGTCTTGAGCCAGTCGTCGTAGATGTTGAACAGCACCATCTGCGGCTCGTTTGCCTTCAGGATGAGGTCCCCAAATTTCTCCACCTGTGTGCAGAACCGGTAGCTCTCAGCAGACAGCTCCCTCAAATCCACCACCCTTGGCGCTACCAGTGACATGCTGACAAGGTCTGACATACATCAAGGGGGAGGAGCAGGGGATCAGCCCCTTCCACTTGCTATCCACCTGCGCATACAACCTGGACAAACTACAATCCAGTGAGGCCAAGGCGGTTGGTGGGCGCTCCAAGGCGCGCACCTTGAGGGCGGCCTGGAAGGGCAGCTGCAGCTCGGAGCCGGTGATGACAATGTTGGGGAAATCCAGCAGATGCACCTCCAGCGGGTCCAGCATGCCCTTGCGCGACACGATGATGCGCTTGGGCTGCTCCTCCACCGGCAGCGACCGCACCAGCGCTGCCACCTGCCACCCAATGTGCACACATCACATCAGCAAAAGAGCATTCCACTCTCTGCAGAAAGCTTTGATTCAAAGCTCTGCTGCCATGCAAAGAGACCAAAATGTGACGGTCACTCATGGATTCAAAATGCAGCACTGAACAGTCTGCGATTCCACAACCACCCAATCACTATAGATAATTGATTGTGATTATTGTTTGGCAATGCCCAATTGACAGTGACTTTGGTCGAGGCGCCAAGAAGAGATAGGGGCATGGGAAAAGCCGCACCTCCTCGGCAGTCTTCCACTTTGCGAGCTGGCCAAGACGCTTCTGGCCGGCCCAGACGGAGGTGTGGATGATCTTGAGGAAGAGCTGCCCCGTGCGCGGGTTGAAGATGAAGATGGCACCATTGATGGGCTTGGTGGTCAGGTTGCCCTCAAACGTCTTGTGGATCGTCACCCGGTACACATTGGTGTCATCCACAAACCAGATGATCTGTGCACCACACGCCAGTCAGTCAGGCGCACAAGCCCTCCAACACTGCATGGTAGGGAAGCCGAGACAACCCAAAATACCAACTGGCTTCAGCACAACTAAGGGTGTGTTCTGAGTGGGCGGGGTGCACACCTGGTTGGAGAAGAGCTCGCCATAGTTCTGGGAGGAGAGGTAGGGCTCCGTGGGCTCGGAGGAGTACAGCTGGAGGCCCTTGCGGATGCGCTCACGCAGCACATACAGCGCTGGGTTGGCCTTCATGATCTTGGCCATGGCCTGGATGATCAGTGGCTTGACGCCCTCAAACCAGTTCCCGAACGCGCTGTGCAGGTTGTATGCCAAATCGATGCCAATCATCACCCCTGCAAGTAACCAACCCCACAATAGTCAGCACCTGTTTGCTGCATGAGTAACTTCAATCGACTGGCAATCATCGCAAATCTGTTTGCTAGACCGTGAGAGGACCAAGGGGAGACTTGTCCAGAGAGACAACCATGCCTTGTGTTCAGATGTTGTGCACACAGCCGGCATACAATGGGGAGGACTAGAGGGCGCACCTGTGGGGGAGGGGTAGATGGACATGTTGTCAGTGGTATAGTCGAGGAACTTGGCGCGCGTGTAGCGCTCAATGTCATGGGAGTCGTAGTCACCCCAGCGCAGCTGCACATCCACCCAGTACTTGTTGCTGGGCTTCTGGTCCATCATATCATTCGTGTCCGCCATCAAGCTGCGCGCACCACAATACAGTATGTCAGAACAAGCAGCATGCATCGTGATTGCAGAGCAACAGCACAATGCTTCAGTCAGCACAACTCAATAGCAGCATTGAGCAAGGATGATGGGAGTGCGCACCTGGGCTTGGACATGGGCCATCTGTAGGCGGCAAAGAGCAGTATGTCCGCGCAGGAAGAGTTCATTTTGTAGGACTTGCGCGGGTGGATGGTCTCCTTCTGCACAGTCTCAATCTCCAGCGCGTCCAGCTCCTGGTCGAATACCTGGCACCTGTGTGAAGTAGCAAGAGCTCAGACATGCACCTCGCGTGCGGTCGTAAGCATTCCACAAGCTCTCATTGATGATTCAGTGCTGCAGGGGACTCCAACAGGGGAGGGAAAGGGTGACTTACAAGTCCATGACGACAGACTCGTGCACCTTCTGCCACAGATGCGCCCTACAAACAGTGCCAGAGGGTCGTTAATACCTGCAGCCCATTGAGATCAGCAGCGCAACACTAAACAACACATGCAATCTGACGACTTTAACAAGCTGTGAGCACAAAGAAAAACTCAGCTTTTGGGGTCCAATTGGAAGCTGAACGAGAGGCAGGCTGCTCACCTGAAGATCTGGATGAGGGAGATCTTCAGCGTCGGGATTTTGCCGTGCATGAAGATGCCCGTCAAGTCCAGCTGCACCTGGAAGCCCACGTACACATTGGCGCGGTTGATGGTGGGGGACCACCACAGCGTGAAGCGGCGGTTGGGGATCTGGTTCAGCCCAGAGCGCTGCGCATTGGTGAGCTTCTTGTACTTCATGCTCTCCTCAAAGCCGCTGGCCTTCTCCCAGAAGAGACCCTCCCAGGTGGGGAAGTAGGTTCCCTTGAACAGAGTGTGCTCCAGGATACCCTGCATCAATGAATCACCATACACTGAGCCCCTGAACAAGCAAAAAAAAATGCCTCCACGAGAAGGGCATAACAAGAGAGCCAGTGTCATATTGCAAAGGAAGGAGATACCCAGACCAATGGATATGTATAGACGCACCTCAACACCTCCCAGCGCCTGGATGACATCTGTCCTGTAGTTGTTCAGGTTCCTGCACAACACCCATGCAAGATAAGAGCAGCACGAGTGCCAGGCGCCAGAGTGGCAATTACTAGGTTATCAACTGTGAGAACTGGTCAAATGAGACTGTACTGGCTCCCAGAACGAACAGGTGTCAAAGCAGGGAAGTGCAATTTGGCCTGGAGCTCACCATAGCTTGCCGTCGTGGCGCTGGTGGGTCCACCAGAAGGGGTTCTGCTTGAGCAGCTGGTACTGCTTGAAGTCAGTCCGCACACGCCAGCCCTTGTCGTAGGCCAGCGTGTGGCGGTCCTTGGAGAACAGCGTGTTGATGCGCGGAATGCCACGGTCCCAGCTGTCCTCCAGGTCCTGCTCACAATTCAAGCAAATTACAAACTTGCTTTTCTAATGATACGCGCCATCATTGAAGCAACGTTACACGCTCTGCCCACTTAAAAAGCAAGATGAGAGGCACTGCCTAGGCTGTATATGCAGGGTGATCCACAGCAGGTTCAGGGAAGCACCTCCAGAGTGAGGCGCCGGTTCTGGGCCTGGGCCTCCTGGCGCTTGAGGGCGTACTCGGCCCAGACGCGCTGGCTGTCGGTGAACTCGGCCTCCCAGGGCATGATGTAGCGGTACAGGTTGGGGATGAGCTGGTCCTCCTCGTGGCTCATGCCTGCCCGGAAGTGGGTGATGCCCAGGTCTGTCTGCTGGCTGTAGCGCAGGTCGGACTGGGGGATCAGGATGTGGCCCATGGACAGCATGCCCAGCCCGCCAATCTCCTTGGGCGAGTAGAAGATGACCGGCGGGAACCGCGACGGCATCTTCGAGTTCAGCCCAATCTTGATGCGCTGCACACAAGCACGACCAGCTCAGTATTCAAGAGTCTGCAACCCTTACACCAAAGAACCCATTAGGACATAAAGGAGCTCATCAGAAGCAGCTATTGATGAATCCATGACCCCAAGTGAAGTCAGGCATGCTAGGAGAGGTGGCTCACCGTCTGGATCTTGTTCTCACACTTGACGAGGAGATCCAGCAGCTCCTGGGTGTGCACGGTGGCCTCGCGGAAGTACGTCATCAGCCCAATCAGTGCCGTGTTCCACTTGTTGGCCACCTTGGTGAAGGTAGTGGACCCTGAGGACATCAGCACCTGCACAGTGCCAGCAGCACACTCAGTCTTGATTCAACAAAAATCTGCCGGAAAAACCGCAGTGTCATGGAAGACATGCACAGCTCAGATCATTGGTTTACTCCATGTGAAGGCAGAAGACAAGCCATGAAAGAAAAGCAGGCAGGGGCACACCTGGCGAATGCGGTTCTCAAAGCTTTTCAGCGCCTCATCATCGACGCGCAGGAAGGCCTGGGCTGTGCGCTCCTTGGTGGCCTCGTTCTGCAGGCTCCACACGCCGTCCTTGTTGGCGAAGCCCTCCGCCACCATGCGGATCTTGGGCAAGATGCGCACCTTCGCACCACCACAACCACATTCAGCGCCACAGTATACCAGGCTGGCGTCTAGCAAGTTGATCCACCAACTTGCATTCATTGCATTCAGTACTGAGACCATCCCAAGCATCAGCAGCACAAGAAAAGCCTTGACCAAGAAAGACAGCGCACCTCAAACCCACACATGGAGAAGAGCAGGTTGGGGTTGTCCTGGGAGTACACGGAGACGAGGGAGTTGTTCCAGTCCAGAGTGGTGAGCGAGCGCGGCAGCCGGTTCTTCATGTCCCAGAAGGTGGCGCGGCCCAGGTTGACATCATGCTTCATGAGGCGCATGCGCGCGTCGCGCGGCCAGCACTTCTTGTTGTTGTAGCCCACGATGTTCTCGTTGTTGGGGTCTGGGTGCTCTGTCAGGAAGCGCTGGATCAGGTCCTTCGCCTCTTCCGCGCTGAACCGGAACAAGATGTGGATCTGCACGACCAAACATGCTAAACATTCAGATTCAACATGAGTCACATGATGGTAGCATATAGAAAATGAAGAGAACAAAAGAATGTTATACCCAGTTCAAAATTCAACCTCCAGCATGCAGAGCACAGTGGAGTATCTTGTGGGCCGCAGCACACCTTGTTGATGTAGCGCGAATACAGGCGGATGGGGTGCCGCGTCTCTGTGCGAGTGTCCCGGAAAGTCAGGAACTCATTGGGGATCTGCACAACAGCACCAACCAGTTAGCACTGGATCGCAAGGCAACAACCAGTGCACATGCCACAACAAGATGCTATTCTCACAGCCAACATGTCCCTGAAAAGCAGGTTGAGTCAAGCGATCTGCAATATGCCACAGAAGGCAAAGATGACAAGCAGAAGGCATGTGGGATGGACAAGCACCTGCGGGGGCCCAGCAATCTCGGATGCGCGTGTGAGCCCAAGCATGAGCAGGTCCAGGACGAGGCCGTAATACTGGACGACGAAGGAGGCAAACTGCAGGCCACGGATGAGGCCATAGGCATTTGTGTGTGCCATATCCTTGTAGGCAATCACCACATTGTTCTTGGCCGTCATGTAGTCCGCAATGTTGTGATCCAGGATCAGGCGCAGCAGCCTGTTCAGGAGCGTCAGGTCCACCTGTTGCCACAGAGAGCCAGTCAGCACTGTACCTGTGCATGCGGTTCAACTACCATAAACCATGCAAGTTCACGCCTCCATCTCATTACTAAGCACACAGAAGTTGCCCACACCTTCTCAAACATCTTCTCCAGCTCGGACTGCATCATAACCACACACTCTCCATTGCTGGTGTCCCAGACGTCTGCCAAGTTGTTGATGCCCTGGCACCTGTCACAACACACGCCAAAGTCATCAAGTTTCCGAAATTATCCTTCTCAGGCATTGCTCTCAACAGATGTGTGCACCTGCTAGGAGAATTGACGAGCACGAAACATATATCCTTTTCCTTTTGGACAAGGACAGAAGCACGCGCACCACTTGTAGACGAGCAGCGGCGGTGGCTCGGAATCGGCCGGCTTGACCCAGTTGGGGAACAAATGGCGCTTGTCAGCCTCATACCACAGGTACTGGTCCAGGTATGAGTCCGTGATCTTCTCCAACGGCTCGATCTCATACACCGGGATCAGGTGGCTGCACAACAAAATAGCACCTTCTCAGCTTCACCACTCCATCAGTTTCGCGCAGACGAAAAGTGCCCTGCTCAATGCAGGAGTTCCAAGAGGAAATAGGGACGTGTCAGTTCAGCAATGCAGCATGGCAGAAGAGCTGCCCCCACCTGTAGAGGTCCATGAACTCAATGGAGACCTCCTTGAAGGTGCGCTGCGTCAGCAAGTGCCGCTTGATACGCGAGAGCGCCTCGTGAGGGTTGTCATACGCCTGCGCATCAGGCACAGCACAGGCCCATCACCATGCAGCCAGCATGATGCACGAAACAAAGAAACATGCCCAGTATTCAGCAATCCAGCATGCTCAACAAGCTTGACGAAGTACAACCAGCCATGCTAGATGGCGATGCCTACCTGCTCCACCAGGCCCAGCTCTTCGCGCTGCTGCTGGTTGAGGCGGACTGCGACAGTGTACTGTTCCTTGAGGCGCTCCAGGGCCAGGATGAGCAGCTTTGTGTCGTGCTTGTAGGACAGCGGCGGGAACTGGATGGGGCTGAACTTGCGTGACTCCAGCCAGTGCACCGTCGTGGTGTAGATGGCCACAGCCTCCTCAGGCGTCACATATGGACCATCCTGCAGGACATGCACCAGGTCAGGCATCCCTTACTCTTGCAGGACCACATCCTGCAAAAACAAATCCCAAATTGCCTCGCCCGACACTTTCTGTTGATTAGTAAAAGTTCAGTAATTATTTACATCTAACAGACTGGCAGCACCCTCGTCACAGCAACAGACCCTGCAGGAAAGAATTTCAGGGTCACAACTACAGTGTGAAGCACATTGCTGCATGCAAAGGCCACATGAAGGGAGCCTGGGAAGCTGGTGCACCTTGAGGTAGTTGTGCTGGCGCTCCTGCTCAGCCTTGAGGTAGAGGCGGGTCAGGCGGCCCAGGTTCTTGCGGCACACGGTCTTGTCGACGGTGGCGCCGCGGCGGATGCGTTCGCGGTTGTAGTGCGCCACGTTGGTCCACCAGTCCGCCTTCTGCTTCACATAGCGCAGGATCATGTTCTCGATGGGCGCTGGCAGCCCTGGCACCTTCCAGGGAATGTTCGCCTTCCTGCAGCATTGCCAACATGAAGCCTTCAAATGATATGACCTCCCTATAGCTGGTCTTGGAAAGGGATGACATGACGTGGCACAGAGGTCCAGCGACAGGCAGCATGCAGATTGAGGATGACTTACCAACACCGCCACGCCTCTGAGAGATGCTGCAGAATCGTTCGCGCCTTGTTCTGCTTCACGCCCTCAGGCATCATGTCCAGGATGTCGTGCTGCAAGCAGGCACCACAAGCAAAACATCAGGCCCTCGCGCAACCCTCAAATCAACGCTCAGAGAGCACAAGCTTCAATCAAGTTGGTAAGATGACCAACACAGGAAAGTGACAAGCATGAGACATGACAAGGGCTGGAACGATGCATTCATGCTGATAGGAGCAGGGCTGACCATGACAGCAGCGCGCAGCTCCAGGTCGAAGTGGGACTCAATGCGCTGTTTGGTGACGGTCTTGGCGACGCCCTTGGACTGGCGGCCCTCAAACTGGCGCGCCAGCAGGTTGCCCAGCCAGCGCTCCAGCAGCGGCACAATGCCGCGCAGGAAGAACAGCCACACGCGCCACATGGGCGCCCAGAAGCCCACGCCCGGCCCCTTGCCCACCGGGCCCGTGTTGAACCGGTAGTATATCAGGTGCTTCAAGTCCTGAAGGATATCAACATTGGCATGCTCACCACAATGCTGCCTCTCGAAGTTTGCAAGCAAGGAATTCAGCACAGAACTTCATCCCAGACAGAATATTACAAGAAAGACTGTTTCAGGTGCATCATGAAGTACACTGGATCTGAAACAATGAAGCAAGGCGAGGATGGGATGCAGACCTTGCACATGCGGATCTGGCGCATGAGCTTGTACTTGTAGCGGTACATGCCGGTCAGCTGGCCCACGTGTGAGAAGGTGTACTGCAGGCCGTCTGCTAGCTGGAAGGCATCCACATTGCCCAGGCGAAACTGCAACACCACACAAGCACGTTGAATCTTCATGACAAAAGATTGCCTTTCAACAGTACCTCACAAGCCAGGTGTACCATGCAAGTCAGGAGTTTGAGAAGGACTTTGCCGCTTCGAAGAGACAAACCTGGACATTGGCGTCCACGACCAGCTTGGTGAGACGCAGGATCTCACGGCACAGGTGGAAGGCATTGCCGAAGCGGGACTTCTTGCGCTCCTTGGTGGTGAGCGTCTTGACAGGCTTCAGATTGAAGTTGTAGTCCAGATGGAGGTAGTTCAGGTTCTTGCGGTGGATCAGCAGGTTCAGCATGTTGTAGCCCTGCCTGCACACCTGCACATTCCAACGAAAGATCTCACTCAGAGACATAACCAACCAAAATACTATATGCAGTGTATCAGGCTGCAATGTATATAACTGCTGCCAATCAAGGTGAACAGCAGCAACAGAGCAGGTCGCAGAAAAAGTTCACCTGGAGTCCAGCTTCCACCCAGTCCAGCTCTGTGCTCTGGAAGAACTTGGTCGCCTTGAGTGCCTTGAACAGGCTCTTCTTCTTCATGTTCTTTGGCGGCCGGTGGTGCAGCTTGTTGAGCACAAACAGCTTCAGCAGCTTCTGGTAGCTCACGCGCACTTTCACCGGGTTGTTCTGCACACAAGTTGCACCACTGTCAGAACAGCATGCTCCCTGCACTGAGGTCTGCAACAAATCCCAATGCATGGCAAATTTGCATGCCACTCCTTGAAAATAGGCAAACATTGCAAGCACGGGATCATCACCCTCACCTGTGGGCAGTGCTCGTGAAACCATGAGTTGACAAGCGGGATGTCCACAGCACGCCTCATGTGCCCCGAGCGCTTGTTGAAGGGGTGCGGCGCCCAGAGCAGCGCAATGCCCGCTGATGTGGTGTCTGTGTATAGCGGCGTCTCCTCCAGGAAGGGGCTCACCTCTGCAAGCCACCAATGCATTTATCATCCACTGTAAACCAGCTAGTGCCCTGAATGCCCCAACAGGTAGCCCCCGCAACCATTTCCCAATAGCTGTCATACACAACTCGACATGACCAGCAAACATCAAAGCTTGCACTGTGTGCCAGGATGAATGGCAGAGAGAGGCATGCTCACCCTCTGGCAGCGCAAAGGCGCTTTCCTCGTCATCGTCCAGGACCTCTGTGCCGGAGGGCGCGTCCGACTTGTAGAAAGCGATGGGGTGGATGAGGGGGTCATAGTAGAAGGCCGGCAGGTCGGGGTCCTCCATCTTAATGTACATCACCATGGGGTAGTGGTACGGGCTCAGCCGCACCTTGCGCGGCCGATTATTGTACAGGTAGGGAAAGGCCACCTGTGATGCAACAGTCAGGCTAGTCAACTCGAGAGCTTTCATAGCACACAGCACCAACACGTGGGACATCAAGAGCTCCCAATACAATGCCTGTAGAAGGCTGCTTCTGACCTGAACGATGTCAATTTCTGCATGAGAGCTACATCAAGTCTAACCTTGTATTCAGTGCGGATCGGGGAGCGGATGATGAGCTTGTTGATGTCATTGAACTCATTCCAGTCCTCGTCACGGGTGTCCATGTCCCGGAACAGCGGCTCAAACTTGGGCCCGCCTGGGATGGCCATGTTGAGCGACTTGGCCGTGATGAACGCGTTGGTGTTGAACAGGTAGAAGTAGTTTTGGTCCGTCAGATCGCTCAGCAGCTGGCTCCCCAACCGGTACAGCGCAGTCATGACCGGCAGTGGCAGCCGCCACCGCCTGTAGCTGGTCCCATTGACAAACCTCGTGTGCTGGAGCGGCTTGTCATCGTAAAACCACTCCATCACAGCAGAATCCTCCTCCTCCTCCAACTCCATCTCGATGGCCTCCAATGGCTCAACATCCTGCAGCATACTTTCTAAACTCAGGAACCATCACAATGACAATTGCCAAGCCACATCGTCTGACAGAAAGCATCTGCACACCAGCCTTGGACTCGGCTTTCTCACAGGCACTGCTGTGATTAGTGAGCGTTTCAGGCGTCAAAGGAATCACGCACCAGCAAGTTGTCTGCATAGTCCAGGGGCGGCTCCTCGTCGTCAAAGGGAGGGAAGCGCATGCGCTTGAAGTGGCGCCTGTCGCGCTTCTCACGCCGCATCATGATCCACATGGTGCCCCATTGCGCAATGTACACCGGCTCAATGACGCGAGGGATCTCATCCACAAAACTAATCGCGCCGGTGATGTGGTACAGCACTTTCACATGCTTCACCTGCATACCATGACACTCCAATCAGTGAGCTCTTGTCTTGCAAACAGGCGAAAAGCAAAAAATGCCATTCCTAATCTCCAAACAACATCAACAACAGTACAAAGTGCAAACAGCTCGCCGCAAGTCAGATCAAGCCCGGAAAGTGCAATAATGTCAGCTCACCTGCTGCCAGGGCATGGGCATATTTTCCAGAAGCTTGTACACCGCGTGTGGCACGAACTTGAGCGCGCCCAGGTAGACGCGCTTGTCATGGCGGAATTTTCTGGAAGACATGTCACCGTGATCCTGCGATGCAGAATGTTAAGTGATCACCTTGAGCAACAGTGTGTTGCTGTGAAGGGTAGTTGCAGCACTGCACCTTACCAGATAGCAAGTACAAAAGCATTAATTGGCATTTGTGCAAAGAGAAGGTGGCGGCTGCCTCACCCTGATGATTTTCCTGACGTGCTCAGGAGGCATATCCTCCTTCTGCGCCTCCACGAACCCAAACTTGCGCTTCTCGCCATACCTCTTAGAGTTGAGTTGCTGCCACTTCCTCGCCTGAATAGACAAGGAACAATTCAGACGCATGAACATTAACGCAACACCACACGCAACGTCATGCAAAACGAATTCAACCAAGAATTAGACCCGATAGCTTCAGGAAGCTAGTGATGCACAAAATCCAATCTCGCCTTCCCTGAGATATAATTGTCATGATGGCGCATGAAAAAATACATATGAACAGAGAGTCAGTGGAACTACGACAATCAGACACCGTCGTTGTGACTTCAAGGTTTACCTTCTCTGCTAGTAGGGCCTCTTGATCCGGCTGGGGAGCTGAAGTGCTCGGCCCTGCGCCATACTGTCCCGAGCCCAAAGCAGATTCCGGAGGCGGCGGTGCGTTTCCAGGAGGGAACGAGCCCCAAGGCTCACCGGACATCTTAAGTTGCCACCAGCAGGCGCAGTGCTTTTTATTTCTTTCTTCCAACAAGGGATTGGCTGTGCGACCGCTAGATACTTAAATGTGCGCAATCCAATCCCTGTCCTCCTTTCCCCAACCAAACTGACTCGAGTCTTCTGGACAATTTGCTCGAGCGGCCACATGGATGTCTGAAGGTTGGTCTTAGTCAGTCTGTTAGTCATGATGAGTAACCTCACTCAGGAATCCTTGGACCTATCGGCGTCAAACTGCAGAGATCGCTGGAATTTTGATAAGACACTGGCTTATCGTTGTCGCAACGGAGCAAAACATTGTGCGCCTGCCTTCTGAAGTACCAATCCCCAATGCTGCAACACCCAAATGCTGCTGTCTGCGTATTGGAGTGATCTATGAAATAACCGCAGAAAAGGGTGGTCAACAGCGGTGGTGATTGCATTTTCCCTGGTTCTTGTGTACACTGGGACGTCAGGTAGGCGTGGTGCGTTCTGCATCTGAGAAGTTATGCACCGGTGCACCAACACCTGTGCCCCCTTGGTTCGAAGTATTGTTGTTCTGGCATCGCTGCCAAGATTTCAGCTTCATTTCAAATCAAAGTACGCCGCAATTCCAGGACAACTGCCGATGAGATATAGTCTGAGTCATCGATCAACAGGTAAAAATGATGAGCCAGAACTAGCAATTCACCGATGGTTGCACAACTTGACACAGACGTTTGACAGCACTGTGATATGCTTGCAGCTACGAGCACCACATTGTTCCCTCCAAGAAGCGCCATGTCCAGCAGTGAAGGCACTACTGGCGCTGTTGTGGTCTATGTGACAGTCCCCTCTCAAGAGGTGGCAGAAAAGATTGCAGCCTTGCTCGTCAACCCAGACCATCGCTTAGCAGCATGCGTCAACATAGTTCCAGGTAGTTTTCTGCAGAGGGTCCGAGTGAGCTCACATTCTCACATGTCACAGAAGCAAAGTCGATGCAGATCCCTCTGTGTGTGCAGGGTTGACATCAGTATACTGGTGGAATGGAGAAGTTCGAAAGGATTCGGAACTGCTGCTAATGATCAAGACAGAGACCCGTCTTGTCCCAAAACTGACTGAAGTTGTCAAAAGCAATCATCCGTACGATGAGTGCGAAGTGATCAGCCTGCCAATTGTGGGTGGCAGTGCCTCCTACATTCAGTGGATCCATGATAGCATCAATGGTTGAGTGCAGGAGCCGCTTACAAGCCAAAAGGCTTGTGTTTACTTGCAGATTACCTACAATTGCCAATTCACAACAAAAGAATGATGTGCAAACCTGGCATGATAGCATTCTTATTAATTGCAGTACCCTCAAGCACCACAGTAGCAATCTAATAGGAAACAATTGTCAAATCAAGGCGTTCTCGCCAGCATGCACTGACAGCATCACCAAATGCTCAAGTTCCGGTTGCTCATTGCAAGTACCAGTAGTCCAGGATTTCTGGATAGGTGCAACGCCGGATCTCCAGGAAGTAACCTAAGACAAGGGACGCACACAGCACATCATGTATGATAGCTGTTAAGCAGTAATCCCGCAGCTCCAACACAGCTTAGAAAGGCATCAAGGATATCGCAGCCTTGGTATCCCCCGCCTAGCGGATTCCCGGACATCCAGTCGCAACACCAAGAGACCTGCAAGTTTGGCATCCTTCCCTACAAGAGCCACAGTCTCCTGCATGCTCTTCCCATGCTGTTTCAAGCTGTAAAACAACACAGCCACGAGACTTGTTCAGGATGCTGATCCCAGGAGAACTGCTGGAGTACAGAAAACACATGCAGACTTTACAACTTATTCCAAAGAATCAGTGACTTTTACCTTCGCAATTCTGCCAGGATGACCTCCGTGTCCTCGAACAAGAACAGCGGCTGCTGCTCGATGAGGCTGACCACATCTGCGCCCGGAAGGGTAGCTTGCAACTTCTCCAAGTTGCTCTCAATCAAGGAGAACTCCTCATCCAGCAGCATGGAGAGTCTGTGTCCAACAGAGTATTCTAAGGACATGTAATCCTGTGAACGGTCCCCCAGTCTTATTGAGGTCAGCAGAGGGCAGTCCATACTGCAGCATGGTCCCTCACCTCTTTCCCACCATTTCAAGGACGTTACTGTCAGGAAAGATTGCTCTCAGCTTGACAAGCTTCACGGCAATGCCAGGAATGTCCTTAGATAGCCTCAGGGATAACTGCTTGTTGAGCCTCAGTTGCTCAGCTAGGTCTGGTAAGAGATACAGTAATTCCTGCAGCAGGTCCAGTTCAGGAACTCCCACGCTCGTGATTTCAGAAGTTTCAATAAGTCCCTTGCAACCAATCCCTGTCACGAACCTCTATTCCGCTGTCCGAACTCTGTGACTGATCTGAAGCACTTTGATGGTCGTCTCGAATTCTGACTGTCCTGCCCATAATCGTCCAAGGTAAGGCCGGTTTGGGTGGATCCGATAATGGGCTTCCGCTGTCACGGCTGCTCTGCAACCTGTGCGGATTTGACCGGGGCTGCCTTCCAAAGTGAAAGAGTCGGAGAGACGTCAATTGTACTGCAGCTGTAACCATGATGGGCATTTGACCACATAGACAGTTGATTTCCATGCTGGACTCTGCAATACTTGCTCAATGCTAGCCGTGCGATTCTTACGGAAGGCGTGGACAGGGCTTGATGGGGCCTTGGACAGGCACGTGCTTATCATGCATGGGAAATACTTCAGGTGCAAAAGCCGCGCCCATTGTTAACCTTTCGACTGTCCACGTGGGCGAAAAACAATCGCTGCCTGGGTGGGAAGACACACAGCATATGCCAGCTAGTTAATTTGGGCATATAGCAAGTGCATACGCTACAGCCGGCTAGGCGCTGGCGCCCAGGCCTAGGCCCTAGCTAGGCCTATAGGGCGCCCAGCTACGGGCTGTACTACAGCTAGTAGCCTACAGCCCTGAGGCTGACTAGCCTACAAGACCGAGTCTAGACCAGATCTGCTAACACAAAGAATATAATTATGCTGTCTGCACATGGACCATATGGAGTGTTGGTCTTCAGCAGTAAGCGTCTAGTAAAGACCCATGAAGTCGATCAAGGTAAAAAAGAACGGGGTCATAATACCCTCCAAACATGTGCTCAGCAGGCTGCAGCACACCAGGCTATGGTGCTTGCTCGAGTCTGACACCGAATGGTCAATCAAAAGGGTTCAGGGACTGTTCTTCAGCTTGACAGTCAAAGGAGCGCCCTAGCTCACTGCAGCTGCGGGAGATTGCACTGTGAGGACACCCTGCAGTATCGGCTCCTGCACAGGTGGCGAGATCAAAAGGGCCTTACGAGGTTTGCGACCTATCCACTTTGTGGTGTTCGTCCATTATGCTTGTTGCTGCTGCTGCTGTTGCTGCTGCAGCTTTTGTCCTAATCCTCGGCGTTGCCACCATGACACGCTCTTTTTCTCTTGTGCTGCCAATGCTGTAACAGACCCAAGGTACTTTGGTGGGCCATTCTCTTGCCGCTGCCACACCTCTGTATCATTCAGAATCTCCAGCACCTGCACGACGTACCAAGCAGCCCCTGGAGAACTCAAGACATCCGCATGCGTTCATCATTGTGCTGGTAAAGAGTGGGTGTTCGGTAGAGCGCTCAAATGGAGACTTACCTGTGGATCCCCATCCCCACAGCCCTTTGAAAGTCCGACATCTATTCGGAAGACGCGCTCATTGCATGCGCTGTTGATACCGGCGTCCTGGGTGGACAAGTCACTCTGTCAGCTTCAAGACCACTATTCTACCCGAATAGGTGAGGCAGCCACAACGCAGCCCATTGAAAGGGCACATTGAATATAAGTCGAGAATGCAAGACTTATTATGATAATGACCCCGGATGGGTCAAATCAGAAAAGCCAGGCCACACCTGGATTGTGTGGCCCACGACCATGCGCTCGGCACCAGGCAGCTTTGCAAGGGCTTGCTCTAGCACATCGCATTCGCACCGTTGCCGATCCTCTGCACACATCATATAGCACATCACAAAGGAAATGTGGACCAGGACATGCATGTGGAGCAAAAGACTCCTCTAGCCTTGCAAACTCCCACATTGTTGGCACCGCAGACTGTGGGTCCTAACAGAGAAATAACAATGCGGCCAACAACCAAAGAGGAGGCGAGCAGAGAATGGCGCACCTGCAGAGTATTCTCGGGCCCAGACTATGGCCTGTCTGCCGCTGAGGAAGGAGGGCATGCGAGAGGTCTCTCCACGCATCCAAGCGCGAGTCTCCTGGTTGATGCGCTCCAAGCCCAGGTCTGCATGCTGGGGCAGCACACCGCCGTGCACAAACACGGTGGATCCTATTTGAAGTGCTATGGGATGGTCGGCCAAAAACCTGGTGGTAACAGCACCTGCATGCATTCGCGGAGATCTTTCGATCATGCTTGTCCAGTCCCGATTCCAGGACTGAAAGATAATAGCCTCAGGTGGAGTGATGTGGACTCTTGACCAATGGCAGATTGTCTGGGAGCATTCCATGTGTGATACCTCCAGGTGACAGTGCCGTTCTCCTTGCAGCAGCGGCTGATGTGTTGTCAAGAGAGGATCTGGGCGGTGGCACACTTTGCTGGCTGTCCCCAACATTGCAGCCACACTTTGCCTGCACCGAGAGCAACTTCATTCACGACCACATCCTTTGCAGACTGAGAAGTTGCTGCAGATCACACATCCAAAGTCTGCCTGACGAAAACAAGAACCCAGCGCATGATAGCACAATTAAAGTGTGCCTGACAGAAGTCCATGATTTGATGACATGGACATTGGGAGCGTGATGATGATAGAGGCCTGACCTTCAGTGCCGAGCCCCAGCTCTGCATAAGCTGCCACTGATAGAAGTCGGCCAGACCTGGCAGTGTGGCATAATTGAAACGCCCAGCCACGTTCATGGTCTCATGATTACCATTCAGGATGTGCAACTTGCCTCCTGCCTTCTCTGCCTCCCGCTCCAATCTCTCCAAGAAATACAGGATGCGTACTTCGTCATTGCCCCGATCCAACTGATCCCCAACCTGATCAAAAGGCGAAAACTCCTTTCAGTTAAACGGAAGGAGCACCCCGGACAGGCTGAAGCAATGTGATAGGCAGTAAAGATGCGGGTGATGCAAGGGGCAACCTGGACAGCGGTGGTGGTTCCCCCAATCCATCTATCATTCGCGTCTGTCAGCCCGCCTAGCCTGAAGGCACGGCGAGCCTTGCCTAAGTCGCCGTGCAGATCGCCAATGGCCACCAATCGAGGCACAGCGGGCAAAAAAGTGGGCTGCGGCTTTACCTGCATGAACCCCACAGAAAGGTGGAGGAGACAGTCCACCCATACACCAGGGTCATCTTCTACCTTGCAGGCGGCATGTTCCTGAAAAATGGCCAACGTCACTCACCTGCTCAAGGGGCCGAGAGGTGATGGTTGGCCCACCCGCCAGTACAGTGTCAACAAAGCAGTCAACAAAGTCTGTCCAGACCTGAGTCGTCAGTGAAAGGTATCGCATATGAGTCATGCTTGGATATGTTGGAGTCATCCCTTGAAAAGGAGATAGCAATAATGGGAATTGAGTTGAGGTTCTCAACATTCCCTTTGTGCCTGGACAGTTCAGAATTCAACGAGAGTACCTTGGGGAACTCTTCTGTGCAGAACTTTGTGTTCCTTCTTCCGATCCAAGAACTGAATAGCTCGAGCATTACTGTCTGAACTCAGCTTCAATTACAATGCAGGGAGCGTTCGAAAGGGATGAACAGCTATGAGCACAAAAGTACTTGTCAGAATATCAACCGTGCCTGTTGCTACAAGGTAAGCCAATATTAACACCGTCAGGGAATTACTGCGCAACAGGTAAGCATCACAGGAATAGCTGTGGAAATCGTGGCTTCTATTAACTGCTGCAGTTAAACTGCATTCCAAATCAAGTTCAATGATCGGTGGAAAAGCCCTATGTATATCCCTTCTAGATGTATGTAGCCCTTGGCTTCAAGGCTTGCGAACGACAGATCCCACCCAGAACCGTTTTTTGGCTCCGATTTGGCATCGCAGAGCCCAGGTCGTGATTTCTGTGAATTCTTTTCTTTGTTACAACCAAGCTTGAGCAAGCAAATTCCGTTTCTCTGCAAAATTTGATCCACTGTGCGCAGCGAGCAACCTCCTTGTATCTATTGAAAGATGGCAAAAACCTCTTCCCACGCAACAGATCGTCAACCAGAGATACTTTTGTGTGCTCTTGACTGGTTGGGAAGCAGGGCGTACGCAATTGTGCCACTGCTGCACAAAGCGAGGAGCTTATCACTCAGCACGTTCTGTCATCTAACTTCTTGACATGTTTTGGCACCCTTCGCAGCTTGACACGGTAAGCTTCCACAGGACATCATAGTACTGCTACACATCCCTGCAGAGTGTTTCAAACCTAAAGTGCATGCAGCACTTGTTGCACTGCATCTCTTGATCTTGGGATAGGAGGACAGGAGTCATACACTTGGAATTCGTGATGCACTGTCAGCTTTCAACAGATTTGGCAATTGTACCCCCAAGATGATGGGGAAAGAGAACAGAAGGAAGCTGCAAGGCAATTGCTGTGCTCCCTGCTAGCCAAGCCTCAGTTCCGCACTGCTATTCAGCCACATAGCTACTTTGGCATCCTTGTGCTGAGGAACTGGCGGTGGTGCAGGTGTCTTCAGATGATATGAGACTGCCTGTGCAGAATGGGCTGAGGCACTTGTGAGCTTGGGACAGCTGATGATGGAGAAGCACTCATTCAGTTTCCCCTCCAGGCTGCATGAGGCTCAATTCATGCGCCATCAATACTGCAGAGCTGTTTGATACTCAGTATCAGTGACTGGTGAGATCAATTATGACCCAGGCATTGCCAGCTTTATTGCGCTGGTGATAGGTCGATGTCAGCAGTTGTCATTGACATCTTCAGGGCGCAGCACCAGCGATCTGTGGGCGTCGCCCTCACGGAATGAGTCCTAGAGGTTCTCTTTCGTGCTGGGCAAATTCATTTCTCTCAGCTGAGTCAGGTGTCTTCTCCATGTTAGCAGAGTTTCAGGGGGTGCCTTACAGGGCAGCAATGACAGTCCTGGCACTTGGTGCCCATTTCAGCCCGGTTGCTGGATGTATCTTCGGCAGCAATGGCTATGTCGACAACACTCCAGGATTTAAGTGGGCAATTGGGTTGCTGCAAGATGCCAAGGACGCGTGCGACCATACAGAAAGGTCAGTCATGGATGTTTTCAGTAGGCTTTTAGTCTGCCATGTTTCTGCATGTCAGCACACGAGTGATTATTGGAAAGTTTCTGCAGCTGAACATGAGCATTCATGGGAATGTTGCCAGGTGCGGTCGTGGCACCAGGTACAACAAGCCTGTCAAGAGAGACATTGTGAAGAGCTTTGCTGTTCTGAATTTCTGTACACCGCTGCCGCAAAGCCCTCCAATCTGGGAACATGTGTGCCTGACTGTAGTTCACAGTTAAAACAAGGGCGCCACTGTTAGGTTGCACAAAGCAGAACCAATCCTTGTGCAGCTTCCTGAGGACGTGGTTTAGGTAGAGGATGATTCAGGAAGCACATTTTGCAGAGTATTGGCAGAGTAAGCAGTGCCACTGAAAATGGATCCTGCCATCGTGTATGCTGACGCATGTATGCATGCCGAATGTTGCTACACAGCACTGAGTCTTTATAATTATAAAGATTGCTGTTTAAGCTTTGTACCACACCCGTTTATAATAACATCATTCACGCTGAGCAGCCAACTTCAATATGCTGACATCACACAACACGCATTCTGCAGTAGCCACTGGCCTTGCTGACCAATGGGATTGTCTTACTATTTTTCAAATTTTAGCCTGACTCCGGCACGTCATGGCACCCATTGCTTGAAATCAGAAGGCTTGAAGCTGACTATCAGGGCAGCTCTTGCATGACCTCCCTGCATTTTCCAAGAGTGATGTACTGTGGCACCGCTTTGGATCACAGCAGCTCATAGTCTCTCAACCTGCTCCAAAGTGAAAATAGCGGCATCCAAAATTGAATGTCAGGACTCACGCCAAAGTGCTGATAGTCCAGCACGATGCACTGCCAGGCCAAGTCGCTCTCTCGCACTCTCAGTGATTGTATTGGTGACCAGCTCCATCATGAAAACTTACAAGGCGCGCAATGCCCCAAGCTTCTTGAAGATGCCGGTGGCAGTTGCCAACAGCTTCTCGCCTCCTCCTGGCTGCGCCTGTTCTCCACATGATCCTTCATCAGAGAAGCAACCCAAAAAGGAGAGATTCACAAGAACAGTTCCGCCAGAGCACACCATCCAGGTACCTGATGAAGGGACAGGTCGACATGCACGCTGGGCTTTCCGCTCCCTACTTTCTCGGCATTGTCCTTCACCTTCACAACCTTGCTGCGTATTATCAGATCTTCATTGGGCGGCGTTGGCTCCCTGTAGTTGATCTGCCACAGTGTGCGACAGTCTCATTAATTCGTTGGGATGAGAATAGACAAATTACACGAATTGCAGAGTATCTTCCTGTGGTCTGGAGAATTGAAAGAGAGGCCTACCAGGAGTTCAGATGTCAAGGTAAGAGGAGGTCTGGGCAATCCAGACCGGTCCATAAGAGCAATTGCTGCTGTCCAATTCCCATGACAATCAAACAAAGCGCTGATGATGCCCCCATTTATGATTCCTGGAAACGCCTGATACTTGCTGTGCAGGCGAGTGGTTGCTTGGAGGCCCCCATCGGTGCGGAAGCTGTTCAATCCCAGTCCGTCTTTTGCTGCCGGGCCTGAAGAAAGAAGTTGCGAGCAAAAAAAACATCATTTTCACTTACTCGTAACATGTAAAGCTGCAGTGGGCAGGTGTTACTTGCACGGCCTGTTGGGTGAATGCAAAGGTCCTTGGGGATCTCTTACCGCATCCAAAGCATGCACTATCTGGCGTGTAAGCAGCCTGCACTGACAACTCTTCCCCTTCCACGTCCATGCCTGCAAGTTGGTATGCGGGGTGTAATCTGCAGAACACCACAACGTCAACTTCAGTTCACTCTTGGCAAAACCAGGTTGCACAACGAATTAGACCGTGGGATAATTCTTGTGCTGCTTTTGTTCAATGCTGAGCTGCACAGTGTCCGAGTCCTGGTAAATGGGAGGCCCCACTTGCTGTTGCAAGGGTTCACTGCTACTCCCTGCTCGCTCAGCCATTTCCATTGCTGGCCTTCCGCGCTGGCAAAACTTCTCAGTCCCGATGTTCCTTCTATTGCCCGTAGGAGACCAGGCAACTTGCTTTTCAAGGCTTTTGCTCTCAGCATGACAAGGGCGCTCTCAACAGGAAATGCCGCAGATTAGATCCATTGGACAATCAATGGATTCTTTCTTCAATTCATCAAGTTTCCACGAGAAACGGAGATGAAGCTATGTTTCAACAGATCATCACTCAAGCTTCGTCGATAATCGGGATATCTGGGTGCCATGTCGACAACGTAGGGTTTAGGGCCAGTCAGCTTCCACCAGTTTCCGGTTCGGGGAGGGACGCTGCTCAAGGTTTGCGACTGGGCAACTTTTACATGATGTGTAATCTTCTTCTTCTTCTTTACAGAGACACTTTGGCCTGCAGCACAAAATTAAGGTGCCAACACATAAGAAGGAAGCTCCTGGTGTCTGCAAAATATACCATCAATGATTGCAGCCTGCCTCTGAGAGTAAGTGAGAATTAGACTCAAGACTTGGCCTTCTGCTTTTTGACCGTTTTCACAGTGCCCGCTTTCCCCGCAGCCATCCTCTCGGGTGCTGTCAGTGCAGACTGGGCCTTACTCTTCTGGGGCGCTTTCTTCTTCCCTGCATTGCTCAGTGCCTGCTTGTGTTGCTCTGCAGTGCCGTTGGCAACACCGCTCGGCATGTGCTGCTTGTCAACACTGGCACCGGATTGTGGCTGCCCATCTGAGCCCCTGCCACTGCCAGAAGCTGCCTGTGCTTGTGCTGCCCTCTCGAGCTCCAGCTCGCGCTTTGCAGCTTTCAGTATCCTGGACTCCCGCCGCTTCTTTGGCGCTGGTCCTGCGGCTGCTGCTGCTTTTTCCTCTGCACCACAACACACCAAGTCAGGACATTGGGACAATGACACCTGCAGGTACATCTACAACTACGTGAATGCATAAGTGCCCCGAAAGCTATAATTGATTTGAAGCAGCGGCAAGTGCTTTAGTGTCAAAACGGACCTGTCTGCTCAGGGGCAGATCTCTTGCTCCCAGCTAGCCTGCCGCCCTTCGCTGCAGCCTGGGCAGCCTTGCTGGTGGGCTTCTCCTCGGCATCGCTGTCTTCCTCCTCTCCATCCCCCACAGACGCCCTTTCCTCCTCGCTCTCTGACGCCTCCCCATCTTCGCCCTCCCCGCGTGTCTCTTTCGGCCCATTTGCCATCTTCTTCAGCTTGCACACAAAGAAACCTGCACAATCCACGGATCTCGTCATAAGATGCAGAGACATGTCAAAGTCTTTACCATATGCAATATCAGGCACATCTGCTGTAGGAGATCATCAAATGGAGAGAATGACACCTCGCTCCCCCATGAAGGTGATACAGAGACATCCCGCAAAAAGTCTGCTGTGATTGTTTGAGATGAGGTAAGGTGGCAGAACATACCATCCAGGTTGTGGACATGCGGGTAGAAGCGGCGGGACTCGGTGAGCGTTGGGTGGAAGCGGAACTCTCGGTACCTGATGTACCCCGGCCTCCCAAACGCTAGCCCAGTGGGCACCACCTTGACATGGCGCTTGCGCAGCGCGTAGTTGACCACGTTCTCATTCTCCTCCACCTGGCCATTGCACGCACCCTTTTGATGTGGTGAAACGCCGGCATGACGGATCATGGAGGGCTGAACGACAATCAGATGACCTCCCTTACAGGTGTATATTGTATGGTGTCAGGCGGCCGAATGTCCATGAAGATTCCTCATGCAAGTACACATGCAAAAGTCCTTCGCTTTCATGCTTCTACAACCCCTCTGGCTCGTGCCCTTTTCCTTCACTGTCTAGGTCGGCATTGATGATCTAGAAAAGTTGGCCGTCGAGGAAGAGACATTGGACATGGGAGAGGCGCTACCATGATGGAGCAAGTGGAGTAGACGATGTAGCCGCCAGTCTTGGAGCCGGCATCAACCAGGTCAATCGCGGCCAGCAGCAGCTGCTTCTGCAGGTGCGCGCACTTCCAGATCTCTGCCTGCGACTTGTTTGCCTGCGCGACATACACCACTGTAATGTCACACCCAGAGTGCCACCCATGCACAGCTGCGCACATGATGCCAGAGCTCAAAACAACCCCCTCTTCCTCGGTTGCTAAACATTCCCTTTTCATAAAAACCTCAGCTGCCGCCACACAACTTGCATGATGGGCCACAACCTCAGGAATGCACATGGCAGAAAAATAGAGTGTGGCTGCACTTATAAACACCATGATCACCTTTAATGAACATCTGCCTGAATACCAGCTAATACGTCATGCTGTGACCAGCATGAGTGCCCTGCCAGTGAGATGCAATGTCAGTATGTGTGGTCACACCTTCACGGTGGGGTCCTTGGCAACGACGCCTGTGCCAGAGCAAGGGGCGTCCAGCAGGGCACGGTCCATGCTGTTGGCGCCCAGCACCTTGGGCAGCTCGCGGCCGTCGTAGTTGGACACGATGGTGTTGGTGACGCCCATACGCTGCAGGTTGCCCTGGATGGACTTGAGACGCAGCGGGTTGACCTCGTTGGCAAACACAATGCCGCTGTTGCGCATCAGCGCCGCTATGTAGGTTGTCTTGCCACCTGAGCCATCCCAGCAAAGCAACCTGTTAGGACCCTTGATGACATGGGAAATTCAACTGGTGACGTGGCGGGCATGGAATAAAGCAGTCTCCCGAGCTATAAACCACGAGTACACTTGGGCCATTCCATGCTTAATCAAAACCGCATAGCTGATGTGGGTGTCTGGAATTGAGCATGGGAGGTTGGAGAAGAAGAGGTTGTGGAGGCCGGCGGTGGCACCTGGTGCTGCAGCCATGTCAAGGACCTGCTCGCCTTCCTGGGGCGCCAGCGCCATGACAGGCAGGAAAGAGGAGGCGCCCTGCAGCATGTAGTGCCCCGCCATGTACTCCGGCGTCGCCCCGACTGGCACCGGGCTCTCATACACCACCAAGCCCACCTGCTTGTTCCACGTTCAGTTCTTCAGCTGCTGGCCAACCTCTTGCAATGACTGCAAAATTTGATCGCATCCCCCGCAACCATGTGGTCACTGCCAGGCTGATAAGGCACTCCGTCGCAGCAACAGATTTGCTCACAGGCCACATGAGCTGTGTTACACGAGGGCTTTTGAATCCATGTTTGACAGACTTAGATCTCCTTTGTTTAAAATCTGAGCTGGCATGTTCATTACATCCTCAACACAGTGAAAAAAATTCAGATGCATGTTTATCTTTGGACAGGACCCAGCGTGGTGTTGCAGAGAAGAGGGAGGGAATAGCACTTTGGACCAGTTGCCGATGGGATCCAGGTTGACATTGCGTTTGGTGAGGGCGATTGCCAGCTCTTTGCGCTTTGTCTTGAGGGTGTTGGTGCGCAGGACCACGGGCCGGGGCTTTTCGTTGGCCTCAATCAGCTCCAGGGCCTCCGCCACGCTGAACATGCCCAGCAGCGTCTCCAGCATGAACCGGTTGTAGCCAAAGTACTCCTCCAAGTCCTTCTTCAGCTGCACTCACAATCTCCAACTGTTAAATCATGACGTTGACAGCTACCTTATGATGAGTGGGTAAAGCCTGGATTAGTGAACAGCTCTGTCCAGCACTACATATACATATGCTGTCATTCCTGAGGAAGACCTGTGCACACCTGTGCACTGCAGTCTGCAGGAACCGACCAGCACACATGAAAATGCACATGTATCCAGCAACAACAGGGGTGTCTAGCACAAGCTGGGTTGAGGGAAATCTTGCAAATCAAGGGCTACTGTCAGCTGGCGGGGCCCAGCCACCTGCTCCATGTAGTCTGAGCGGGAGTGGCCCTCCTCCCGAAGGTCCTGGAACTTGTCCAGCACGCGCGCAATCTCCTTGATCCGCCGCAGCACTGCGCTTAGGTCCAGAGGGCCCGCCTCCTCATCAGCTGCAGGCAGGATGGAGTACCCGGGCTCATCCTGAATGTTTGTCTGCAAGTCCCCTTCCCCCATTTCCCGCGCCTCTGCCTCTGCCTCTTGCTCTCTCCTCGCTCTGCAATAGCCAAGTTCAGTTAAATATAGTCACAATGCCTTCTATATGTCTATTCCTGTCACCTCCTTCAGCGTAACTTCTCACCAGACTAGAAAATCACAAAGTATAATCATCAGAAACATACGTACTCGACTGTCGCGAAAGACATCAAAAGCACCTGTCCGCATCAAGGATCTTGGCCTTCTTCTCAATATCCAGCATCTCATCGTCGCTCTCTTCCTCGCTGTCGCTTGCTTCAGCCTCGTCGCCATCATCATCATCATCGTCATCCTCATCTTCACTGTCATCCTCTTCGTCCTCATCTGATCCGGAAGCTGCTTCCGCTCCCCCAACTCCCCCTGACCCCACATAGACTGACAGATTGAGCCTTCACCTGCCATGTACAGAAGTTCAGGACCACGAAGTGCAGAGCGGCAGTCATCCAGACTTGGCCACACCTTCTTTGAAGATCCGGTCAGACTCATCTTCATCACTCCATAGCTCCTCCTTGAGGCTGGCAACATCCCCTTCATCTTCAACGTCTTCTAAGCTGTCCTCATCAGCAGTGCCGGGGGCAAGATCAGATTCCTCGCTGCCAAATTCGTCATTCAAAAGACCTGCGCAGAACAGAAGCTCAGACTGCTGCATAGCAAATCACTTTTGGCACCAGCAATACTTCTCTCGTAGTCAACGTGGACATACCACTGTCACTGTCCTCTGGATCCACATCGTCTGATTTCGCTTCATCTTCAGCATCTTCTCTGGGCTTGGGCTTCAGCCACCGCTTATTGCTGTCTGTGAAGCCAGGGATGACCTTGGGCTTTTTGCCCATCTGTGACATAGGCGAAATGTCACATCTACTTGTTGTCGTGCTGTCGGCATCATAATGGCTTTCAACTGAAACAAAGACAAGATTCGCAATAAGAATGCATCACCAACCAGGCGAAACCGCCAAGCAAACTGACCTTCACCATCTGAGCCGCAGGAGCAGGGCGCTGTTGCTCTGGGATCCTGCACCAAAAAAAAAAGATTGGAATCGCCCATGTCATAAAGTTCACTTAGTAACTGAAATCGATAGATCAACGAGCTTAAAGATGCACAGACGAAATGAAGGGAACCTGATCTTCGCCTGCTTGCCCCTCACTGCTGTCACTTCCTTCTTGTTCCCTTTCTTCGCCATTCTGTCCCAAAACAAGATCCTTTTCGTGTACTTTGTCAGCCTCTGGGCTCAGTCACGGGGTGCTCCAGGCCGCCTGCCGACTCTTGCGAGACTTTTCCGTAACAGTCCGGTGGCGTTCCTGTTCAAGAGCTCATACCTTCTTCCCAGCAGCCTGACTGATTCACAACTCCACTTAGTGCATTCTTTTACATGCAAAAACAACAGAAACAGCACCATTGAAAGATACAAGCAATGGTCTAATGATTGCATGGATAGATACAACGATGCGCATGCATGCACCGTAAGGCTTGCAATTGCAAGCTTGAAGCAAAACTTCAAAGTTATAACTTTAACCTTCAGGCGTCTCTAAAGCTTCTTGCAATCAAAAATATCCTTAATCTAAGTGTGGCTTCAATTTCACTTTCAGTAAGGATCTTGAGCGGCAAGTACCACAGGTGCAATATACAGCTACAAGCTACATAGTGTGATGTACAAAGTTTAAAGCCGATCGGGCTACTTCATCTTAGACACGCTTGACAAGGGAAAGGCCCTTTCGCCAGGCATAACCAACAGAAAGATCAGATGAGTGACTCTTGACTGTCTGACAAGGACAATTGCACAGATCACATTGCCATCATGACAAACTCTAAATCAACCCTGCACAAACAGTCATTTCAATCCTCAGCATTGGCTTATAATTATGTACTGCAGTGTAAACAGACCCAACACACAGACTATCTGTGCTGAGAGATTCAGCGCAACAAATCGCTCGAGTACATCATAACCAGGTAAACTTGTCATCACACTCGACTTCCACGAAAATACAAACACATGTAACAGAATACCCACCACGTCTGTAGCACAGCAGCATACGGGTGCGGCTACTGGATGCACCCAGCCAACTCTCATCACTCTGATTTCACATGATCAGCAGGGCCCCATGCTGCTCCAAAAGTTGGCTCTGACACTGCAAAATACTCTGAACGCCCTTCGCTGCTGTCATACATAACAGACTGAGCAGACATGACTTGAACATCAGCCTCTCCTTGTCCTCCAAGCAGTGCTTCTGACAGGGGCGCGTCAGCATCAATCTGCCCGGCAGCACTATTATTGCTCGCTGCCCCAAACAGATAGTGGAGGATCATGGTGCACCAGAGCAAGGGGACTTCAATCGCGGACTGGCAGCGTGCCTTGAATGCCAGCCAAGTACGCGAAATGCGAAGACTCAAAGTGAGCCTGCACGGAAAAGAAGATTGCTCAACAGGTGAAACACTTACAATCATTCTTTAGCAGGCTTTGACAAAGTATCTTGGGTACATGTGAGGTTGTTAAGATGAGCATGGCAAGGCACCTGTGGCGTGCAATGTCCGCGCAGACTTGGGTGAAGAATCTGATGAAGGTCTGCAGGGCTCTGAAAGTTTTCAGGGAAGATACGCGGACAAGCTCAACCGCATCTGCTTGCACCAGGTACCACCACGACGCCTGTGGAAACACAACAGGTCCTTGAGTGGAATCAACAGCCATTCCAACCAAGGGACACGATGGCTGTGCTGTTCCTCAATCTTCACACATCTTGCCCTCACAGTTGTCTCAGTGCATCACACAAACATGTCCAACATAGAAATGGTAACACGTCCAGTCGTGAAGATTGGTGTATTGACAGATGATGCAGCTCTTTCGGCGGGATGATCGTGTCTCCAAGTCTCCAAGTTGTGAATGTTTGGAAGTGATGCTGGGTGCTGATTCTGACGATCAGAGTCAGACATCTGATCAGCTCTAGTGGCTGGAAACGGTGTAATCGACTGACTGACTGACCTGCTCGCCAACTTGGCGGGTGCCCTGCCTCACTACAGAGGTGGCGCGCCAGCCATCGCGCATCATGCTGAACAGGACCACCAATGCAGCCCACACCACCTTCACACTGCCCCATGCCCACTGCAGTGCCGCGCCCACCATAGAGATTGGGCCCACCACCACCAATTTCAACAGCTGCAGACACAAATTCGGCCCGCATTTTATCAATGGAAAGGATGAGGCCTTAGATCTTGCGAATCAGAATCAACCCATTGAACCATATGATAACACTTGGCTTGAACACTTACTACATTCAGTGGTAAGTGTGTATATTCAGAGATTGTAAAGGTGCCAGGTACCTGGAAAATGGGCATGACAAGCTCTAGGATGACCCTGAGGAAGCCCAGCAGTGCACTGGCTGGCGGACCCAGAAGAACGCTCAGCATGTTGCCAAGGACAGCACCCCAGGCAGTCACGACCATGTGCAAGCTCGAGCCAAAAATCTGCACTGCCTCCCAAGCGCTCTGCAGCGGAGGCCTGTCAGAAAGCACTCACAGACTTAGCACCTATAATGCAGCTGAAAATACAGGTATTCACACCCTTCATCTTAAGGCCATGCAACTAGTCAGATGAGGTGGCATCCCCAATACTGCTTTAGGAAACCTCTAGAGGATTGCCCCAAACGCACCCGAGCAAGGACACAATGGGCTCCATGCCGGTGCGCAGCACAGCCCAAGCATGGCCGAGCCATCGTAGCAGCTGCATGAAGAGCTGGCTCTTCCCAAACAGGTAGGCGAAGAGGATGGACAGCCGCACTTGCACATGGCTGTCCAGCCATGCAAAGAAGGAGGATGGCACCAGCAGGCTACTCAACACCTGCACAAGAGCAATCCTCAGGCATATATGGTGCAGTATTGGTATACTCAAAACTTAAACACAGGCTTCCTTGCTGTGCAAGAGACATGGGCAAGCACCATGCTCACCTTATGCAGGTATGGCACATTCTTGATCAGGTCGTAGAAGCCCATTGCCATTGAGAACACTGAGATGGCAACAAAAAGGCAGTAGCTGACAGTGCGCATCCAGGGCCTGTAGGGCAGCCGGTAGAGAGGCATGTAGATGGCCCACGTTGGCAGCCCACTCTCGTACAGCTTCAGCAGCCGCTCATCACCCTGAGTGCACATCAAGGCTTGTCTTCTGTGACACATCTTGTGGCGTTCACTGCCCCACAGTGCCTCTTCCATGCAAGGGTGCGGATCCTCAATCACGACTCTGCTGCTTGATGTGCTTACAGTGGGAACAGCACCTGTATGGCTGGGCGTAGAATTACAGGCATGCGGGCGTCCGTGAACTGGAACGCGACAGAGCGGTAAGCATAGTTGTGGCTTTCCATGGTCCAGCAAGATGGTGACGGCCATGGTGCGCCATGCTGGCTCTCGTCCCTGGCCAGGATACCGCTCTCAGACACCACATGTTATCATGCTGACCTTTAAAATTGCTGATCGCAGGCCCCACCAGGAAGGGCAACAAATCACCTTGATAGTACGCGAAGCAACAGTGTGCTATGGAGGACAGACGGCAGCAGCACACACCCTGGGGAAGAGCCGTAGAGGCTGCCTGGAGACACAATGTCTCCATAGCTGCTGGTACTGGCGGCGCCTAACCTGGCCATTGCCTGTGCGGAGCTGTGGGAGATGCCATCCATGGAGGTGCTGCGCACATGCTTCAGGCTTGGCTCCGCGCTGTTCCAGCTATCCTGCTGACGCGTGACCTGGTACGTTGGCGAGGCTATGTGTAAGATGTCTGCATTTGTCCGCCTCCTCTGTACAGGCTGCCCCAATGTATGTCTGCCAACATCTCTCAGGGTGCCCTCACAGAAGTCCCCTGGCCTCACTGAGCCGCTCAGCGGTGGCCGCTTGATGCGCTGGCGGGGCTCAGAGACAGAGCGCTTGCCATCAGAGCTGCTGGTGCAGGAGTGAAACTCCTCAAACTGCCTGGTTGGCATGCGCTGGGGTGACAACGCAATGCTGCTCATTTCTGCTGCAGATCGCCTGCCAGGGGATACCATCGCGGCGGACGCCCTCGCCTGTTGCCGAGGGTCAAATGAAGGCGCATGCAGCCTCCACCCTTTCGGCTCCCTGGCTGGGGAGATCGCACGCGTGGAGGGACTGAACGAACCATATGCTCTGCTTTCAGCTGCCCTTCCACTTGGCCTGTGCTCCACGCTGCTGCCGGTGTCTGCTGGAAACAGTTGACCAGTCCAGGCCCGCTGATCTGCCTGTTGGGTTGTTTCGCTGGAGTTGCTGTTCCCGTTTGCATGCGACGACGCTGCTGCAACATTCAAGGCACGTGTGATGCCACTGTCGTACAAGCCCGCATGTGGGGAGACACTCCTGACTGGCCCCGCCTGCTGTGCGGCTGGTGCGCTCTGCTGCCTGCCTGTGCAGAGCCCCACTCCCATCGGGGCCGCTTGAAGGTCATCACAGCCATGTCCCATGTTCCATGATTTGTTTGGCGGGCCGGCTGTGAGTGCTGGCGATGCGCCTTGTGCGCCGCCTCGGACGCTGACATCAGGGCTGCATAGGGCTGTCGTGGGGGCCAGGCTGCTGAGATCTGCCAGACTTGGCCTGGAAGACACCGCCCACGGCTGGATCTCCATGTTGGTGGGTGGCAGCAAGTTGACAGGTTGATAGAACGTCTTCGCATCCTGCACCTGCACTCCAAGGCAGCATTTCATCTGGATCAGTAATGTTGGCAAACGACCGAGGGCACTGATCAGCATGCACTCAAGACACACTGGTCACGGTTCAGTTCTCCTGGTGAAAGATTACCGTTTGAAACTCTCTCTTTATCACTTGCTTGGCCTCCACAACAACACGGCCATCTTGACAGAGGGGGTTGCTATAGTCCATGCCACAGATGCTGGACCATTCAACCTCGAAGGCCAAGACGAATCCGCTGTCCCGGCCCCGGCTGTGGTGGAAGGGGGAAGATCCAGCAAACGGCATCTGGCGCCACATGCGCTGCAGACGCTTTCTGTGCCCCTGAAAGGGAGCATGCAGCAAATGATCAACCCTGCAGCCTCGCCAATAGTGCTGTTGCGTTGGGCAACTGGTTCTAAATCTTTTCTTGGACTGGCATGATGTGCGCAGTACTGTGTCGACAGTACGGTCCTCGTCAAATCAGCATTGTAAAGTTCCAGACATTCTCATATTTTTGTTCAAAGCTGGAGAAGGTGCATACATCCTTCGAGGGGTGCCAGAACTTGTGGTCCAGGAACACAAACTTCTCCGTGGAGTTCAGCAACAAGAGGGTCAAAGAGCGCTTCTTGGAAGCACGCCGTGTAGATCCACTGCAAGCATGAATGCAATGATGTTCAGATAGTGCCGATTCCCTCCGCGATGGCATGCACACGTTGTGTCCGCTCCATCAATTCACAGCTCGTCGGACAAAAAACCATCAAAACAACGATACTTGCGATTTGAAAACAGAGTTTGCCGCACCCGATCGACAGTGAAGTGAGTGGGAGTTCATAGTCCGCGATGCTGCCTGCATCATTGTTGTTGTCTGGCAAGGGCAGACTCTCAAACCCGACCCTTGTATTTACCATGCCAGGACTTCTGGCTGACATTCTTCAGCATCCACATGAGCTGTGGGTCAAACTTTGCCGTCTCCGTGGTCAAAGAATGGCAGAAAAGGGCAGGGCTGGGCAGGGGTCTTGAACATATTCACAGTCCATGCAGGCCCCAAAGGTTTGCTCTCGACTAACGGCATTCTGTTAAAACAGTGCATCTACAGCCATGTAATTAAGCGTGTGTAAAACTTGGGTGTTGGCCGTGCAGCCCCTGTAATGGCAGCCAAAAGGCAAGGTGGTTTTTGGGCAAACTTGTTGGGGATACAGCCTGAGAGGGAACGGTTTTCCTTGGAAGAACTCAAACACTTGCACAACGTGCTGCAGCAGAACTCGGTGGTTACAGATGCCAATAGGGAAACAGTGGTGGAGACCTTTCGTTCAATAGCAGAGTTGATGATATGGGGTGATCAGCATGACCCCCGATACTTCGATTACTTTGCAGAGAATAATCTTCTGCACCATTTCACGAAGTTTCTGGAGCATTCTGACAACAGGAAGGGGGATATTGCAAAGCAAGTCCTGCAGACACTGTCCATCCTCATCCAGAACATCCGATCCACAACGGCCATTTTCTACCTCTTCTCCAACAACTTGGTCAACGAGATTGTGGCCATGCGCTTTGACTTTGAGGATGATGAAGTCCTGGGCTACTTCATCAACTTGCTGAAGACTATTTCCCTCAAATTCAACTCGTCAACAGTCCAGTTCTTCTTCCACGACGACGGGGAAAGGTCCTCATTCCCGCTCTACACAGAGGCAGTCAAGTTCATCAACCACAGGGATGGCATGGTGAGGGCGGCTGTGAGGACATTGACCCTCAATGTCTACAGCATCAGGGACCCCGCGGTGCAGGCCTTTGTGGTCAGCAAGCCTGCAAGCAACTACTTCAATGAGCTTGCCATCTTCATTGCTGAGCAATGTCAGGTGCGAGCTTAGCCCAGTGAGTTGCATTGGCTTGCATGTCGATGACTGGGCGCCATGGTGACGACTGAACTCTGATTCGCATGCAGGCGCTTGACCGACAATTGTCATCCCTTGACGCTGGCACCTCAGCAGCTGCCTTCAACATGGAAAATGTGCTGGCAGAAGTGGAGGACTTGCTGTCTTACTGCAACGACATCCTCTGCACAGGCAATCATCATGCCTGCTTTCCTCATGTCCCCCTTTTACTGTCAATACTTTATGAAGACGAGCTACTTGACCGCGCTGCATTGTTCAACAGGGGAGACTTTTTTGAGCCAGCTGCTGCTGCAGCGGCTGTCAGAGTCCTTTGCTGGGCCCATCTTGTTCTGGCCCCTGGCGTCAGCTGGATCCAGTGAGCCATCTGATGCCGGATCTGACACCAGCCCAGACAAAGATTCGGCAGCGCTACGGGGTGAGAATCTGTCCAAAACACCCCTTACAATCGCACAAGTATTTTCCAACTTCACCTCTGCTGTAGTTTTCAACCAAGGCAGATCTCACACATCTGGCGTGGGGAGCAGTGGAGCGTGGCGGAGGTGTGAGCCCAGCCTGTGCGCTGCATGTGATGGAGCGGCTGCTCCATGTCATGACACATGGTCACTTCATCAATCTCCTGGCATCAGCCCTCCTTCTCAACAGCCCAGAGCCTTCCGTGGCCGCTTCGCCACCCAGGAGCAGTCCAGGCAGGCTCAGCAGCGATGGTGCAAGTGCAGGGGGAACCTCTCCTGGCCTCCAGGTAGGTTAGCATGAAGATGAGGCATCTGGGAAACCCCATAGATTGTGCCACAGAGGCACGAGCGAAAAGCTAGAGATGGATGGGAGGAACTTGTTGGTACAGGAACGGGCTGCCAGCTTGGCGGGCCGGTCTGGGAGCTGGGCTGCAAGCCTGACACCTGGCAGCTACAAACAGGCGTTCATGCACGCACTCAGAGGGCGCGACGTGGCTGTGAGTGCAGCGGCTGTGCGGGTGTTGTGCAGCTGCCTTTTGAATAAGTCTGTAGATCCAGACATCTTGGACGCCGCAGGTGACGATTGAGACCCGTCCCAGTGACACAGTCACTGGTGCAGCATCCTGCTTGGACGTCTACTTCCTTCTTATTGCCTTGTTCAGCAACCAATCATGATTCTGGGCAGGATTGCTGCCGCATCGGAGGCGCAAGAACAAGCAGCTGCTGGAGGAGCTGACCAGGGAGGGGAGCCCCCTGCACGACAGCCCCAGAGCCGATGATATTGTGTTCAGGGGTGAGCTGCCATTTGGGGAGCAACTACATGCTCCATCTAGGTGCTGATGGTGAACAGCGGGTTTTCTGTTTACTTGGTTGTAGCGCAAGGGAAGCAGCAAAGTGGGGTGGTCCTGCAGGGTCGGAGCAGGCCAGTGAGGAGCGCTTGCAGAGCAATGGCCGTGCAGAGTCCTCGGCAGCGAACGCTGACAGCAGTAGCAGGTTTTCTGATCTGCCTGGATCTCCTGCTGGAAGGTGAGCTTCTTCAACTGCCTCATTCGAGAGCAGGCTCCATTCCAAGGTGTCATGATGGACAAGTGCATTTTCAACCCGTGCATACTAGTTGCCTGCCAGATGTGGAGTATCTCAGATGCTCTGTGCATGTCTCGTATGGTGTCAGCATCATCAACCTCTCAATTCTGTCAAGAGTCCCACGGCCTGTTTCTTATTCCCTAATTACCTGTTCACTCTCCATGGGGTGCATGCAGTCCACAGCGGAGTGCACATGGCGGAAGGTCAGACTGGGTAGATGCCCTGTGCACACTGCTGCTGCTCCAGTCCTTGCCTTCCTCGGCCTTGTGGGGCATCGGCTGGCTCCTGCTGCAGCTGCTGGGTGCGCGCAAATCAGGTACCTTGTGCTGAATTACGTCACCTCCGACTGTTGGGGATATGCGCGTGCAACGGCAGGATCTCCAACAGAAAATGCTCTGCAGCCATCTGGTCTTCAATCTCTCACTCGCGGGGTTATCTGAGCCAGCCCCGTACGACGGTGATTGCAGGCTCGGACATGACAGCACTGCAGAAGGAGGTGCTGGAAACGGCGCATGCGCGCGGCCAGAAGGAGGTGGCGGCCGAGCTGTCAGGCATGTGGTGCGACGCGCTTGCGCTGCTGCTGGTCTCGGAATGGCCCGCCACGCGCAAGCACCTGCTCACTCCCCTGCCCCAGTCCACCAGCGTCGCCATCCAGGCCTGGATGCAGGTGCCCTGCTGTCACAGTAAAACTTCTCACACACATCAGGCCCTATTCTTATGGCCTCTGTCTGCCTATCGCCCTCAAGTGACTGCAGTATCTCAACTTTTGGTTTGCACTCCATGTCTTGTTAATTCACAACCTTCAGTATACCTTTATTCCAAATTTTGTCTTCATGGGAACTGTATTGGAAGCACACAGTTGGGGGCAAGGGGGCGTGCTTGCCAGCCCCACTGTGAGTAATGCGGATGGCCCTTGGATGTGACATGTCAAGGCATGCAGGCATGTCAGATGAGCAAGGTGGTGAAGAAGGGGTGGGCGGTGGTGGGGCTGCCTGATATGGCGAATGGGTGGCAGGCGGGTGCCCCCGGCTCTGCCCTGCTGGCCATGCGCTCGCACCACATTGTCCAGCGCTTTGTGTGCCTCGCCTCCCTTCGCCAGGTGATCACCTTCGAGCGCACCTGCCGCATGTGCATATTTACCGGCCTGTCAACACCCAACCTCCCTTCAGACCTGCCTGCTGGCCTAACAGTTGCACCAACGTGCTTGCTTATTATATTTATAGTTGTGCTGGCATGGCAGCCTCCGCATGCCATCACCAGTTGTTAGCCAGGCGTCATCGTCAGTGGCAAAGACTGGCTCAATTTAGTGCCTTGGGTATTCGGTTGCCCTGCACACTGCGCTCTGACATAGCGGAAGTGCTGGCAAACTTTCATGCTGTGACTGCGCAGGGCTTGCTCGAGGGAAGCATAGCGGAGAAGTGTCCGCTCACGCCGGTGACAGAGGAGGGGGTGAAGGAGCGCGAGGTGCGGGAGGGCGCCCACGTGGCCCTCACCTCCATGCTGCCCTGCAACGTGTCCTTCACTCGCGGCCAGGAGCGCACCGTCTACTTTGCCATAGTGGGCCTGCCAGAGGTTTGCTTCTTTGCCAGCGTACTCCACACTTGCCGTGAGCATGTATGTCCTGCATCGATGAAGTTTACCCACCAGTTTTACAGCTCAAAAGTGTGGACAGGGATGCCAACTTTCGCCGTGCAGCGATGTTGCTGGACGATGCCAGCTTGTGATGGAGAGCCATTGAGCCCTGCTGATCCATGTTGTGCAGGGGTACAGCATTGCAGCTGGAGCGGGGCCACCGGAGCCTCCCCTGGACGCAGGGGAGGTCCTGCAGGCATCGCCCAGTGTGGTCCTGGCAGAAGCCGGGCCCCGGCCGGGCGGCGGCAAAGTGCTGTCTGTGGCGCCGCTGCTGGGCGCTGCTGCCTCGGTGGACAGTGGCCACCCCAGGTGGCTGCATGTGCATGTCCGCCCGCCTGCGCGTGGGCTCCTCAAAACTGTCAGGGTGAGAGCACTCCTCCTCCAGTGTACCTCCACTGCAGGCGTCATGTGATGCATGCTGCCATGTGAGATGCCTGAGACTGACTCTGTCGCAGCCCATTGAGAAGTGGCCGGAATTCCCACTGGTGGGAGGAATGGCGCCATTGACTGAGGAATCCATATATGGAGATGTGATGTTGTGTGTGCTGCAACAGGGGGCAAGCATTGGGGGCATGGGGCAGCAGCTGCAGCGGCAACTGGTGGATGGACACTGGGTGCTGGCGTTCAGGGATGCAGGCTCTGCACAGCAGGCTGCCCAACTGGTCAGTGAACATGCCAGCAGGTTGCGCCAGCACTACTCTGCGTTTCTAGCTCCTTTGCTGAAGAGCACCACGACGGACACATGAATGGTGCCTTCACCTGTATTATGTATAGTCTCTTTTATCACGACTCTCCAGAACAGTTGAACAGTGTGGTTGTTGCACAGAGTGTGATTGAGATTGGTGGTAGTTTCTCTTAGCGCTCAATGCTGCACCAATGCTGATGATCAAAGAAGGCGTCCACCTGCTTCATCACGTCTGATATTATGACGGTCCTTCGATGAAATACTGCTATGTGGATGACCAGCGTCATGTATGAAACACGTGATGTTCCCCATATGTCATCAAAAAGTCATCGTGCATGTCATTTACATTTTTTGCATGCATTCAATGTACCGACTTGACAACAACTTGTGCCTTTTCAAATGTTGGAATGCAGACACGCCATGCCCATCATGATCAGCAGCTGGTCATAATGACAAGTGCAGAGTTTCCCTCTTCATTCCGACATTAGCAGCTGCATTAAGTCAGGATCTTTTAGCAAAGCAGTGGACACGTGTGCACACTGTCATTCTCAACATCACCAGTTCTTGTCACACTATTACAAGTTAAACAAGCAGAAATAATGCGACATATTATTATACATTACTGTTCCACAGACCAGAGCTGTGCCACTTTCCTCCAGAGGGCATCTCGCAAGTTGTACTGGGTGAGGTGCCCTTCCCTGTTTCATCAAGGTTCTGGTGCAAGGGGGTTGTCACGGCCTCCAGCAATGCATGATGATGGTGCCTTGAACCACCTGGAGCAGATCCACTTTTCTCCTCTCACGACTTTCTCAGCTGCGTGCAGTGAAGCTGGATCCTCGCTGCCATCTTCCCGGCGCGACCTACAGTTTCCACATGCCAAGATTGTGTGCTTTGGAATTCCTTTGCAGCATGTCTGTAATGGGCTAAGGGACTGCAACATACCAGAACATAATGGCACAGCCCCTCCTGGGCCTGACCCGCAGTCCTGATCCATGCTTTGACCCGCTGTGGTTCTGCCTTGCTTTGCTGCTGGCATGGGGGAAGAAAGTCGCACCGCCCTCCTCAACATCACTGCGCACAGCCATTGCATTTAGCCTGCATTGCTAGGATGCCCTGTACTTATTGGCGGGAAAGCCTCATGGCCCCGTGCAGAGGCATGTAAATCCATTGACTGTAGCTGTGACTTACTTGAGGTATGTGATAAGCGTTGCAGCACGTCTCCAGCATTCCTCTGACTTATTGTCAAAATGAGCATCATAGTACTGGCCCTCCTGCACACAAGTGCTGCGTGCTTCAGATTCTTTCCACCTGCTTGAATGAATCATCTTTGCACACACGACAATCGAACAGACTTTGTTTATAACCATATAACAATGGAGAAAGTTGAGAGGAACCTGCCTTGTATCGAGAGATTTGGAGCGCCTCTGTCACAGTCAGATTAGCTGCTTGCACAGCAGGCATCTGCAGGAGGTGCTGCACCTAAAACCACCATCAGGACTTGTTTCAAGTGCTAAATGTGAAAGTCGGCATCTTCAGCACAGCGTCCACAGCGTCCATGAGGTGTGCACCTTCCTGTCAAAGTCAGCCACGCATGGCTCGTGCTCATGTGCACCGTGCAGAAACATGCTGCTGGAGGTCCTGCCAGGCACACAGGTACCTGCCAACACAGAAGGTTCAAATGTGTCGGAAAGCCTCCAGGGGCGTCTCGTCGCAATCAAGCTCAGGGCGCTGAATCCTTCAGGCACGCACCAGAAGCTACCAATGAACTCTGCAGCAGTGGAGTGGCAAGTGTGATCAGTCCCTGCATAGCATGAGGGTGTGTCCAAGATCAGCTGCTACAGTAAATGCAGCAGCAGCATGCACACAAATGAACGTGGCTGTGCATGATTCCTGACCTGACAGTCCTCCTGGCAAAGGAAATCCTTGATCAGAAGGATCCTCGGGGATGAACACACAAGAGATATCTCGGGTTGCTTGCATAGCAGTAAGCCAGCAAGCGGGCTGGTCGTCACCATGCATAACTTCAGCAGGGACAGATGAACTGTCAACCTGATCTCATCCCCATGCCAATGACCTGGCATCTTCACCGCTAGTGCACCTGCTTTCCATTAGATGAAGGATCTGTATTCGCTCACCACAGACAAGTACTTTTTGTAAGCTGGTCAGCTTCTCACTTAAGAACCTTTGGAAAGCATTAGTACCTGTGCTCGGGTGATCAGATGTGAAGATTGCCTTCAAACAGCGGCCTGCACCACATCCAGCGACAAATATAAATATGTATGAATGGTTCACGAGACATGCAAAGCTTGTTCGTTGTGGGATGAAGCTCGACAGTTGACGAAGTTCAGAAAAATGAAAGACCCACCTGGGCTTGTGCAAGTATGGCTCTCCTGGATAAAGCTGACAGATACAACGTACTCCAGCAAAATCCCTTGGTGCTTCCTCATGCTCACTGAATCCAGACTCTGCACCAGCCAGACATCACACACTGCTAGATAAGAATGGCGAGGGCCATTTCAAGTGCGCATTTTCAGGTTGGTCAGATCTAGCATGATTTGGTGGCTGCAAGACATGCCTCAAGGAAGATATCCAGCTGATGGTGGTCTATGCCATCAAGAGCGCAGCAAAGTTTCCTGCACACCCCATGCACCGCTCATGAACGGCAGGTGTGCCAATTTAATTCCAGAGCCTGCTGATAATCACAAGTGCCATGTGACTTGATGCATGCGCATCGCTCGCACCATGTACATGTCTCTTGAGCAGCAGACGATTTGGAGTTGTGCCAGTTTGGCAGGTTGAGTGTGAATGCCTCGGAGTGTACTTGTACAACGGCACCATCACAGCCCGGACTGGCTATGGCAAGGATCCAATCTGCATGACAACTATGCAGATGAGAGATCACTGCTTGTGGAGCATGATACTAACGTGCTCTGCTTGTCATGTTCCGATCAGATCAGATTCTTACCAACACCATTCTGAGAGCGTGGTAAAATCTTCTGGGGACCTCTGGAATTGAGGAGGGTTCCCTTTGCTTGAAGAAAACTCTCTCCCGTGCGATCATCAACATTACTCTTCTTGGAGAGATGGAGATCTTCAGAATGGAAAGATGCAGGGCACAAGCGTTTCTTCGGCGTGTTGGAAGTGCACGTCGCTATCCTTGTGAGGCTTCCTTCGGCAATATCACTTGTTGCAGTCATGTCGCTACCGTCATGTGGAGACAGAATCTTCAAAACAGAGTCAAAGCAGCGTGCAAAAGACGTCGTCCAAGGAAACTCATTTTCTGATTGTATGCCGTGTTACTTCATCCAGCCATTCTGCATGCAGCCCTAAATGGACTTGGTACAAGCCCCCTGATACCTTCCATGCAAGGGGTTTGGCAAAACCTTGTATGCATTCCTACTGCCAAAACTCCATTTCACGAAGAAGTAGGTCCAGCAGGAATATATACATAGATGATGCACGTTGGACATATGTGTACACGTTGGACATACGCAGTACTTATTTGTGGGAGTGCCCTTTTCTGCAAGCCTTATCACCTGTTAGCATGGGCTCTGTGGGATAGGAGAGCAGATTAATCATATCAATTATCAAATAAAGATATATTTTACACTGTCCTGCCACAAGATTGAACTTGCAGGACCTGTCTAAAGGTGCATATGCGCATGCATGCAGTATCTCCGAGGTTGAGTCAACACATCTACTAGATAGGTAGCACCTCAAGCTGACACTGGTATGCCACTGGTGGCATCTGTCAAGGCGCAGCTGGCGCCTATGGTCATGGCAGCATTTAGGAACAAGGAACATGTCCTTCTCGCGATCCTCCTGATAACTGAAAGGCAGCTTGTTACCATGCATGCATGGAGCACACAGAATGGATGGGCAAAAACACACATGTAGAAACGCTGCAGATGCACTGCAGTGCATCAGGTCCATGTACACATCAGCTTCACATCTGCTGAGGAATTGCAAAAACAGAACCTACTCTAGGCACATGCATTGAGAACTCATCGTGCACTTCTTTTCTGCATTTTTCCTGTGCCTTGAGGCTTCCAATTCAAGAAGTAGCTGCACAGTGCCCAAAGATTTCCACTGTACACGCGAGGAGGGATTGATTTCAGGCTGAAGCTTTCAGGGCGTGCAGTTCTGGGTCACTGATATCCGCATGCTTGTTTTCCATGTGAGACGTGTAACGACGCACTACATCATGCATGGTACGTACTGCAGCCACCCTGACATCGAATCATCTACATAACGGAGCAGCCAACGCAGCCAGTCTTGCCGGCCCTTGCCTGCCTGCCTGCGCCTGAGCGACCTGCCCCGCCCACATCATGGGCCGCGTTGTCGCCAGCCCTGCAGTTGATGGTCGGCAGTGCCGCAGACAGCTTGTCTGATGCCTGGCCAGCCATCCCCCGGTGGAACACTTCTGCACTGGAGCGCACACGAAACCTGCCCTGTGCATCAGGAGTGCCTCGCTTGTCCTGGCTGGCATCGCTGGACATTATGTCGCTGGCGACATCAGGCTCAATCCAGCCCTCCTCCAGCTTGTGCTTGAGGGCGGTAGCTGCTGTCTCTGCCGGAGGCACAGCCTTGCCAGACCCTGCCGATGAGGGGCGCTCAGATGATGTGCTTGTTTCCCTGGAAATGCTGCGAGACAGAGCATCATGTTAGAGTGCATCCTCGCAAGTCAGATGAGAACGGAGGGAATGGCATGGGATAAAATGGTGAACAGATCAGCTTAGACATGTACTGTGCTTGCGTGCAAGTCAAGAGACAGGACTATGTGGCACCTGCTGCTTGCATTCCATCCGCTCTCCCTGACTGTCTCCTTCTCTGACTTCTGGACCTGGGGAGGCAACTCGGCGTCCTGACTTGTAGACTCTGGCTTCAGACTAGGGTTTGTGCGCCTGCCATTCATTGCCACCTTTGCTTTGACTGTTGGACTGGCAACAGCCTGAGGAGCTCTGCCACTCTGCTTTTTCACAGCTGGCTTGGTTGGTGTCACTTCTTTCTTCTTCACAGGTGGCTTGCTTGCTGGTGAAGAATCCCATGCTGGTCTGTTTGTGGTACGAGGCTTTCTCTGCGTCGAAGTTTTGCCCTCTGGTGTCCTGCAACCGACCAAGAAGGGTCACGTGAGTAGTACTGTGTGTCTGCATAGGTTTAGGTTGGTAAGGATCTGACTCTTCAAGACCACAAGTGCTTCACGGAAAGTAGCAGCATTATCGAAGGTGTTCAAGCAACCAGTGCTCTTTTAAATCTCTCGTCTGATACAGCTGGCTTTGACGAGTTCTGACCCCTGCAAATTTGATACTCCTCTACATCTTGATCTATACGCCCCTTCGAGCTTATATCAAGGGTAGAAGGGCCCTCAGGAAGGCTAGTCTGTCTGTAAGCATTTCACGACTAAAGAAATTCTCAGATGTCTCAGCTCACCTTGACAATGTAGACTTGTCATCAACAGCTGAAGTACTGATACTGGGGCCTGGTGGATCTCTGCTTGCGAGAGGCTGTGGCTGTGAGGGCTTCAAAGGCTCCATCTTCAGTAGCGACTACAGGCAACTATTTTTCACTTCTCGCAGAGGTGCAGGGGTTGTGGTTTGTAAAGTGCCCCGAGCGTCACTGAAATTCCTAAATCCCCCAACGACACCAGCCGGTTTACAGTTATTATCGCCTGCCTTAAAAGCCGCAGCCAGCCTGAAAGCATCGCAAAAGGATCCAGGGGAAGGCTTTCCAATCTCCCACCATTCCCAGAACACACCAAGTTTTTGTTGCTTCCTTCGCTTCTCTGACGCCGAAGACCAGATGTTGATCTACAAAGATCTTCTCTCAGGTGCGTTCTGCACGTCTTTGGGTTCACTTAGTGTCCTTCTTGATTCTTCCATCATCCAGAATGAATCTGGATCATTTGGTGTGGTGTGCAGGCGATGAGCTCATCTCTGACAGCTATGACATGAAGGAGTCTGAGGATGGCTTCTTCTTCGAGGTTGATGGCAAGGTAGGTAGTCTTATGGTGTTATGGTTTTCCGGACTGAATCGCAATTTTTCATGACTGTTTGGGCATGTACGCGAAATGTGGAGACGTCTGCGCTCCAACGCGACCACTGTCCCCTAACCAAGCATCTCAAGATTTGTGTCGCCTTTTGTTTGGACTTCAGCAAGCAGATCTGTGACATACAGTGGGTCACTGTTGGCGATGTGGAAGTGGACATCGGCGCCAATCCATCTGCAGAAGAGGAAGAGGAGGGCGTCGATTCTACTGCACGCAAAGTCGTTGACGTTGTGGATGCTTTCAGACTCAATGTGAGTACTGGAACTTAATACGTGCAGCCAGATAAATTCATCACCTTACAAAGAGGTCACTTCCGACGTGAAGGCAACTGTGCTCCATCACTTTCATAGTTTTTTTTTGGATATCCTAAATGGGTGCTTAGGTATGTTTTCTGTGCTCAGGAGCAACCATCTTACGACAAGAAACAGTTCCTTGGATGGGCAAAGGCAAGCCTCTGTCTAAATGTTTTGCAGCCCCTGTCCCATTCCATTCCAAGAATGACTATCCATTTCCAAACAAAATCTGCTAGTTCCACAGCTGTAGAAAGACCGTCAAGTGCCCTTCACAGGAGTGGTTGAAGAAGGTGCTGGAGAAGCTTCCAGAAGACAAGAAGGATGAATTCAAGGAGAAGTCTCAACCAGCAATCAAGTTCCTGATGAGCAAGATCAAGGAGCTGCAATTGTGAGTTAGTGCTACCTTCCCTGCAGGACACTCTAATCACAAATTTACAGGCTAGTTTATGATGGCAGTCTTCGCAAAGGTTTCTGTGTATTTACCTCCCTGTGTTTTTGGCTGGGCGCAGCTTCCTCGGAGAGTCCATGGACCAGGAGGGCACTCTGGTCTTTGCATACTATGCTGACGGCGCCTCCGAGCCAAAGTTCCTTTACCCAAAGTACGCGCTGGATGAGATCAAGGCATAACTTCTCAGATTGTCACCTTACCAGCAGGCTGCACATGGTCTCTGTGGATATGTGATCCGCTGCCGCATATGCGTGAAAGTCTTTTGGGTACACTTCACATTTGTGAACATCATGGGAGAAACAAGTACAGTAACCATTCCGTCGTCTTTTATGTCCGTGAAGAGCAGGAATTTCACTTCGTTAATGGGCGGCTTGATTCACAGTCAATCTGTAAGTGGTGTCCTCATATGCGGCTCTTCCTTTATGGTGCAGCCCAAATATGGCTCTTGTCTGCAAAAGAAAATGGAAATGGGCAGGACGTCTTTTCATGCTCCTGAAATTCTGCACGTACACATGATTGCACTACAGCATTACGATTTGATAGCTATGATGGCATCATGATAATTCGCAACTGGATATGGAAGACGCTCGGAGACTTCTATGTGCATCTCCGAGGTCTGAGTCACACACTTGACACAAACAAACATTCCAAAAAGATTCTGCTGGAATGAAGTAAACTCGAACACCACTGCTGTACAAATGAAGATGTTAGGGCCTCACGTTCTCAAACCACAATCATTCTCGGATGTGAGCAGTTGACTTCTCGCGGATGATTACTTGGCAGCCATCAGCTTCTGAATCTCGTCCAGGGAGCGCCCCTTGGTCTCCACAATCTGTGAGTTGGTGAACATGACGGTGATGGCGCAAATGAGTGCAAAGAAGAGGTACACCCCGGAGACGCCCACTGCGGCCAGAGCTGGGAGGAAGAGCTGGCCGATGGCATAGTTGAACACCCAATGGGTTGCGAGCGCCAGTGACACAGCACGTCCTGCGCATTGCACACCCAGCAGTTGGAAAATCCATCCTTAGCCTCATTGATGTCTCCTTGCAAGGCCTGGCTATTAACCTGTGATTCATGCAAGAAACTGATAACAGACTCATCACCACTTGGCAACCTGAGAGGTGAGCTGAGGTACCAACCCACGAATATTAATGCAGTTCAGAAGCATTGACAAGCATTGACTAGTTCAGGTCAAACATGCAGAGCTGAAGGATAAAAGGACTTAACCCTCAGGGATAGCTTTGTGGCTTTGAGTAGGAAGCGAGCATGCACCTCTGAGTCGTGCAGGTGTGATCTCGGGGACAAGCAGCCCCGGCACTGGCCCGGCGCCCAGTGCAAAGCTGATGACGTAGGCGACTGTGCCCACGATGGCCACGGTGCTGCTGAGGCCTGCCAGCTGCTTGAAGCCCAGCCCCGCAGCCATGGCCAGCATGGAGATGCCCATGCCCGAGAAGGACAGCGTCAGCAGCTGCTTGCGGCCGGCGCGGTCCATCAGAGAGGCCGCCACCACCGTCGTCAGAACATTTGTCATCTGCACTGCCGCGCTCGCCAACGCTGCATTTGTGATGCCCGCCTGCGCACAGACACCCTTTGGGACGTGCAGAGCAACAATGGCCGGCACACGCCACTCCATGATTGTCAATGCCTTCGCCATGATGCACGTTCAAGTGATCTGACTTGAGTGCATCAGAAAAGCAACAACGGATGTGGCCGCACCCTTAAGGCTAGTGTTGTTTGTGGATGCCCAGGCACTGGCCTTCATGTGAGGTCTTTGTGAATTTAGTATTGGAGCAGGGAAAGGGCGGGACTGGGGAAGGCTGCACCTGGGCAAAGACAGAGGAGGAAAAGTAGACGATGGCGTTGATGCCGCTGAACTGCTGCAGGAGGAATATGGCGCAGCCGATCTTCACACCCTTGTTGCTGAGCAGCTCACCCATGCTGACGGGCTCTTCAGCTGCACTGCCGCCCTCCACATCTGCACCCAGTCAACAGACACTTTGCATGCAACCACAGATTCTGCACTAGCACAACACACCGCTGACATGGAAACCGGCAACGTGCAGGTTGGTTGCCCATGAAGTGTGAGCTCATTTGACCGCGAGCGTGGAGCACTGACCAGTTTTGGAGCTGCCTGCTGTCAGTTCAGCCGGTCCGCCTGGACCCCAGAGCTTCTCAGCGGCTGCCTCAGCCTCCTGCGTCCTGCCCTTGGAGAACAACCACCTTGGGCTCTCGGGCGTCACAGTGAGGCCTGCAGAAACACAAAAGAATTCTCGTATACAAGATTCCTCCCACACACCGTACTCCTGACAAAGCTTGATGTTCATTTGCAGCAATCTCTTTCACCACCATATCCAGCACATCGCATGTTAATCCATGCGGTGTGTCAACAAAGGAAAGATGTTGAAGCATACTCACCCAGAGCCAGGAGAATGGGTGGGATGGAGGCCAGGTAGAACATGGTGCGCCAAGAAGTGGCAGGGATGACAACATTGATCACGAGAGCAGCGACAATGCCGATGCAGATGACGAGCTGATTGATGCTGCCAAGCGACCCTCGCACCTTGGTCGGCGCAATCTGCACACCATCCAGCCCACGTCAGATCCCACACACATGACAAAAATTCATGACCGAATGGCTTAGAAGCTGTGAAGCTACACTGGCTCATGCAACCGGAACAGATGCTCTGTAGCAGGACAACGTTTCTCACCATCACTAAGAGGACATTATGTTGGCGGCACACAACGATCACTTGGAATAGTTGCCGACAGAGTTCCCACATGGCATGCAGTCCCAGTGGTCTGCCACAAACGCCAGTGCACATTGATGTGCTAGCGCGGTGCAGATCAGCACGGAGGGGATCGAGAAGCAGATGACCTCAGAGATGTACAGGGGCACCAGGGCGGAGGCGAGGCCGATGCCGATGCCAGACAGCACACGGCCGGCGATGATGCCGGTGAGGCTGGAGGCGGTTGCGGCCAGCAGCGCGCCGCCCAGCAGGGGGATGGCGTCAAGCAGCAGCGTTGTCTTGCGGCCCAGTGAATCCGCCAGACCGCTGCCGCCCAGACTGCCCACTGCAGCACCTGCCAGCAGGCTGCTCACCACCTGCAACAGACAAGACATGCTCGTGAAGATCCTGCTCTTGGGGAGGCGGCCCAGAGGGGCTTCTGCCGAACACATGAAGGCATCCGGTTTGCGGATAGCTGACGAGGGTGGAGGGGTCCTTAAGATCACTGTCCTGTCACTCAAATCTGCCAGAAATGGTGCGAGAAAGATCAAAGCTATCACATCAATCTGGCCCTCTGCTCTGAGATGACTCCCATAGTAACCTAAATAACAATGGGCACCGACATATACAGAACATATACAGAAGCATGCAGGAGGAATAAGTATCTCGAAGGAACTACTTCAGGGAAAGTATGTGGAAGAGGCGGAAGGCACCCATTCGGGCGAGGGTGAGGTGATAGCATGAAAAGCATACCGTGCCCTGCAGAGCAGCATTGCCTGCAAAGCCCAGATCAGCAGCTATGGCATTCAGCGGTCCATTGACAACCCCCAGATGGTAGCCAAATGCCAGGGCTCCGAAGCTGGCTATGCTGACAGCCCAGAGGACAGGAGCAAGAGAGGCTGGCTGAGGCGACTCGGACACGTCTGCCGTTGCCGCACTGCGAGCCACTGGCAGATATTCCCTCTTATGGTCTGGCTCATTTCGTAGGTCACCTGCTGAACAATGAAAATGAAAGCCATCCGCGAGCAGGTAGCGGGTTTCCAACAAGCAGTCTACAAAATCAGCAAACACCCGAGGGATCATGTGATGGGACGCTTGCGCAAGGATTGGTGTGTAAGCAATTTTGTCATCCAGTTCTTTTGCAATAGCAAAAAAGAGCTCATCAAGATGTATAGATTAAAACAATACAGGCACTCATGCTGTCTCCTTATATAGTACTTAAGGATCGCAATGGTTTCAACATTATTTTGGAGCCATCCGCATGCAGCGAAGCACCTCTTGCGCGCATGTTATTTGCTCGGGAGAAGTATGGTGGGGGCATGCACGATGCGGAAGTGGACCCAGGTGTCCTTCCCCTTGCCACGTGCCTGAACTTGCCGTTCACTCTCTTTATGACATTACTCCGGGAGTGGTCTCTTGGGGAAAAAAGAGAAGCTGTCCCGCTGCTGATCCCAACACTAAGCATACCAGCTTTTGTTGCTTCTTTCGCTCACGGGTTCTTATCACAACTCTGTCCTGTAGCACAACAGCATCAAGATAGGCACAAGTTTGGATGAAGACAGTCCTTCTCATGTCAAGTTCCCAAAAAAATCCTGATGAAGGCATTGGCCTATGTAGGCGCTTCTTCCTGTCCATGCTGTGGAAGCTGACAGAAGTCGGTGGAATCTTGGCGGTATCTGCATGAGTTGAGAGAATATAGCCTATCGGTTGCACAGCTTCAAGACTCTACAACAAATTCATATTGTGACACCCGTAGGCTAAGTACACATGGGCCCACAGAAGCCGATTGGCTTCTGATCAGAATCTCATGATAGCCATAGCTTGCAAGCTATCACATGGTGCATGCATGCGCAGGCTTCAGGTGCAGGAAGCTTCCAAGTCATCAGCATCCGGGGCATCCCTAATTATCTATCACATGATGATCATGATGTCGTGATCAAGGCCGCCGCCTGCTCGTTGGCTTGCACATACGGTTACCAACTGGAGCGGTGAGGCTCGGACCGGTCAGCCTCATGAGTGTACACCGCCATAGAATCATGATAATATCATACATGATAGTACTATCAGACCCACTAGTGGGAGGCACTCACTGTCAAAGCGAATAATTTCTAGCCAACTTGGTGCATATTCATGCGGAATTTGAGTTTCCGGATTTGGATCCATCTGATATGAAAAATCACATGTATGTATACTTTAAAGCTGAGTCTTGTGCTATCATTGGATCGGCAGCAGCACTTCGAAGTCATCTATCTATCTGACTTCACATCAGCGCTAGGAAGCAACCAACACATGTTACTCCGACATCCCAACAGAGTGATCACATGTGCATACTATTGGGTTTCTTTTTAAAAAAACAAAAAAAAACACTGACTTGGCAATTGCCAGGCCTACCTACCTATAGAAGCTACTTCCAGTACTTGGCTAAGAAGAGCACTTGTAGTGATAAAATCAGGACATATCTTTATTGAAAATGCAAACACCACATCCACATGCACCCAAGGAATCTAAACCTTTAGGAGAAACTTCAATTGATAGCATCAATTTGATACTTGGCAAGAAGCCATTGTTTACTTCAGAGCCCAGCTCAAGAAATCTGCCATCTTGCCAGAGATGATGGATACACACAATGTACAGTAGATATGCTTGCAATGCCTTACAAGGCTGTCTACACAGTCATGTACCTCGCGAGAGATGCTCTCAGGGATTCTCCACAACAACCCTGACCACCTCACCATCTCGTGCCTCTGCTTCATCATTGAGAGAGTGATCGTTTGAGAGTGCAGCTGACTCTGCTCCACTTGGGGGCCCTGCATGCACATGGTTGTCGTCAGGCTCAAGAAAGAACTTTGGAATACATACCAAGTGCCATCCTCAGTGCACCCTCACAACCTGCCGTGACTGACTATTGACTAGTGCAGCTTTTGTACCTGATGGCATCTGTGGCAGCCTAGGGGGGCTGTGCTCCTTCCGTACAGGTGGGGATGTTGCAGAGCTGGGTGCCTCCTTCTTGCTGCGCGATGGCAGCACTGGAAGATCAGCGAAGAGGGCTGTCAGCGAGGGGCGGCTCAGGCGCCCCGAAGGCACTATCTTCTGCTCGGCCGACAGCCCTGCCATAGCGTTTGCCGCTCTGTCGCTGCCGCTGGCGTTCTTGCTGCCTTGGGCTGATGCAGGAGCAGCATCTCCCTGGCTGACTAGCTGCAGAGCTGGAACCCTTCTCAGTGCCGTGGACGTCACGCTGCTGCTGGCGCTGCCGCCATCGCGTGGCTCGGATTGCGCTCGCGACAAGCTGCCGAACGGCGAAGCGACTGCGGTGAAGCTGCGCGGGTGGTGCTGCCCGGGCTGAGAGTCCCAGTATGCGGCACCGGCCGCTGCGCTCTGCTGCATCGCTTTCCACTCTTTCAAGAGGGCATTGCCCGTCAGGCCTGACACCGTGTTGGTGCCGATGCTGTACGCGGACAGCCCCGCTCTCCATGGAGCTCCTCCTGGCACAGGCGGCCGAGGCGCGCGGGGTGTCACTGCAGGACTGCGCGACTTGGAACCCCTGCACACATGTACACCTGTGCTCAGCAGGGGAGGCTGGAGAGCCAGAGTTAGAGCATGAAGACACGAGTCGATACTGCAGACCAAGGCGATGGACTTGGGGAGAGCATTTGGAATACCTGGGCAGCAGTGGTGAGGGCATGGACCCGCCACTTGCAGTAACGCTGGCGGTCCTCGACATGGGGCTTGTCTGCCCATCCAACTCAAGTAAACCCGACCCCTTCCGATGCTCCCTGCAGAGCAGCAGATGCTCACCATGTGAAACACACAAGTAACCTTGGACTCCAAATTTAGAGTGCATGCTTGACAAATTTTAGGCTCACTGTGAGGAGGAAGGAGGTAGGATATGAACTCACCCGGGGGTGTTATCCAGATCCGCTGATTGTGCGGTGCGCGGAGCACTCAGGCTTCCACTCAAAGGACGGGCCCCTCTGTGCTGCCCCTGTGCGTTTCGTGCATCTGCCAGCTGCTCAGACCACTCGCGCAGCAGCTGTGGGCCACTGGCGCCTGTCAGAGTGTGGCTGTTGCTCCACCTGGGGGCGCCATCCAAAATGCCTCGTTAGCACATGCCGCCCAACCCATCCAACGGTCATTGTTTTTATGAACGCGCCTTTACAGATTAAGGGCATACCTGGACCGTGGGCTGGTGGGCCCATGCTGCGATGCATCTGCACTGCTGTCCTCGAAGCTGGGGAGTCCCTGCATAAGTCAGCAGGACATCTGCGTGACAATGTCAAGCATATGCGCTGAAAGCTTAGACACTCTCACATATAAATATACTTGCAAAGGCATTCATCATAGAAGGTGCAAAAGGGTGGGCTGACCTGGGATAGCGCATGGGCAAGGCTGACATGCTTCTTGGAGGCAGTGCTCGGTGCAGTGTCAAGGGGCGAGGAAGCCTGATCGTCCGTTGATGTGTTGCTGCTGTTCGACTGCACATCATCAGCCTCCTCTGCCTCACGATTGAGTTCTGCTGGAGCAGAGCGCCTGCAAAATTTGGGTGCTGAACTTTTATAGTAGCATGCATTTCAAACAGCAGACCTGTGGCCACAGAGCAGGATACATGCATTGATGGGCTGTCACACATTCGTCAGATCTTCTGAAGTTTCTCATAGTGTCAGCAGCCAGTAATGATCAGCGACTAGGCAATACCTCGAAAGAAACTTGAAGGCGCCATCATCGCTAAGCAGAGCTGCAGCACGTTGGGCAATTTGGGCCCCGCCCATAGATGGGCGTTGGAGGCCAGTGTTGAAGGCGCTGGAGCCGCCAAACCAGAGAGGCAGCAGCTGGGGCTGTTTGGAGGCCATGCGAGCAGTCATGCTGGCTGTGGCCATCTGCTTTAGACTCAGGTCAAAGGTAGGAGGCAGTTCCAGCACCTGCAACCCCGCACCAAGCTGCTGTCAAGAGTCTCCCGGAAGTTGTCTCCAGAAAGGAAAGAAACTGGCAGTCTGTAAGTGTGAATATGAGATGCATGCTTCACAGCCTGTGGACATTTTGCTTGGCTAGATTGTCTGTCCAGAGCACAGAGATGCCTCACCTTGACATCTGTTGTGCACCAGTAGAGAGCAGGGGTGGCGGGGAGCATGCAGGGCCCCTCGTACACCTTGGACAGGGACCTGTCAAGGCCTGTGTAGTGGACTGTGCCTGTGACAAGGAATGCTGAGCCTGCTACGCGCAAGTAGTCCACGCTCCTGACTGACACCAGCTTTGACAGCCTGCCCCACAACTTCACGGTCATACTTTGTTGGGAAAATTCTGCCAGAAGTCCTGACACAATGTACCAATGTCCAGGGGTATAACTCGAGTTGAACATCCAAATGATCAATGCCCTGCGAGAGAAAACCGGCTGCATTACCTGAACAATGTCTGCAGTTCATTGAAGGAGAAGTCTTTGAAGGAGGGGTCCCTGCTGATGAGCGCCAGTGCAGCGCCGCATGATTGCCAGGCACCGCTGTTGACCCCATCGTAGAGTCGCATCAGCTCCTGCAACAAGGCAAATGACCTTTGCTCGGCATGGGCACAAACTATGGCTGACCAAGGCTGGACATGATTGCCAGTGAAGTCGTGGAAAGGAGTAGTGAACCATCTTGGTACCTTGAAAGCCACGAAGGGGATAGAGTAGGCCTGCACAATTGTCGTTGCTTCCAGCTTGGTGAACTGATCCTTCCTTGGGAGCACAGGCCAAGCGCACAGCACGGCTCCAGGCTCTGCGAACAAGAGATTGGTGACTTCCAACGTACTCATGACTGTAAGATCAAGCGGGAGATAAACTGGTTGGTGTAGCTGAGGTCCAGCAGGCAGGGGAGGGTCAACCTGCCAGGTATGTTCTGCTGTCAGGATAGTGCAGGCGCACGCAGCCACGGAGCAGCACAAAGAGTTGCTGTGTTTGCCCACTGTCCAGTAGTTCACCTTTGTCGTAGACCTTGAGAGAGGCTTGGCTCAGCACCTGCAGGCCGCTCGCTACACTGTCACCATTGCCAACAACAAAGGCTACATCTAAATAACTGAAATTTGCTGCAGCAATAGCAAGACATCTTCTTGTGCTTCCTTGGCCACCTATCAAGAGGTATATTGTACACCATCATAACACAACATACCTCCTTCCTGAACCTCTTCTCGGGGACGCCAGCCAGCAGGGGATGGGCAGCCAGCATGGTGTGTGGTGGCTGGATGTGGAACTGGGGAGGAAAGTAGTGCAGCTTCTTCAGCTTCTGCTCCACCAAGTCATTCATGCTCTCCACCTCTTGGTCCTCCACAAGGCCTGCACAAACCAGAGCAGCATTGGGCATGACATGCCGCCAGAATGCCATGCCATTGCTTTAATAATTTACAAGGTGAACGGCATCTGGCATAAGAACAAACTATTGCATGGGTCTCAAAAGCAAGCAGTACCTGTCTTTGCAACATCGCCGATGTGCTCTGCCTTGTGCAGCAGAATCTCTTGGGCAAGTTGCTTGGTCTTGATGGAAGTCAGAACTTCCGGGTATGAGCTCTTGATCAGTGCAATGAGTCTCTGGGCCTTCTCACACTCTGAACGGCTCTCCAGAACCACCTGCAAGTGTTGTTGCATTCTAAGATTCTGCTCCGCCAGAGGGGAGAAAATGGTGGATCTGCTTCCTTGCTGAGCAGGAGGTCAGCGCAGCAGGTAGGTGTCTCGAAAGCCAGTAGGGCACCTGGTTCATGACGTTCTTCTGCATTGCCAGCAGAAGTTGCTCCAAACCAACGTCCAGGCCTAGGTAAGCACTGCTGCCACCATTTGCATCCAGATCATCCTGTGGAAAGCAGATATGTCTCACAAGAACTCTGCATCCCTTGAATACTCACTAATCTTGGAAAAACTTCATGGCTGTAAGCCATGAACGACCATACTGTGAACATCAGAGGGGTGGCTTGCCTGCAGAACTCCGTAAGTGGCCAGATCTTTCAGAGTGATCTCGTGAGCATGGCAGAAAGCCAATGCCAGCACAGCTATGTCTTCCAGCTTGCGGAAGAAAGTGATCTGAATCAGCTTCCCTAGCAGCGGAAGGTGCGCCCACCTGCCAGCAAGTTAGTGCCACCTTTAGGGGACAATTATCGTCAACATTCAGAAGAACATAAGGTACAATGCAGCTTATTGTCCGCTCATCCGTTGTTCTAAGCAGAAGGCTAGAAGACCAGTGGGACAGATCAGGCAGCAATAAGTGCACCTTTGAATGTATTTGATCCAAGGACTGACGCGGGTGGAAGATTTCAAAGCTGCCCAATCACAGAGAGGCTTCTCCACATTGTCCAGCGCTTTGTCGGCGCATTCCTGTGACAGAATATTGTAACAGCGTGTGTTGTGACTAACTCAGGAATATTGCAGCTGTAATAATAAATATGTTTCTTGAAGAGGGCTCACCCGCAACTTGAAGACCTGGTCACTGCTGATGAAGTAATCATGAAAAAAGTCATTGTAGGTCTGCCGAATGGCCAGCAGCAGGCGCGATCTCTTCTCAGCAAGCAGCCCATTCCGATTCATTCTCAGCGCAAGAGCATGCAGCTTGGCCTCTGCGATGCCACTGAATATGATGAGCACAGAAGCAACAACATAATGCGTCGACTTGAAATGCGACAGTACAAAGTGCAGTCTAGAGCTTCAGTGAGCAGAATAGATGGGCCAGAAGTGAGGGGGTAAAAGAGGGTGGCACGAACCAATGTGGTCCTGGCTTTGATGATGAAGGTGCAGCTTTGAGACATAGCGCTTCAACATGTGGCCCACATCCAGCGTGGTCAGCTGCCTGAGCAGGTGATAGTCTGGGTCTCCCAGGAGGCGATCATAGCCAGCATAATCTAGCTTCTTCTCACCATGCGCCTCCACTTCATGGAGCAAACGCTTCAAGAAGCCCCTCTTTACCGCAGGTGGCTTTACCAGGCCCATGAACTGCAGGAAGACCAAAGCACGACAGCTCAGACATGTGCATGCAGCTTGCCTGCTGCACAAGGGTCTCATGTGTGGATTGTCTCAGCCAGCAGAAATGTGACACAGCTCCCCTGCAATCATTATTGCTGCTTGCAGCAACGCAATATGGCGAGACCTTCAGAACTACTGCATGAAAAAGCGGACCTGCAGAAGAGGGGCCATGGTGGAACCCTGAACGAGCGTGGTCAGAAAAGCCACTATTCCCATGAAGAAGAAGGAGAGTGTGCGGTAACGCTCATCAGAAATTTTCTGATCCAGCAAAACGAAGAGGGACAGTGACAGCCCCACAGCACCACGCAGTCCCGACCTGTGAACATGACACATATTGACTCACCAATGATGAGAACTCATGTAAAGACGACAGGCCAGGGCCCTGTCTTCAATGTTAACCGGAAAAGAAAAACTCTCACCATGACAGCACCGTGGCCTCCTTGACAGTCAACCCGTAGCCTGAACGTCTCAGAAAGGGCCAGAAGATCAGAAAAAGCAGGCCACGGATAACCTGTGTACAGCAGCAATATCAGTCTGCGTTGCACGCAACAGCATCAACACAAGCCCTCAAGTCATCGCATAACACAATGTACTTACCACCAGATACACCCAGAGGAGCAGAGCATAGCCATAGTCTGCAGGTTGGATGTAGTCAGCCCTGGTGGTTGAACTCTCCCAAATTTTGCCAGTGATGATTACACCGGACAGCACAAAAATGAGGGTGTTTGCCAGGAACTCCAGTTCCTCCCTGCAACAGACCGTTTTTGAAATCCTTGTGGAAGCAAGCAATATCCTGCCACAGATCTTGACCATGCTGTGATCAAGCCAGAACCTACCAGATGATGTGCAAAGGGTGCTCTACTTTCCGGCTGATCGCCATCACTCCCTTTGCCGACATGTAAATGCCTGCGTACAGAACTCTTGGGTCTCATGGGACTTCCTCCAATGCAAGATAACCCTAGGCATCAACTGAGTGTGCGCAATAGGAATCTCTTGTAGTCGGCTCGGTTTTATCTCACCAAGTATGACTACAGCAAGCACTGCTGACACGTGCATGAGCTCATCGGCAACGATGTATGTGCCATAAGCGGACACAATGGTGAGGGTGATCTCTGCCATAGGAGTGTTGTACATGAACCGCAGCCAAAATGTCGTGGCTATGCCGAATGCCAAGCCAGCCAAGGGCCCGCCCACTGCCAGCTGTACAAACTCTCTGTTTGCCACATCCAAAGCATAATGAGTCAAGAGTCAGGCTAGCACTTCATGATATGAACAACAGCAAGTAGTGCAGGTGCATACACAGCAACGGGTCCCAACATGATGTCCTGCGTTGAGGTGCAACAGCACAGCAAACGGGTCTGTACCTGACTGTGTCTGCTGCTGTGAGCTCCTGCCCTTCAGTAAAGCCCTTCAACAGGAGGAACAGCGTGAAAGCTGTGCCATCATTGAGCAGCGCCTCAGAATCGACGAGAGTCCGCAGACGTTTAGAAAGACCGGCCTGCAAATAGAGCGCCTTGCAATTTACAGCATCACTGTGAGAAGTCTGCACTTGAGGATCAAAGAATGCCAGCATGATGAGCTCCTCCAGAAGGACTCACTTCCTTAAGGACTGCCACCACCGCCACAGGGTCCGTGGCACTGAACATGGCTCCAAAGAGCAAGCTCTCAACCCAGCTCCAGTCATATGGAAAGGTATATTTGACGAGAACCGCAGTCAACGCCGTCCCCACTAGTACGCCTGGCCCTGCCATGCAGCAAGAGGAGATGGTGCAGGAGTTGTATGTCACATGTTACATGCAAAGATCAGCATACATTGTGGCGTCAGCAACGCAGGACTGAGCGATACCCGCCAAAAGAAGGGATGACCACATAAGCCGCCGCACAGTATGCCACTCCAATGCGAATGCTCCAGCAAACAGTAGGATTGGGAGGAAGGCAGTCAGCAAGAGAGTGGGGTCAATCGACTGTAGCAGAATCAAAACTCAATCAGTTCCCTGACAACACCAGTAAATTTATAATTCACACGTGCAAAAACGCGTCTCAACTTACCTCCCAGAGGCGGGTACCATCTCCGATGAGCTTCCAGTTCTGTGAGAAAGACTGGTTGCCCACGCCAAAAATCACTCCCCACACCTGCACCCAACAGGACTCGACCGTTTCATTCACCTGTAGATGTAAAACCAAGCACATGTTAAGATCATCAGGCAGAAAGTGAAGAAGCAAAGAGGATCGCACCAACAACAGAGCGGTGTATGGAATCTTCATGAAGGATAGAAGGTGCAGGGTGAAGACACCGACGACCATGGTGATCACCACAAACACTATAGCATCCGTGGGCTCTCCCTGATGAGTAGCCGCTTGTGGGGCGGCAGTGGTCTGGCTCTCGCACATTGCAGTTTTGCTAACCAGGACGCATAATAGACAGATGACGGCCCACAATGTCATGATGGCAATTTATGTATTCCTTCCAAAGATCTTATCCAGAGCGATCTTGCCAAAGGACCTCCAAAAGACTATACAAACGTTACCCAGGAGACATAAGCTTGCTGAGCAGCCCTGGCAGCAGCCACATCTTCAAAGTTCGAGCTGCGACAGTGCTGGCCATGAAGCTTGGCGCCTACAGTCTTCGCAAAAACCTTCTGATCGTATAAGTAGGTCAACTCACCGCTAGCAATCCCTTCAGCGGACTGAGATGTTGGAGGCACTAGCAGAGCAGCTGCTCTCTAAACTAGAAAGATGTTCCCCACTCTGAAGAATGCATGCATCATTTCAACATTTGATTGTGTCTCCACCATATCTTCGTGAGGTCCACATGACGTGACACAGAACATAATAGGCAAGTTGCAAACCCTAAAATTCCTTGGAATCATCGGCGAAGGTGAAAATTTCGAAAAGTGAGTCACTTCGCTGATGTCAATGTTGACAGGCAGGCAGGAAGCCCGAAAACCAGCGACGGAATGCTTGCAAGCTGCTACAGCAACCCGAGTCGTCCTTGAAGAAGAAGCAAAGTGAATAGATAGAAGATACTTTGCAAAGCCAGGAAAGGGGTTCAGTCAACTGATCAGTTCGAAGAAGTTCAGCAGGCAACAGCTTTGGAGCTTCACAGATGGCTTCATCATCTGCTCCCACTGTGCCCGAGGCAATACATTCAAAGGAAAAGCCCGCAGAGGTGGTCAGAGGTGTTCCGGTTGGAGCTTATTATGACTACCAACAACAGAATCGCCCAGTAGGATATGGTTCCTACAGCACCCAAGGAAGTGCTCCAACTTATCCTTACCCTTCACAAGAGCCAACATCCTTTGAAGTCCACGAAGTCAGGCCCCAGCAGCCTCTTCCTTGCCTGTGCGGCTATCAACTTCTACTGTAAGTCTTTCCAACAACAAATACTTGAAAAGGTGTTGTGTTCAATATTTCTTGATAATAAGGATTATCAACACAGCAGCATGCAACGCATCCCTTGTGTTCTGAGGGTGTGTATCTTCTGCGCAGCTTCATAGTGGGGTGGTTCTTCCCAATATTTTGGTATGCGGGAGCTCTGGCCCCGCTATGCGTTCGGAGAATAGATCCAAGGTGCTTCCCTGCCTGCTTTGGAACTTGAGCACATGCACAAAGTGCCTTCTTGTCGTCTGCCTCAGTCGCCGTGTGCGTTAGTCGCTTGCCCATCAGCCCTTTGAGCCCCAACAGCTAAGACTGCGATGAATGCCGATAAATTTGTGGGACCTGTTAATCTGAGACAGTACTGTTTGACTGCACATCAGGGAGAAGCTAGGCTGGCTCATCAATTCTGCAGCAGCTGTCTGCTGCACCATTTTGGTCATCATTGTCCTGGCCAAGGTTCACTACCATTGGGGATATAATTATGGGTACTGACTTCTCTGTTCCCCTTCTTCCTGGTGTGTTGCTCAGTAGTGATACAAGTATGTCTCTACCATAGCCTGCAGCTCATCAATGACTGAATTGCATGGAGCCACTGAACTGCATGGAGACATCTCAAATCTTGTGCAAATCTCTTGTTGGACTCCATCGGTTGAACTCACGATGGAACATTGCATCATAGACACTGCAAGCGCCAGGGCTGAGGATAAGATTGCCTTGCCACATTGTAGATGCTACTAGATGCCTGAGAGCATGCACGAAGCACCTGCTACTGTCAGGAAATATCGTGTTATTGAGCGCGGTGTACAAGAAGCCACTGAGTGTCACATTGAAGCATTAGCTAACTGACTAAAGGCTGACTGCGATTTGCTTGAAGTACAATATGATGCAACCTCAGCTCTGAGGCTTCGTGGATGCTAATTGGGTCATGTGCTATAGCTTATAAGCTATATATATTAATTTACTTTGCCTCAGATATCTGATATTTATAGTCTGCATGCAAGATGCGCATAAGATCAAGAGAAAGGTATCTACAGTAGACAATCAAGGGTGTGCGAGCGCCAGAACTTCTGGCCCAGAAGAGGAAGGGCTGCCTCAGCACAACATCACTATATTCATCATGCGCATGTACATGTCCAGCTGTGATGAATATAATGACACCACTTAACTTTGGGAAGACTCATTGTGAACATGATCATCACGATGCCATCATATCAGATACTGGCAGGTCATGTGTGCCGACATTTCAGTGGTCCAACCATAGACACTCTTGACAGAAGTGCACATTCCACGTGTATACATGTAATGACAGGTTTTCAAGTTGAAGTTTCAACTCCCACAAGGAAGCCTCCTCCTGGAGGACGCAATCAGGCAGCCTCTTCTTTGATTTCACGATGATCAACAGCTGAAGCGTTGTCAGGATGCTCATCAATGCCGATGATTTCTACGATCCTCAATGTGGTCAAATCCTGCAGGTCAATGCATCAAAACAGTGTCACTCAATGAGCGCATATAGACTGCTGACCAAAAAGCAGCGCAAGTCCAGGGCTGCCCTATGTAATATATTATAGAATTGAGCGCTTTGCAGCAAACGCACGCCCACTTCATCTGCAAACCATGCAAGAGTTGCCATTTTCTGACCCACCTGACGATGACCTTTCAAACTCCTGGAATTTTTTCGCCGCCTTTTCTTGAAGATCAGGACCTTGGCATCCTGGAATTGCTCCTACGCATGGGCACCAAGGAGGATCGTTGACACAGGAAATCCAGTGGAGTGCACCACCCATAAGAACAAGGCCTTCGTTTGAAAGTTTTGAAAGAATCCAGCATACCTCAACAACCGCGGAGACAGTTGCTTGGGGAACCAGTGGCCGGCCAATGATTGTCTCATCCCGCGAGCCAAGCATCAACACCCGATCCAGCTTGACCTTGTCATTCACATCCACGCCCCTTATCTTCTCTGTGACCACCACATCACCAGGCGACACCTGCGCCCACCCATGCGCATGACCCGTCTGCAATGGTCTGATTGCTCTGCAGTGCCATGCAACAAAGTGAACTCTTGCCTCTTCCAGGTTGCCAGAATGGGGTCACATGATGGGTGAGCACCAGCGCACCTTAAACTGAGTGGGACCAAGCTCCATTATGGCAAAGACTGGCTTGCGTGGCACCTCAAAGGGGCCCTGGACCTTGCCAGTCCTGGTGACCTGTTGGGGCCAGTCCTTCTTTGCTGCAACCTCTGGTGCCGGGCCCCCGGCATGTGGACGCCCTGGTGGGGGCTTGCGCTTGCCTTCGAAAGGAAATCTAGGCTTCCGCGCCGCTTCAGATCTGCCAAAACTGCCGTTGCCGCTGGAGCTAGTGCTGGCGTGCTGTGCACTGGTTCTCCTCAGCAAGTTGCTGCTGATCAGTTCTGGGTCATTGTCGGTTGTATCAAGAGATGGTCTTACTGATGAACCTACAACTGAAGCTCTCCATGAAGGTCCAGATGAGCAGATACGACGCACAACAGGACCGTTCCAGACGGGGCTTGCGCCCTGGAAAGGTTGTGCCGTAACAGACGCGTGATTAATAAGAGCAGACGTTTCAAAAGCATCACTTAATAAAGAGGCAGCTCTTGAAAAATGGCACAGCTGAAGGAAGGATGTCCTGAACTTGGGCAGCACTGCAGATGCCATTAAGGGTCATGAAGCAGGCATACGCACGATTCGCTGGAAGAGATCATGTAAGACAGATCCTCATTTATTATTTGGAACGTCTGTGGGCATCTATCTTCTGTACTATCCTGTTGCCGAGTTGGGCTGTGCCTGCTCTATTATGGCCTGCCTCAGCCTTGCCCGCAACAGGACTTTCCTCCTCCCTACATGAAAGAGTGGTGATCAATGCCCGATGCTCCTTTTATCTTTGGATAAAGGTGTAGGATGAGGAGAAGGCTTTGTGGCTGTGGACATCACAGGGAAAACATGCGTTGTTAGGCGGCTCTTCTTCAAAAGGATCAGCAAAAGCGATGAGCAAAACTCCAATGTGAGACTTTCTCCTTACCCAGACCTTCATATATATGTTATTGAATGGTTCTGTGCCAGTGGGCTGTCGTGAAGCCCGATGGATCATCTTGTATGGTAGGCTTACATGATCTGCGTTCAGGCGATGCGACACACTTTTTCCTGTGACATCAGCAGCTCTTGGCAATTCCAACAAGCTTCCACTGATCTCAAGAGTGTGTGTCATGTACCCCAGGAAACCCCCTTCGGAGCTGGCCCAAATAAGAAAGTGTGATCTTCTGCTTAAAGAGCAGCTGCAGAGAGTCCTGACTTGGTTCCTGTGTCCTTACACACAGGTGTCCACCGGTAAACTGCGCCAGATAGAGGAGGCAGACAGCGCGTGGCGAACAAAGATTCTTGTATCTTACATCTGACTAGGCCTTTGCGGTTTGCAGGTTCCCTACATGGGTAGCTGTGAGAGAGGAAGCAGGATGCTTCAACCAGTGCCATGCCTCAAAATGTGGAGCGTCTGAAGGCGCGCCCATCAAGCACAAACTACTGTCCTTGACACTTGCATATGTGGGTGGGTGACTGCGAGTAACAGGTGTCTCCTGGCGGGAGGGCCGCGCGCGCCTGTAAAGGTTTGGGCTGGACAGGGGCCTCTACCACTCCCACATGACACCATCATGGTGCAGCATGGGAATTCACATCATTACCTTATCTCCCCTCTTGACAGCTGGTTCTCTCAGGGAGGTGGACGGGTGAACCTGCAGCCTGCGCTGGGCTGCTGCGCAGCGAGTTTGCGCTGGAGGAAGACTGGAAAACGTTTCCTGGGTGATGTTGTTTCTGGAATGTGTGCTGCAGGAATCCGGCGCTGCAGAATAAATTGGAAGCGGAGCGGAAGCTCAAGGAGGGCATCTCTGGACACAAGACAGGCCTGCCCAAGAAGCTGCTGGAGCTGTTCGAGCCGCTGCCGCCCCTCGCCCAGCTGACAGACATTCCAAAGCGGCCCCCAAAGCTGCCATACAGCGGCATCGCACAGCATGTGGAGTTGTTCGCGTCACCGGGGGACGAGGAGTATGAGCCGCCGCCGGAGGTGCCCCGGCCGCCGTCGCCGCGCCGATTCCGGAACCCGGAGATGGCAGCGCAAGCCAGAGTGGACTATGAGTCCAAAGCAGAGAAGTAAGGCCTCCCCTGACTTCTCATCCCTCGCTTATGTGCTGGAACTTACCTTATTGTGGCAGCCTGACTGTGTGCGTGTTGGCACCTTGGGTTGAGTGTGACTGGCGTCATCGGCTCATGCGACAAGCCCGATTGCGAAATCAGCCCCGCTCACGAGGGGGTGCCTGGCTGCAGGAAAACTAGAGTGTCAGCCCAGAAGATAGCGGCGGTGAAGGATAGCATTGATGAAGGCTTGAAGAGCTGGGACCCGGTAAAGGATCCATTGGCAGAGGTGCGACCAGGCGTCCTCACAGGATACAGATTGATGCTGGATATGTACTTGACACACTGAAGTATGTAGAACAAGAAGTATATAAGACACATGGTGTTTTTCCAATGCTCTGAGGCCATGTCTTCTTGCAGGGGGATCCTTTCAAAACTCTTTTTGTCGCTCGGGTGAGCTATGATGCCACAGAGAAGAAGCTGAAGCGCGAGTTTGAGGAATACGGCCCAGTCAAGCGTGTTCGCTTGGTCACACAGAAGGACTCAGGTAGGATCCTCCACCCATCAATTGCTGCCTGCAGATGAGTCCCAACTAAAAAGTTCTGCATTCCCATTCTCCAGCTGTGTGAATTGCACCGTTTGCATGTGCTCCTCCAGGGAAGCCGCGTGGCTATGCCTTCATAGAATTTGAGCACAAAAATGACATGAAGACCGCCTACAAAATGGCTGATGGTAAAAAGATCGAGGGCCGGCGAGTGGTGGTTGATGTGGAGAGGGGCCGTACGGTTCCCAACTGGTGGGGTGTCTTCTCCTCCCATGCAACTGTACACCAATGTTGCGCACGTTGAGGCATGTCGCATGCGAGGCAGTGCTTTCAGTGTCAGCGGGCATGCCTCAGGTGCACACACTATGAACTAGCGATTGAGGTGCATTGCTGTTGACTACACAGGCGGCCGCGGAGACTAGGTGGCGGCAAAGGAGGGGAGAGCCGGGAGACAAAGGCGCCGAAGGATCCCTCAAAGCGGCTGGCCGCCGCAGTGCCGAGCGCCACGGCTGCGCTACCCCCGCCACCCGCTGTTGACCGAGACCGCGAAAGGTAACCTTTGTTTCACTGCGTGTCTCATTTGCTCACCAATGCCAATATCCACATGTCTCGCCATTGACCTGCATGTGCTGGGATAACCTCAGGCATGCTCGCCGTGAGACGCTTGTTGCAGTTGCATGGTTTTTAATGCGGCGGCATGGGGGCTTGTGGCAGGGAGCGCGAGCGTGACAGGGAGCGGGAGAGGGAAAAGGAGCGCGAACGTGAGCGAGAACGCGCGAAGGTACCCGAGAGGAGCAGAGAGCGCGAGCGCGAGCGCGACGTCGTGGGCACGCCGCGTGAGAAGGAGCGCGATCGGGACCGCACACGGGACGCCAGGTGATTCATCTCCCCAACCAAGTGGAATTCTCTTACTCCTCAGCCAGGAGGCATGCCTGACGGCCGACCTTTTCCTGACACACACGTGGCTACCAGCTTTGCCCCTGCACATTAATGATGAAGGGCAGTTGGGTTATTGCATCATGTGGCTGCTGTTGGCGCAGGCCGGAGAAGGAGAGGGAGGGCCGGGACAGGGACAGGAAGCGCGAGAGGGAGGACGGCGAACGCGACAGGGACCACGACCGCAAGCGCGAGCGCCGCGACGAAAACGGCGGCGACCGCAGGCACGAAAAGGTGTGCATGTCCTCTCTCAGCACTCCCATATCCTGGCGTAAAGCGGAGCACGCACAGCTACAGGGTGTGCCTGCAGAGGCACTGCACAGTGTTGCATGCATGACCATAAATTAATGTCAGAATTGTGATGCATGTTGGGACCCGCTGAAATGGGAGTGGGGTTGGCAGGTGAAAGAGGAAAGGGAGGAGGGGGAGCACAGAGGCTCAAGGCGCAAGGATGGGGAGCGGCGCGAGGAGGGCGAGAGGAAGCGCGACCGCGAGCACGATGACAAGGACCGCCACCGTGATCGCGACGACAGGTGCCGTTGCCCCCCGGGAAAATATTTTTCAAACACTTCAGTTAGGGCTGTAGGGATGGGGATTTAGAGTCAGGGTAAAGGGGCCTTTTCACAGAAGTAATTTTCTTCCCGAATGCATCGGTGGATTTGAGATTTTATGCAAAAATTCCCTAGTTGGGGGGGTATGGAGCAAAGTGTTTTGAGAAATTCTTTCTGGAGTAGTCACACCAGACACTGCAAAACGAGAAGCGTCGGAAGCTTATGTGGATATTATTATTATTATTATTACACGTTTTCCAGTCCTTATGGACTAGGTACGTCTAGCAGCACCTTTATGGCAGCCCTCCATTCATCTCGGTTTTTGCATTTTCTCCGCCAGTTATATGGCAATCCTATGGCTTCCAAATCATCCCTGACATAATCATTCCAACTCTTCATAGGTCTGCCCCTGGTCCCCGTTCCCGATATGGTACCAAACATGAATTGTAAGGGCAGTCTGGTGTCACCCATCCTAGCCACATGTCCAAGATACCTCAGCCGCCTGTATCTAATCAAATTTGCAACCTCTGGAATATCACATTGTGCTCGTGTAACTGCATTTGGTATCCTTTCTAAAAGGCTTATCCCCAATATCCTCCGCAAACATCTCATTTGAAATACCTCGAGTTTTCTGATATCTTCATTGGTGACTGCCCATGTTTCACAACCATACAGCAATGTTGACTGAACAATGACTTTGTACAATATAACTTTTATCTTGACAGATATGTTTTTATCTTTCCAAACTTTCAATCTGCTCAGCTTATGTGGATATTGCTCAGTATATATCATCTGGGCTGTTGTGTACCCATGTCTCTGCGTTTTCTTGAAAGTGGTTGTGCACTGGGCAGGTCCAAGCGGCACCGTGAGGAAACAGAGAGGAGCCGCAAGAGGGAAAGGGATCTTGTGTGAGCTCGCTACTGGCAGCAACTCTGGCTGGGCCAGTGTGAGATGTTGTGGAGCGCTCGCAGCACTGAAGTGATCTGCATGTTCCTGCAACTTTGGTGCGGCTGATGATGGATGCGGTGTGATATCCACGTTGAGTCAGCAGGCGCCTCAGCAGCCGGCTGAGGCTAAAGTCAAAGCAGGAGTGTGTGCAGGCTCATCCTGACAGGCACAAATTAAGTGATGCAATATGTATCGGAGTCTCGTCCTGCAACCTGAGTTAAGGCCACATGACTACAATGTTCAAGGTTTAGCACTGCTTCTGCAGACTTCTGCAACTTTACTAAGAACTACAACAGCTTCAAGTTGACTCTGTTGCACCTGTAACAGAATGGTGAAGCGAGCTGCTTACATCCACTGGCATCAGCCCATGCCATTCAACACCTCACGGCATTGCTGTACCATGTGCATTTCAAGGGGAAGGAAATTTACCAACTTCACCAGAGTCAATTTCAGAAACCGCCTAAGCAGTAAACACCTGTAGACTCATCCTTTGTCTAAAGCCGCACGTGTGCAGGTAACTTTGTGGCACCTATAATTTCCTTGGATATTGCTTGATAATGGTTGGCATCGTTCGTTTAAATTAGAGCTCAATGGTGACAGACAGAGGAATCAAGTCAGGCATCAATCTGCCAGTCGATGGGAGGCAGGCCAGCCTTCTCAAGCAGGGCATTTGCTTTCGAGAAGTGGCCGCATCCAAAGAAGCCCTGCATTCAAAAAGACATTGTTCACATGCCCTGCTGCTGCGCTCACATGCAGGACCCTTGCAGAGCAGGCACATGTCCCTGCAAAAACAAGTCAGCACAGGCTCCTTACCTTGTTTGCAGAGAATCCGGAGGGGTGCGCGGCTTTCAGGACATGGTGTTTCTTGGTGTCTATGAGCACCTCCTTCTGCTGGGCAAACCTGCCCCACATTAGGAAGACCAGCCCCTCGCGTCTGGCGCTCAGCGCTGATATGGCAGCATCTGTCAACGTCTCCCAGCCCTTTTTCGAGTGTGATGCTGGCGTGTGTGCTCTCACAGTCAGCACTGCATTGAGCAGCAGCACTCCTTGGTAAGACCACTGCACCCCACCAGCGCATGCATCAGTGCCACCCCTTCAATCAACTACTGCTTGCGGTACTTGCTTGTGTCCTTACACTGTACCTGGCAGATACAACAGGGAGCATCACCTTTTCCAGATTCCCATGTTTGGGGATGTTGCACCCGCAGTCAGCGTGCAGCTCCTTGTAGATGTTTTGCAGACTGGATGGGACAGCCTTTCCTGGTGGCACTGAAAAGCTGAGACCAACGGCTTGGCCCGTGTTATGATATGGGTCCTGACCAATGATGACCACCCGGACTTGGTCTATGGGACAGGTGTTGAACGCCCTGCACTCAATCGTCAGCATTCATCTGATGATAGAACGTCCACAACCCACATCCACACCCTACTGACACTGTCATGAGAAACTGCCTGACTGGGATACTGACCTGAAAACCAGCGGCTGGGGAGGATAGATGGTCTGTGCTTTCCATTCTGCACTTAGGAATGTGGCAAGCTGTGTCATGTAGGACTTTTTGAACTCCGCAGCCAGCGCCGCTCGCCAGCTCTCATCAGCCAGCAGGTCTTCCAGCCGCGGGGGCACGCCTTGCGCCGCAGCTTGGCTCACTCGCACTTTTGCAATCTCGGTGGCCCTGCAAGCGGACATGGCTGAGCATGTTGGCGGTGATGGAAGGGCCTGTTTTGCAAGGTCACGTGGTTGCAGCACCTTCTTTGAGAACACAGCACCCCACTGTGCTGTGCAGACTTAATGTGGCGGCATGCGCACCTGGCCGCCTGTGCCCGCAATTCCTCTGTGGACAGTGGTGTGATCTCATTGTTGCTGTGCTTTGCTGACTCCTCCTCTCTCGTCGTTGTGGGTCCCTCCAGCTCCGCATGGACCCTTGCCAGGGCGATCTGGGGACACAGAAGGCCAGCCCATAGCAATTCGTCCAAGGGGCCGAGGAAGTTTTCGAACTCCCATGCCAATACGTATCGATATCAGGGAGGGACAAGTAAAATACGCTGGAGAGCAATGTTCCGATGCATCCTCCCGCACCTTTGTTCGTTTGGTACCATTGGAACTCGGTGCAGTTTCTCTTCTTTTCTCTTTAGATTGACCATTTGTCTGGAAGAAAGCAGTAATAGATTTCTGTGCCATCCCTTGTGCTTGCAAAATTTTAGAGCTGCCAAAAGCCAAATGAAATGATCTACATGTATTCAGTAAAGATCGGGCTCCTCTTGTCCCCAGTCTGAGGAGCATGCGGAACCTAGGAACTGCCGATAACAAGATGCTGCGTGCCTTCCTTTTATCTGGATTGATATTTCAACGAGTATCGAATGGATCCTGCGTTGACATTCTAGTAGATGTCGAGAAGAATGAGGGAGCTCTCGCTCAGCATTGTCACCTGTTCGATGACGTCACGAGTGTATTTGAATGTTTCTGGATGGGAGTGTATGCGAGACAGATGCAAGATTAATGATGCTACTGCTTCTTTGCAGGCACTGGACGTGATAAGGGATTCTATCAGCTGCATGCCTGATAGAACTCACTTGAAGTCACCTTGACCGGACCACAACTTTCAAACCGGGCCCGGGAGCGCAAGTCAGGCAAATCACCTCTTGTACAAGCTGTACAAAATCCTCAGAAACAGGTCATTGAAAAGCTGTACAAAATCCTCAGAAACAGGTCATTGAAAAGCAGATGCATTTCACTGGATGGTCAAACATCACAAGCTTTGCTCGCCCCATGGGCCACAGAAATGTCGACGGCCGCCCGGCGGGCGTGGCTGCGGCAGCCGCGCCCGCATGCTAGGCTGCTGGACTGCATCCTCATCCTGAACTTTTGGGATTCAAGATTGAGCTTTACCAGCTGCATAAGATCAAGAGATACAGTGCAGACATCCAGCTGTATGCAATACTTGTTGGACAGATTAGCTCTACCTGTCAATATGACCGCTCAATTGATATTTGATCAACTTGAAATAGAGCGGCAAGAGCACACTGCGCCGAAAAACCCGCGCTTCTTGGCAAGAATCACTGTGGAAGAAGAACGTGAAAGAATAAAAGAGCATTAGCAAGAGCGTCTAAAATTTTCTGTCTGCAGCGCATCCTGGCAGGTGCATCGGGCAATGAGCAATGCGCGCTATGAGATCCGGCGGCCGTGGTGCAATATGATGATGACGGGGTGCATCGACCACCGATATCACTGGGAAAAAAAAAGTGGAGAATGAGGGTATCGATCCCCCTACCTCTCGCATGCAAAGCGAGCGCTCTACCATCTGAGCTAATTCCCCATGCGCATGCAAATCTACCATTTTTACAGCTACACATAAGTATAATTGCCTCTCACAAGCCTCCCTCTTGCGCCGGCTCGGCGGTCTGTTCCCACGGCACCCAGGAAGCGACGTCAGAACCGAACTTTGAGAAGGAACCTGCAGGTGTTCATCAGGCACTGAGGGTGCCGGGGAGGGCAGCCTTTTGGCTGCTTCTAGAACGGTCTTTTGCTGCTGGTGGCCCCTGCAAGATCACCTTCAAGGTGGTCCAATTGGGCTGAAGACCGGAGGAACACCGGTCTGAAAGCCATCCTAGACATGGCCAGCAACGGGGTCGTGAGGAATGGCCCCGTCCAGCATGTTCAACAAGGTTAACGACTGACCCCACACATCATCTTTGTTTCCTCCACTGTGTTGTCAGTTGGTCGGGAAAGCAGGGGAGTAGATGGTGTGTTGAAAGATGAAGAACGTTCGGTCAGCAACCTTTGGCTTGGGATCGTCAGCCCTGTTGCAGAGAGACTGTTCCCCAAACGCGGCCGCAAGCCTTTTGGGGTTTTCTAGTCGATGATGACACAAGCAATACATCAACTTTCCTACTAAGTTTGTGGCCAATAATTGGTGAAAGCTTTGAGCACATCGCTTAGTACGGATTTCCAGAAAAGGAGGGAGGGCAGTGTGTTTGCACTCATTGTCGAGTTTTCCCAGACTCTAGTTAGCATAAAGATTGAGTATAAGTGGCTGTCGGGCTCGTGTGCTGCTGCACTTACACATTCTTTGGTTTACAGCAAATGGAGCTGCAAAGGCCAACTCACAGAGGGTTTCCACCCCGCGAGTGAAAAATGGACCTGATGTGCGGCCAGTGCCATCTGCCCCACTCACAGCAGTGGTAAACGATGCAGTGCGTCGATGGTTCCAGGAAACTCACAAGGAAGCTCTGCGCGGGGATGTGGTGAGTGCGCCCACTACCATGCAAGGAAAAGTCGTGCTGGATCTCATGCACCCTGCTGTCATTTGCTGCCACCTTGCATGGTGATTTGCCGGTATGTGGCTGTGTCTTAAGGAAGCCCAAATAGGCAGGGCATAAGTTGCCAATGTGGCTCATTGTGCCTGCAGAAACAGCAAGCGTTGTTGGGGCAAATGCTGCTGGAGGGCTATGGGTGCGAGAGGGACTCGGCTGCCGGGAAGGAGTGGGTTGATAAGGCCAGGAGGCGAGGCTATCGCATGGCCGGTGTGTATTGTGAGCTGTAAGCCCGCAATAAATTCTCTGCAAGGTGATGCTGGCGAGCGGAAATAACTTGGCAGCCAACCCGGTCTGCAGAGGCTTACAAGCCTGAAACCCTGGAGGAACTGGGAACTGCAAGAAAGGTGCATCATTGCAGCAAGTTTTTGAGCTTTCACAGCTCATACTGGGCAGCGCTGGCGTCAGTCTCTGGGTGAGATCCTCATCTCTGCTTTCAAGAGAGCGATCATCATAACGTGTGATACCGTAATGAAGACTGACACTCCAAATTGGACCTTGGTGAGACCTCTACTAGAGTGTGTGGCTATTGATTAGTTTACGAGAGTGGAACAGTGCAATGGACATTGTGAGGGCGCTAGACTGTTATTGCTGACCCATCTGTTGGAAGGGGCATAATCTGCAGAGCTTGCAGATGTTGTCATGTGATTTGCGTGACGTGAAGGTGGCCTGCTGGAACCCTCAGCCCTCTGCAGGTGGGACTTGCACTTGAGGTCCTGCATTTACATGATTGATGATCTGTGAGGCCATTGAGTCTTACGACTGTTGGTCTTGACTCCTTTGAATTGTACAGTTGCAGCAAGGATAGTACGTCACCTTTTGGCTGCCTCCGAGGCGGGTTTTCCCCCGAAGCCTTCAGAGCGAGTTGTGTGGGGAGAGGTGGTCACAATATATTGCACCCTTAGAGTACCTACCCTGGCTGTGGGGATGGCACTCATTACTTGAAGACTGTACGGCTGAGTATACATAATTTGTAGCTTAATTTTGACCGCGTCAACTGCGTCCACAATGATATTGCCACTGAGTGGTCCTCAGGACAGGCTGCAGGACAGCTGTCTGGACCCCCGGGGACACACTTGAATGCCGTGATTCTCAGACGTGCAGACACACCGAGATACGATAGTCATGCAATTCGCAACATCTAACGTGAAATAATGCAGCAGACCTGCCACGAAATTGCTTACTTGCACGCCACCTAGTCAGCAGGTTATTCACTCGTATTCATACTTACCCAGTAACCTAGAGTCTCCTTCCCCTGATGAGAAACCCTTCCTTCAATAGTAGCTCGCATCTCGTTTGCATCGATTCCCGAAGGCAGCCTCGCAACTGTCTTTGCAAAGGGGTTTATCGCTGATCCTCTGGATTGAGTCTGTTTGTGGCGTACTTTGCTTTTGAAGGTGTTCTTATCGGACGTCGCATCGTGCAGAGTTGTGACTTTTGTCTCTGGGGAGTGGGGAATGAAATGTTGCATCTTCAGCACGGCATTCTGAGCTGATGGAATAATGCCATCACAAAACAACAATGCGATGTCTGCCAGCAATGGAGGCAGAAACAGCTGCAGGCGAGATTCGCACTCAGACGCCCTGCCTAGTACAGAGGCTAGCAGGACCTTGGAGGAGTCAGGACCTGTCTCCAGCGATGGTGATGTGCCGTTGCCATGGTGGTACACGCCAAGAAGACTATTGGTATGATTGCCATGTTCTCTTCCGCGAGTCAGCCACCTGAAACAGAGATTAATTAGACCCGAGATTTCGTTTCTTCGGTTTCGATTGCAACAGACCTGCAAAGAAAGGAAATTGATGTCCAATATGTTATCTGTATAGCAAGTTGGTCGATCTTTCTGTGGCATCAATGCAAGTTCACGCTGAGTGCTTGGTGGTGCTCCAGCCAGTATAGCTGCAGCCACTCACTGGGACGCATATGAAAGGAACGTGTTGCTGCAATTGCAGGCGCTTTACTGCTTCGTTTGGTTTTTGGTGTACGTGGATATGGGGCTGCTGTCCAGCAATGGCGTGACTGGTACTAGAAGCACAGACCCAAACAACACATCTACAGATGCGGCTAGCGAGGGGGGCATGCAGGTTAGCAAGCATCTACTCTAGATGCTACAATGCTCGTATGGCATTGAGTGTGCCTTCCTGCTAAGATTTGTGAAGCACTATGCTCAGATCTACATGCTTGCTGCAGGCGGACTTTAGTCTCACATACGCTCAGCTGGGTCTTTTGCCAGCCATGTTCATGGCAGGCTTGATGGTGGCGTGCTTGGTTTTCAATGAGCTCTGCAACTACATAAATTCCTTTCGCCTCATTGGTGCGTGCAAGGCAAAGCTGCATGCCACAGTGAGATCTTCAATTCTTGCAGGCTAAAGATTGTCCACCACTAGGGAATTAAACAGTGCGGATCCCAGCGTTACAAGAGTACTGAGTATTTCTCCTGCTCCATGCAGGCATTGGTCTGGGGATGTGGATGCTAGGCGCGGTTTTTACGGGGGTATCACAGAGTTATGGATTCCTTTTATTTGCTAGAATATTCATGGGCGCTGGTAAGAATTGGTCTGTTCTGCCCAACATTCTGCGTGAGAGTGCACTTACATATACAGCAGACTGGCAAGAATGGGGCAACAGAGCTGTGTAATAACAGAGCATCATTCCTGCTGCAGGTGAAGCATCGATAATGACACTGACTGGGCCATTCATAGATGATGTAGCACCACCTGCATCCAAAGCGCAGTGGTTTGCCTTGTTGTCCTTGTTTCCCAGCCTTGGCGTCGCCGTGGGTTATCTGTACGGCGACCTGGCGACCATCATAAATTGGCGCATCTGCTTCTACATCGAGGCGGCTGTTGCGCTGCCAGTAGTGCTGTTCTGCCTGTTCGCCACTCCTGTCAGGCTGCGAGGAAAAGCAGAGGAGATGCTTCCATCTTCACGTGATGCTCACTGCACTTAAGCTGAGGCATGCAACAGATATTTTTAACATATTTAAGTTTCCAATGACGGTGCCAGAGCTGATATTTATTCCCTTCATCATACACAGGTGCACAGGAAGGAAAGATGTCAAAGATGAAGTGGCATGCACGCCTGGTGGATGGCTGGAAGGATCTGGGGACAGAGCTGAAGATTTTGCACAAGCAGCCTGTCTTCCTGGCAAATGCTTGGGGCTTCGTCCCAGTGCAGGCTTGTTTGGGTGTCTTCACCTTCTGGGGTCCCAAGGTACACCTGCTCGCAGTTTGTCCTGCTGTCCAGTTTTGTTGGCTGACGAATGTCAAACTGACAACCGTGCCAGAGCAGGCTGCCAAGGAAATCTTGCGCGCTGATGAGGACGTGATATCATATCTGCTGGGCGGCATCACTGTGGGAACAGCTGTTGTAGGGACAATCGGAGGAGGTATGCCGCCTGTCTGCTAGATTCAGTGTTTCCAGCTCTAGATCTCGCCACCCAGATTCCTAACTTCAAGGTCTCGATTCATTCTGGTGATGACATGCCACTTGCGCTGCGTTCAGGATGGCTTCTGGACAGGGTTGGGTCGAGCTTGAGGAATGCTATGACCATTCAGTTCTGTGCCAGCGTTGTGGCACTTGTCTTCTGCCTGCTGGCATTTCTGACATCACCATCTCTCCCAGTCTTTGCGCCTCTTCTGTCAATCGGGCTATTGGGGATCTTTGTGACGACAGCACCCCTGTGTACGTCCACCGAACTTTATGCATGTCCTCACTCTACTTGGTTTCTTCTTGCCTGCTGTTTGGTGAGAACATGGACTTCCTAAGGATATATGTTGCCCTGACAGTTGATTTCTGCTGGCATGCAGATGCTGTAAGCATGTGGGCAGTGCCAGTGCCACAGAGACCTTTCGGCCAGGCTTTCCAAGTGATCACCATGCACCTGTTTGGGGATGTTCCCTCACCTCCTGTCATTGGTGCAATCCAAGGTATTGTGTCCTTGCTCCTCCACACTTTATGCATTTGGAGCTGATCAGCCTTGCTGTTGGGAATAAGTCTGTGCAGGTGTTGTGACTTTGTCTGACAGAGGGGGTTCTATCCCAGGCCGCCTTCTGAATTGGAGGGCTTCTATGGCCATCATCGTTGCAACACTTGGAATCTCCGTTGCCTGCTACCTTTTTGGAGTCCTTTACAGCCCCAGAGCAACCGACTACAGGGAGGAGCGACAGCCACCAAAGACAATAGATGACGTGAGATCATTTTTTCCCCCAGTGCCTCCTGTAGTGCCACACATGGCATGCATGTTCTGCTTTGAACACTTGCAGCTTCTTGTTGTGCGGCAGCAGTGCCACTCTGCAAATCTGTAGCTTCTTATCATGAGGTCTGGGGCATGTTTAAAAAAGCACCTGCTCACAGCAAAAGCACTGGGCTGAACATATTTCAACTTGCAGGAGGCACACAAGCAGGGGGGCAGAACAGGCGCTGCTACAACACCCAGCATGCAGGGTCTAGATAGAGTGGCTTGAATTCATTTGTTGTACAGAATTCACACCACCGGGGAGACCCGGTGTCTGTAATTTCTGAGCAGTTGTTGGTGAATTGTTAAGCGGAGACACATTGCCACTGCAGACATTTTGCCGCAATTCTCAGTTATCGGTGTTTTTTTGGCCTTTTAGAAGTATGTACTGTTAGAAGCTACAACGTGGCTAAAAGCAGAAATGGAGTCAGATCTGTATTGCATTCGCCGTCTTCAATGTGGATGATTTGTTTCAAATAATGACTTACCCTGCTGAAGTTGCACCTGCTGACCTGATAGGTTCTGATCAAGTGCACTGTACAGTGACTGAAAGACTTTGAAGTTCATAGTGACCGCCAGTGTGATTGAAAGATTCCTAGATTGCTTCCAATAAGTGAGTCAAGGCCCCAGACCAGGCGGGGTCTTCAGAGTTTTAAGCATTGTGCAAAAGATCTAGCCACAATGATCATGCTTAAATTTGCTCGCTGCTGACTATTCCTTAGTCAGGGACCGTGGATGTGCTTATGGACAGCAGTGCACTTCAGCAAGCGTGCAATTGCTGCTGCAGCAGGCATGCCAGTGAGAACCTGTACATGTAGTGTGCACTGTCACATTAGGCTGGCGTGACAGGATCTGCATGTGTAACACTTTTACACTTCTGGACCTATGCATGTCCTTCGAAACAGTGATTTTCAAAACCATTTGCTGAAACGTCGAGAGGAAGAATTGATGACCTGGATGACTCATGCACTGGTGACGTCAGCAAGTGGGTAGTCGGTGTTTCCGTCCTCTACTTTCCTTGCAGTTTGAACCCATGAGATGGTCCTGCTTATGAACACCTGAAACTGTGCCACTTGCAGACCGAGAGAACAATTCGCACTCAACATAAACACCGGATGATGCTGAAGGGAGTTAGTAGTCATGTGCTTCTGATCATCTACACGATTGTGCTCACGGTAACAGTAATTGATAAGTATACTAATGCATTAAGATGTTAGAATCTATGGTGAGTTTAACTAGGCCTTCCTGTGTGAGCAGGATCGAACACTGCAATGCCGTGGATCTCTTCGGGGAAGGCTCCTTGACGAGGTGGACCCTGTTTTGGTGGATACTTCGGTCGTAGAAGTTTGCAATGCAAGCACCAACATGGTCCCAGGCAAGCACATTGTTCGAAAGCACACCTGCAGCAAACGCATCTGGGGTTGCACCCTCTGTAAACTCTTGATCAGTACGCGTACGATAGCTGTACAACTAGACTCCTTGTTATTCTTGGTAGTCTGAACCTTGTGGTTCTGTGTTGTAGCTAATGCACGACCGCCAGTTGCAGTTCAGAAGCCAGCCGTTTTCCCAAATTGGGGTCACCAACGGCAAGATAATTGGGCTTGGCTGAGGGATGACCGCCGCCAGGAACCAAAGGTTCTTCAGTACCTGAAAGAGGTGATCCCGGACTTCAGTGTGGTTGTGTGAACTGCAATGCGTGGCGCAATTGTTGAGTGTGCTGCAAAGTCTCTGGCTGGTGCACAGGAAACCGCTTTCACGGATCTGGTGCTAGGTGGGGAATTGGCAGATGTCCTGAAGGTTGAAATGAAGGCGCGCATCGCCCCAGATGATTACAGTGTTCCGCAGCGTGTTGATTTGTTTTGGTACTACAGCTATCGTCGGCCTGGAAACCAGTATCGCGTCCACTGCCGGTGACTGTTCATGACTCACAGCTTCTACCCTGATCTTGGGCAATAGAGCAGTGGACCTATCTGCAAGGAAACTCTGAAGTGTTCGGAAATTATGGGACAACATAAGCAATCAAGAAATGCATGTTTGATAGTGAAGTCATGCCCTTCTTCATCAAGGTATGAGAATGAAGTGCTCACATTTGCAGGCGGAGACTCCCAGAAGGATCTGGTGTCTTTACAGAAGATGATGTGTTGGATTTGACCACAGCAGAGAAAGTCCTGCTTGATGAGAACAAGGAGGCAGAAGGACATAAATATTTTGACCTGGGTGGCTTCCAGGCAAGTGTGTCCTTGATGTGTCATGGCTTACAACTACTCAACTTAAGGTTTTCAAAAAGCAGCGATAAGGCAAGAATGCACCTTGTGTACCAACATGCCTGGGGTGCAGGTATCAGCAGATCACAGATACTTGGCATATGCCGTTGACACCTCCGGGAATGAGAGCTATGCAGTATATGTGAAGGATATTGCAGAGGATACAGTCATGCCTGTCAATGCACTGCATGATGCCTCTGGAAAACTCGCCTGGGGTCTGGACAATCGCACCCTTTTCTATACGACTGTGGTAGGCATGTTCTCCTTCTCTCTTTTCACATGTCATGGAGCAAAGGTGCATCTGAGTTGCCACTTTCTGCCAACTGACAGCGGTCCTGCAACTTGGCAATAGGCTGTTTTGAAGATGGTGCCATCAGTTCCGTGGTGGCAAGTGTTTCATCCAGTCATGTTCTATACAGAATGAAGGGCAACTGCAGTGTGTCTTCATCTTTGGCCTTCCATTGGTGATCTCAAGAAATTATGTGGTTTTGCAGACCAATGAGACGCGCCGGAGTAACAAGTTGTGGCGGTGGCATTTGAACAGTACGGCGCATACAGCACAGGAGCTGATATATACTGAAGCTGATGAGGCATTCGAATTGTCCTTGACACATACGAGGAGCAGAAAGTACATCCTGCTCTATGGGCAGTCCGAAGTGACAAGATATCTTTTGTATTTGCCAGCTCATGATCCCACTGGTAAGATGCCTGAGAGGTATTCTATGCCACAATAACAAGATGACCAGGATATCTTGCTGATGAGGCTGGCAGTACCAAATGGAAGATACTGAGATTTCCATTTTTCTGGTGTATAGCCAACTTCACAGTGTTGGGGCCCAGAGTACAGGGCCGGAAGTACATTCATGCAGCAGACTGGGCAAACAGGTGGATACTTTTAGTTAGCGACGTGCAAACGGATACCCTCAATGCAGAGCTAGTGCTGTTACCAGCAGTCAACACCACAGACCTGAAGCAGCTAGAGCACAACACCTCATTGACCCCCAGTGAGGCAGGGCATATCGCCGCAAATAGCTCACTGGTGAGCCCAGTTCCCAGTCAGGTTGTTGGTGTGCAATTTCATGGTAGGAGTTGCCGTCAAGGAAGAGCAGTGTATCAAAGCGCAAGTGGTGTGCAGATACTCCTTCCGCATAGCCGTGATGTGGAGCTGGAGGACTTTGAAGTCACACAGCGTATGACACCCAGCAGGGTCCTTACCTTGCAGATTCTCATGATAAGCTTCTATGGGATCAAAGTAGGCATAAGCAAACTTTTTATGTCTTTCCAGCAAACATCAGGTTTTTTGATTGGTTCTTTTACTGCAGGGCATCTGGCAGTTCTGAAGCGCCTTAATGGGTTGAGCACAGCAGTGACCTATGCCTTGCCCAGAGAAGGCCAGCCCTTCACAGCTCTTGCTGAGGGGCGGACACTGGAATTTGAGGAGGAGAGTTACTCGCTGAGCTTTGGCAAGCAGGGACCAATCGACTCAAACGTGCTTCGCCTTGTGTACAGCTCCTTTGTGACACCCGAAAGCACATTTGACTTCAACATGATCACAGGTATGACTGCTGCTGCTTTCTACGACATTCCGCAGCAAGTCCTCTGGTGGAACCTTTTTGTTAGTACTGCTCTTGTGACATGATATTGCGGCAAACTGTTTCAATCTATGTGCATGTCTAATGTTGTGACGCAAGATTGGAAGTGGCGTGGAGCAGCAGACCACCCTGGATGTCTGAGTGTGTCTGGTTCAAGATCATCCTATGTGGTGGCAGGAAAGCGAGTGCTGAAAAAAGAACAGCCAGTGCTCGGGGGTTTCGACAAGGAGCAGTACCGGAGCCTTCGGCTGTGGGCGCAGTCTGAGGGTGGTGTGCAAGTGCCTGTGTCCATGGTGCACAAGAAGGGGGCCGTGCGGCTCGATGGCTCGGATCCCCTCCTTCTTTACGCTTACGGGGCATATGGAGCAGCGCAAGATGCTGAGTTTGACGCCGAAAGGCTCAGCCTTTTGGACAGGTAGGATAGGGCCTCAGCCACCAATGGCATGCAGCACCTCAATCAAGGTTTATCCTGGAATCATGAAGCAAACATGTGCCAGCTTCAAGGTTTTCATCGAGTGGTTGACTGGATCTTCTACTCTGCAGGGGGTTCATTTATGCCATCGCGCATGTGAGGGGCGGTGGTGATTTGGGCCAGTACTGGTACCTGGATGGCAAAATGCTGAACAAGAACAATACCTTTGCCGACCTGATTGCTGCAGCCGAGCTGCTCATTGCTGTGCGCCCTACCTTTTCCATGCAGCATACCAAAATGCTCAATGCTGCCAGTCAACACATTTCCAGCCTCGCTGTATTGGTGTGCATGCGAATCCAAATGCGTGTATGGAAGTTTGAATGCGGCCCTGGTCGAGCGCAAAGAGCTAGAGACATAAGCTCATGATGCAAGGTTGGGTTGGCCGCGACAGTGAAGGGTCGGTGAAAGCCTTTGTGCCTCAAGACATGGCACAGGGTTAGTGCAGACCCTACATCCCCCCATACAGCATGACAGGGCACCTTCATGTGCCTCGCCAAGCTGTGGAACTTGCAAGCAGGGACCTTTCAGCGTTCCTCAATAAGTATCAAAGCGAAATTGTGCCTTACAGGAAGGGTACACGAGCCCAGGACGACTGTGTATTTGGGGTCGTTCAGCGGGGGGCTTGACCATTGGTGCATCTATCAACATGCGTCCAGAGCTTTTCCAGGTTATTTTCACTTCTGGAGCATGCTCAGATTTGAAAGAATGCCCACTCCCATCACTTTGCGCAGATACTCGGACTCAAGTCAGCTTGTCATGTCTGTGATGCAGGCAGCAATTCTTGATGTCCCATTTGTGGATGTCGTTGCCACTATGTCTGACCCCAATCTGCCGCTAACTGTCACCGAGTACGAGGTGCGTAGACCTATAAAGTGAATGGAAACCTGCATTACCGTGGATCAAACCTCACTCGAGCAGTCCTGGATTTGTAGTTGCCTCTACGCATGCAGCTCAAAGGCATATGTTGGCTAGCAGGAGTGGGGAAATCCCATCGCGAACGAGACCATGTACAACTACATGCTGTCATACTCTCCCCTGGACAATGTTGAACGGCATCCCTACCCCAACATGCTGGTGACAGGAGGTACGCGCTCTGCACCTTCAGCTGTGTTCAGAACCTGCTGTGCAGCATGATTATTTCACAAGGAAGAAGGCCTGAAAGCTTCTCGTGAGTGTTGCAGGATTGAATGACCCAAGGGTACCTTATTGGGAGCCTGCAAAGTGGGTCTCAAAAACACGTGCGCTGGCTGCTAACAGTCCCCTTATATTGTTGAGGGAGAACATGGCTGCAGGGCATTTTGGCAGCACCGGCATCTTTTCATCCTTGCATGAAGTTGCCCTGAAATATGTGTTTCTACTGCAAATGACATGTACAGCTGTGAATGTGACAGCAACTGCCGCAAAGAGTGAAGGATCAGCAATCTGCATACCTTGTTTGGCAGTATTTCTGGTGGTAGTGGCTGGGTTTGCCGGTTTAGTGGCTGGGTCTTTATATTATGGGAGTAGTGTATTGCATGGCTGGAGGAAATCGGGGATGGGGTTCAGGGAAATAGCCATGCATACTTTCAACCGGAGCCGAGATAGGGATGAAATTGAGGAGGACGAAACCTTGGACAGGCGACGAGATGTTGAGCAAGAAAACGAGAGACTCATTGCAGAGGATGAACGGTGATACTGGTCACGTGATAGCCTGGACAGAACTAGGGTGCACTGCTTGCATTCGGCGACATGTTAACCTTAATGAAGTTGTCGAAGTGAGCATGAACAACAGTATTTGCCGTTGCAACTTGTGTCGCATCTACTGAAAGCTACTTTGACAAGGAAGAGTCTCAAGTGCCACCAGTGGTCAGCTGCAGCTGACTTGCAGTGCGAGAGATACTATATAGTATACATTTTCTCTGCGACAAGGAATATAAACAGGATTCAAACATGCAAACATTACGTCCTGGCATGCTTGCCATGCTACTCTGTATGAGGGTGGTGTCAAGTCGATGTGCCCTCAAAGATGTGGCGATGTTTCAATGTACTTCATTTCTGACCTTCTCTTCAGCTGCCTCTATATATGAATAGCTATTCATATCTGCTGCACATTGCTTCCATCGTGCACGACACCAATGTTCATCGTGAGCCTAACGCCAAATGATTGAATTTAATATATATGTATTGAATGTGCAGCTGCACATTGCAGTTGCGATCACAGACTGACATGTAAGGATCTTATATTGCATACTATGCATGCAAGCATCATACTGCATCATCACATGACCACACCTGACTCCATCTGGAAAAACATCACAAGCCTGTTTTCCAGTTCTTCATAATGGAGTACCAATACTTCCTTTACCTCGAACATACACCCTTCAAGGGTGACCCTTGAAACCTTGCTAGACAAAGAGTTACTTCCACCGCAGACATGAAGAGGACCGGTCGCCGCGTCTGTTTCACAAACTGAAAATTGACAGTGCACCGTGAGTCCAAAACTTTGCACCACATCCAGGAGCAGAGCTTTAGCTGCACTGCCGCATGCGTGGGTACCAGGCATCTCTGCCAGCTCGAGAGGACAGTTCTCATCCATGCCAAAGAACACTTGTGTTGAACGTGTAGCGGATTAAGACAAAAAGGCCACATTATCGCCAAGCAATACAGGAGATCCGCAACTTTGCGGACCAGCGAGGAGACAAAGTGCCAGGAAACAAGTACACTGATCACAGCTCAGGAAATCCTCCAAAGGTCAGACTTTGCCCAGGGTAAGGAGGCTGTGAAGATTTAGCCGTATGAAGGGTACTTTGCGCTCAATCTGCATGTGATGCAGCTCGGATCTGTGCCTCTGGCCGAGGAGGGACTGCAATCCTGCCGCCATCTGGCCCCTCTATAAATCTGTGCCCGAACCACTAGAGCTCAATATGCATGATATTGAAGGCACAGGTTTATATTCTCACAGCAGTGTGGCTCTTCTGATGGGGCTACAGTGACTCACGTGTATCCCTCTGGATATGCTGCTGCGGTTGGATTGCAAGGAGCCCGAAGTGAGGCTGGAAGGGGAATAAAAGGCAGCACATATGGGGCGAGGAACGCCGCAGTCATAGTGCATAGTATGATCACAGTGGGTGGGTCGAAGGTATCGCCTGCTCAATGGCATCAATGACTGTTATGTCTTATCCTGACACTAGTCAGAAGGTATTCAGGACTAAGGAGCCATGCAAGAGAGCATGGGGGAATGCTGCTCACCATAGAGTATAACAGCGGTCCAACACAGTCCCAGCAGGGCACAAAAGAACCACTGTAAAGTGGTCGTTGGATTCAGCATGTCCAGCTGCATGGGCATAAGTCTGTATCAGATTGACAATTGCAACAATGAATATAGGCATCATGTCCATCTGATACTTGATTTGGTCACTCACCCAGTCTCTGCAGGGCACAGTGCTTCGCTGATGTCCACCAGCATGATTGCTCTGCTGGGAGGTAGTGCTCAAAGGGATGCAATGGATGACTGGTGTCCTGGCACCTGACACTAGGTCATCATTACAGAGCTGCCGTCCTCCCGCGATGAGGCGAAGCCCTCTTGTTGCAGGCCAACCCTTCCTCTCACAGATCTGATCACGGGGTATAGGGGGTCAGTCAGTCCACCGAAAATTTTGGAAACAGCATCAATCGATGACGCAAGAGCATTGGTATGTCATATGATCATATTTATCCGAAGACCAGCAAAGTGTGGTCCTAGACACTCGGGTGATCTACTTACCACTCCTGAAAGACTGCTTGCGCTGCCACTCTCAAACTTTACAATAATTGTTGCACTTTCACCTTGATCAGGAAAAATGACCTTGATGTCCTCGGCCATACGAGTTTACTGAAGTGGCTTCTCGATCACAAGCCCTGATTTCTAGCGCCTTGTGACATGCGGGTGCTGAAAAGCCTTCTCGGCTTCAAGGATCAAGCATCGGATTCCTAACATTTAATCATGGATCCTACAACCACCAACGATCGAGCGAGTGCAAACATGATTTGACTAGTTGACTCGGCGATTCATGACGATAACGTGATCAGTACTCATTTCCGTGCCGCCTTGAGCCCTCTGCGAACGTCCTGTTGCTTTATAGTCCATGAAGGAAGAATGTGCAATGGATGTCAGACTGTGCATGTTCTGATATGAGTTGTTAGGATGGGTAATTCCTTCTTATTGCACCTGAACTAACTTGACATTGCAGAGTAGGAAAACGAGTGAATGCCGGATGTCGAATCGTGGCCTTAAGCTAAAAAGCGTTTATAGACCATCGTCGCGATTGGAAGTATTCTACACGGGCGGCGCGACATGTATTTCCACCAAAGGCCTACTAGCTTGCGCTTGCAATGACGAGGTCAAGGTGAGGGCGTAACACTGTGACATTGCATGAGACATGGGACGCATTTTCAGCATCATCGGTGTTCAAGGATGGATCTGCTACGGCGCAAGCTAACGCAGCATGGCAGGTGAATGTGTGCTTACAGAAAGGCTAGTACTGGGTGAATGTCACAAGTGCCATCATGTGTGTTGCAGCTCGTGGACCCAGTCTCAGGCAGCGTGACATCCACGCTAGCAGGAGACACAGAGCCTGTGACTGCTCTTGCATTCAGCCCCTCTGGCAACCGGTTGTACAGCGCATCTCGGAGCCTGCAGCAGTGGTGCTGGGATGTCAGCAATGATGTGGCTGTGCGCTGCTGGAGGGGCCACAAAGGGCCTGTCCTTGCCCTTGCAGTGGACCCCTCTGGCAGCTTGCTTGCCTCAGCAAGTGCAGACAGGAGCTGTCGAGTTTGGGATACAGATGGCTTCTACTGCACTCATGCCTTCCATGGCCACAGGTGCTCGCTTCCTGCATAGTCGCTGAGCGATGTGCATCAGTTGCGGATGACAACAGGCATGGATGACTGGCATGTCTCAATATTCCTTAGATCGACTATGCAAGGCGGTTTTCTTAGAGTCACTGGCATGCTGTATCCCATGGCATCGCTCAGCGCTAATAACCGCCAAGAGCAGTCTCGTCCGGGGTTGCTTGCCGCCAGTGGTGCCTCATGCCCACTGACATCGGTGCCCTGAGGCGCACATGCCTTCAGTGGCAACAACATGCAGCACATGCATGAGGCAGTATATCTTGGTTATTCATGCTCCTCTGGCTGGATGCATTTACAGGGGCCTTGTTCTGGAGGTCATCTTCCACCCCAAGGAAGCGATGATAATCACAGCAGGGGACGATGCAGAAGTGAGGGTGTGGGACCTCATCACAAAGTCGTGTGTTGCCACCCTCAAGGTAGGTGCTCCAGTATGTTGATGACATGACTGCATGACAAGGCATTGCTCCTTCATCCTTGCACTTTCAAAACTTGTTTTAATCTTTTGTTTCCTGTGCTGCAGGATCACTTCAGTGCAGTAACATCCCTGAGCCTGACTCCGGACGGCTGGACATTGCTGACTGCTGGCAGGGACAAAGTGGCCATCCTGTGGGACCTGCGGTCACACAAGAAGACTGTCACAGTGCCAGTATTTGAGGCAGTGGAAGGTGAACTTGTTGGACAAACGTGGTGCCCGTCATGATCTGCTTCATTCGCATCGAGGACATCTGACAGGCTGGCTTGAATGCTGCACAGGAGCCGTGGTAGTACCAGGTACCTCGGCCTTGAAGCCAATGGTACAGGGTGCTCTTGGGAAAAATAGCAAGGCAATTGTGTTTGCAACTGGTGGCGAAAGAGGGGTGTTGAAGCTTTGGCGTGCGGACACGGGAGACTGTATTTATGAGCAAAGGTGGGTGGTGAGGCCTCATTTTGGGGCGCACAGCAGGTGGAAAGGGCTTTCCAGACACTTGTCTGAGGATTCCTGTTGCTATATTTCAGGCAAGGGCTTGCGGCAAACCAGGGTCAATCGGCCTCTGCTGGAGAGGATATTAGGGAGATGCACATCCTACCAAACGCTGAGGGCTTCATGGTTGCCACTGGGGATTGTCGAATGTTGTTCTTCAACCCAGGGGTAAGTTGTCAGGGCATCATGAAGATAAGGCAACATAGTCATGGAATCCGCATTGCATCACTGCTGTGGGTGGTTTGCTGCACATAGGAATAATTCGGTGGGTGCGTGCAGGAAGAAGCTGAGAAGCAGGTGCTCCAATTGGGCAGGCAGTTGATTGGCAATCTTGACGAAGTCACAGATTTACGACTCATCGGGCCCCCCAGTGCCCCTACACAACTTGTGTTGGCTACCAACTCCCCCACTATCCGCATGTTTGATCTCAAGACAATGTCTTGCTCTGCAACGCTGACTGGACACACCGACACCGTCCTGGTGCTGGATGCACTGCATACAAAGGGTGAGGCTTTAGCTCGCAGGTCATGCCCTTTGCTGTCATAGTCACTGAACGTCCTAGTTGTCTGCTGGACCAGTTGCTGACACATGTGTGGTGCGTGCAGAGTCTAAGATCGTGCTGGCCTCGGGTGCTAAGGACAACAGTGTACGAGTGTGGGATGAGACGGGTGCATGCCTCGCTGTGGGACAGGGCCATGCGGGAGCTGTCAGTGCTCTGGCCTTTTCCAGGCGTGCCCTGAGTTTTCTTGTGAGCGGCGGAGCGGACAAGCTCCTCAAGGTGATGCATGTTGCAGCTTTGTACACACCTGCTGTTCCGGATCACGAGAGAAGGGGTACAGTTGGGGACTACTAAGGCCTCAATTTGCTCTATTGTATGTGGTTGCTCATTTGGCCATGGTATGCTCAAGTTTGGCTGGTGGGCGTCCAGGTCTGGGATGTGTCCAAGCTATTGGAAGGCAGCACAGCAGAGGGCGAGGAAGGCAAGACGCCCAGACTGCGAGCGACAGCCGCTGTTGCTGCCCATGACAAGGACATCAATGCGCTGGCAGTCTCACCCAATGACGCCCTCATCTGCACTGCATCACAAGACCGCACTGCCAAGGCAACACCTCTTCCCAGTGCCTGTCTCACTGGCAGATTAGATGTGCCTGATTCCCACCTGAGGTGGAAGAAGTGACTTTACAGAATGCTGGTGTGGTGCAGGTGTGGCGGTTACCCGATCTGGTGCAGACGCTAACACTGAAGGGACATCGGAGGGGGGTGTGGAGCGCGCAGTTCTCACCGGTGGACCAGTGTGTGCTCACTGGGAGCGGCGACGCCACCATCCGCCTCTGGGCACTGGCCGATGGCAGCTGCTTGCGCACCTTTGAGGGCCATGGCGCGTCTGTGCTGCGATCCGCCTTCATCTCTGCGGGTTCCCAGGTGCGCACAGACTCACACCCCCATCGCTCAACTCCCAGTAGAGAGATAATGGACATTGCCTGATCGGACCTGCCAAGTCAGGCTTGTCGCAAGGAATGAGACGCTAGTGTGGCAGCATAAGCCGTGTGTGGCGCTTGGCAGGTGGTGTCAGCAGGGGCAGATGGACTGGTGAAGCTGTGGGGCGTGCGCTCATCAGAGTGCACGGCCACCTTTGACGAGCATGATGGCAAGGTGTGGGCGCTCACTGTGGCGGGAGAGAATGATGCTGTGCTGGCCACCGGCGGTGCGGACGCGCGTGTCAACATCTGGCGCGACTGCACCGCTGAAGATGAGGCCGCAGCTGTGGCGACCAGGACGCAGGCCGTCGTGAAGGCACAGGAACTGTCCAACGCTCTCAAGGTGGACTTCGTACCCAATGCCTACAGCAGCAACTTGAGCGCCTGTTGTCTCCAGCCAGTCCTCTCAGGAACAGCAGTATTTTGCATGGCCATCTGTATCACTTTCCGCATCACACTGGATTGGGGAACTCATATGGTGCGATTTCATGCAGGACAATGATTACCAGTCTGCTGCAGTCATGGCGTTCCAGCTGGGGCATGCTGGTCAGCTTCGCTCTGTTGTGGAGGCCATCCGCGCAAGGGACCAAGAGGAGGCAGAGACAATTCTGAATGCCCTTGTCGCCGGGTTTGATGCGGACCAGATCAAGCAGTGCCTGGAGTATGTGCGGGAGTGGAATACCAACTCACGGCACTGCCATGCGGCCCAGGCCACCCTGCAGGCCATCTTCACGCAGCACTCGCCCGAGGTGCACCCCTCTTCACGTTTCCTCTATGCACTACCATACACCTCTTTTCTGAAGAGCAGATGTCATGCAGCAGAGCACACTAAGGCATCCGGAAGACTGTCCGTGCGGTGGATCCCTGAAGGTTGCGACGTGGGCAGGTGCTGCTGGGGATCCCTGGAGTGGCCTCGCTGCTGGACGGGCTGTCAGCATACACGCAGCGCCACATGGCGCGCATCGACCGGCTGCGACGCTCCGTGGCCCTGCTCGACTACACGCTGGGCGCCATGTGTGTGGTCGCGCCGCAGGAGGCTGCCGCTGCTCCCTCCCGGGACGCTCCGGCACAGCCGCAGCGGCAGCCGGCCGCCCAGCAGCCGGCCGAAGCGGCTCCCGTGCCTGCGCCTGCGCCTGCGCCGCAGCCCATGGCGGCTGACGCTCTGGCCGACTTGGACCCACACAGCAGCGAGAGTGACCTGACGGCTGCCACCGGGCTGGAAAGGCCGCTGGGTTCCGACGAGGACGACATTGAACTGGAGGAGATTGATATCCGCGCCATCGAACGGGTCAGTCCCAGGACGGTGACTGATGCCGCCAGCCTGGCGCTCCTGCAAGATGAGGCTGACAGCAGGGACAGGAGGCTGCACAGCAGCGCTGGGCCCAGCACAGCACCAAGCATACGGGAGGGCGTGCATGAAGAGGGGGATGAGGAGGGGGTGCAGACCAGAAGGAAGAGGAGAAAGGGCAGGCAGGGGGTCGGGGAAACTGGTGGTGCTGCAGCAGACACAGGTGGTGGAATACAGACGCAGGAAGAGGACGATCAGGCAAAAGATGCGGAACAAGGGCAAAGGCAGCCTGGAAGCAATCAAAAGAAGAAGAAACAGAAGAAGCAAAGCAATGCAAAGACAGCTGTGAAGCGGTAGAAAGGAAATTCATGGCTTCAGTGTCCATGCTAGACAGACTTGCAGAGTCAACTCATGAGACAAATGCGACGTTTCAACATTTTTAAAGATTTGGTGGAAATTCTGCTGCATGCCGCCGTTTGCCTGCTGGCTAGTGACCTGCTGCCAAATTAGGATTGAGTTCGAACTAACCGTCGTTCTGGTGGCGACCTGGAAGCTGTGCTGCGTCCTGAGCAGTCCAATGACGGGCGTGTCTCGAACCACATCTGCTGAAAGTTTGTCTGAAGTGTTCCTGTCGAGCAGTGTTCACACATTGCTTTCTAAACAGATCACGAGGTTGATCATTCATACAGCGTGCTGAAACCTGAGCTCTCCGGCAAGACGGCAGGAGGCATTCCATCATGAATAAATCTCTTGGATTCACTTACAAGTTGGGAGAACCCACTATCGTTCCTGATCATACTAAGAACCCTGTTTATGCCTGCTTTCCGGATGCTCACATCACGGTTGGACCCCACCCTGAGCAGCCTGGGCGGTGCGATCCTGCATTAGCATCGATGTGCCACGCTGTCATGGTCAATCCTTGTAGAGCGGGCAGTAACATCCCTGGACAGCAAAGCAAGTGAATTTGGCAACAGCTGTTCTAAACATAGAAGTGGTTGGAAAGGAACTCGAGGCACTCTTGAATATCATTTTTGGGTTGCCACGGTGTCCAAAGGGGTCGAGCAACAGATTGGAAATTCGTTCGGCAGCTCCTCCCAGCCTACTGTATCAGCAAGTTTCTTCTGGTGCTCAGGTATCGTATGGTCTGGGGTTCAAATCAAAATTATTACACCATTGGGCCCACTCCATATCCTGAGGACCAGACAGTTCGAGAGAATGAACAACCATTCCTCGATCTGCGCTGTGACCATCCTTGCTGGCACTGCGGTGGTAAGAGGCCTCCTCAGAGCATTTTCATGCTTGCCACTGGATGACCTAAGTGATCATAGAATCAAGCCTGATGTTTGCAGGCACTTGGCTCATGGCCGTCTTCCCAAGTCAAGGGTGTCTAGTCGGCTTTGTGCATGGAGAGGATCATTACAAGGTGCGAAGATAGAGGAGTTCGCAAACCACTACATGAGACACTGCTCATCATCCGCTGACTACCATTCACCGTTCTGAATTATGCTGCCATGATGCAGGAATGTTCCGAGACAGGGGGCTGCGCCTGGAAATCGATAGGTGTGACATACTCACATGACAATGGCCGGACCTGGAGCAAACCAGAGCTTATCATCACAAGCGCGGTCCAGCGCCCGGAGAAACCATCGTGGGGAGGCAGCGGCGACTTTTCTGTTGTCAAGGTGCCACTCCATGTGCCTGAAGATCCAGCCATGCCTCGCAGCATTTCACAGCGGCCTTGCAGATGAAACTGCTGATGGGAGCACCTGGTGCACACTTATTGAAGGGATGCACCTACTGAGAATCCGCCGCTATTTGACGGCGACTTTGTGCTCGAGCAGAAGGATCAGCAGTACTACCTGTTTTACTGCGGAGGAGACATTGACAGTATGTCTGGCGTGCGCATCGCCACCTCCAGTGATCCCCTCGGTCGCCCTGGCTCCTGGTACAAATGGTGGGAGGGTGAGTGGTTTGTTGCCGCCGACAGCTGACACTTGCAGTGTTTGTCACCCGCAATGCTGCTGCATGCGTCGCAGTCTCACATGTTGGAAGCTCGCCTCATTGTGCACGTACTCCTTGACTTCAGTTGAGAACGTCCCTGCATGTGCTGCAGATTCGTTCAGCCAGCCGGGGCTTGGAGGGCGAGAGGGTGAGGTGAAGGAGCTGGGGGTCTGGGGAGGGAACCCCAGCGTGACGTGGAACAGCTACGTGCAGCGCTGGCTCATCACCTGGCACAGCTGGGAGCCCTTTGATGTCATGCTGTCCTCTTCCACCGACCTGCTGCACTGGGCGCCCGCTGTGCGCATTGTTGTGGTGAGCACACTGTGCCATGTGCAGGTCCTTCTTGTCAACTACAAGGGACCTTATAACCTTCTGAATAAACGAAGGCTACAGCAGTGTATTGTGGTGCTTAATAATGCAGCAATCGTACTTGAATCAGATGGGCATGGCGTATCCAAAGCCCTCATTGGGTGCCGGTGTTTGTTGTTATTCTGACCTGGGGCTCTACTCTAGCATGTTTGCATGCCGGCAGGAGCCTGACAGGAAGACTTGGTACCCCACGATTATTGGCTACGGCGGCGATCAGGAGTGCGGCCAGCAAGCGAGACTGTACTACTCCAGCATGAACCAGAGCTTTGGCGACCGCAAATTTATCGGGCGTGACATTGTCTTCTTCAAGCCGGGGGACCCAGGTTATTAGGCCGACCTCTTGCCTGGTTCCCAGAGATGCAGGCAAGGCAGTTCAGAGGAGCTGCTGGCTTTGAATGACAGGATGGTGTGTGTGCAGAGCAGTACACACCGAGCCCCTATTCTGATCCCAATTACAAACCGCAGCAAGGCTACCCCGCTCCACCAATGGACATCTCCCAGCCAGTGTCTTACCCACAGCAACCTGTGCGCACTATCACCTCTATCCTTCAAAGAACAGGGAGCAGATGGATGTTGTGTTGGTTACTTTTTGTGCAGCTATCTCGAGCGCAGCCTGCTGACTCAAAGTTAATAAGTTGCCTTGCTGTACAGTACGGGGGTGGCCAATGGCAGCAGCCTAACCAATATGGCGGCCCTCAGCTCCAGCAGTGGGGTCCAGTCGGGTACCCGCCTCCATATGGCGCCAACACTTCCCAGGTACATGCTTCTTCTTCTCAAGGGCGGGAACACTTTTCGGAGTGCTGTTGATGATGTGCCTCAGCAGCCTGCTGGGCCCAAAGGCATTGCCAGCCCATAAGAAGTCACCGGGTGAGGCAACTTGCCATGGACACAGGGAGGGTACCCTGCGCAGCCTCCTCAGCAGCACATCTATCCTCCTCAGCAGCAGCCCAGCAAGCCGACGGGGCCCCTCGCCATGCTGGCAGGATGTCTGGCCGCCATCTGCTGCTGCGGTCTCCTCACAGATGGGCTGTTTTAGGAGGCCAGTGAATTGTGCCACAACGAATGCACATTGCGATTTGATACTCACCATGAATCAGTAAAGTTGCAAATGTACTTTATTTGATTGTTGTTAACAATACGTTTCTCTGTAGCCATCCGAGAAAATATCTTAGTGCTTCAGCACTGTGAACATCCATCAGTAGCATTTTGCAAGTGTTACTGCCGTTACTCTGAGGACTTCGAGTTGTCTGTATGGTCAAGGCTTCTAAACAAAACCTACATTGCTCATCCTACAAGTTCAAACCGCTCAAAATTTGGGCTGTTTTAGCTGATAAATCTTGCCGTAACCACTATTGTTTCCTCAGCCCATGAAGTTCCACACCACCAGGAATAGCAAACACCCGCAGAAGACAAAATCCGCATAAGCCCTCTCCGGCAACAGCCCCTTGAACTCATGATTGCTGGGATCCACTTGCATCCGCAGGCTCACTGCACCAGCCACACCGCCACTCAGCTGAGAGCACAAAGGCAAGTTGCGTTTGTAGGCGTCATATTTCATAGTACTACAGCTGGCCATATACGCAGCACATATACGCAAGCACATATACGCAGCACATATACGTGGCACAATGGAATTGCTACCTGACAGAACGAAGAAGCCGACGCTGCAGAAGAAGCCCGACAGGAAGGAGTTGAAGGGGAAGGTGCCCACGCAGAGCATGTACAGGAACTACAAGCAGAACATGTGTCAGAATTTGCACGGGGAAAACTCCAACATGAGACCCCAGTGCATGCATGATTGTCTTTGACATGCACATGCACACGCGTGCACTTACCTGGATTGCAGCGGTGAGCAGGGCATATACAATGAAAGCATCGATCACCTGGAGCACACGCACTTTTCTCATGAAAAAATCAAAAAGATTATCATCTTGCATGAGTCTGCCTCTTCAGCATTGCTGCTGGCTGTCGTCCAATCTTCACGACATGGATCCTTACTCCAGCCTGCTGCATGCAACTCACCTTGATCCGTAATGGAGTCTTCTTATATTCTGAATTGAAGCTTTTAACGATGATACTTGCATTGCTTTTGAAGTCATGTATTCTATTCAACACAGAATCCATCAGTCCCAGACTGGGCACTGCAAACGACGTGTACAGCGATGCGATCAATCTCTTGTTGAAATGGACGCTTTCTTGCACTCTAACCGATGTAAGTCTTCCTGTATCTCTGAGACTCCCGCTATCTCCTCTTCTCGAACCAGCCCGTGTCAGGAACGCCGTTCCTTGCATGTGTCCCTCGCAATTGCTTCTTCTGCAGAGAGAGAATCCTTGGACCATGATGATGTCAACAGTTGTATAATTTGGAATCATCGACTCCAAGCATTCTCACAAAATCTTATAGGACAGAGCACTTGCTTGATAGTGTGCTGCAAAGAAGCTTGTCAGCTGTTGTACGGGATACGAAGTGCAGAAAGTGTACCGTCCTTCCTCTGAAAACGTGTTGGTACTAGCGGCTGTATCTGTCTTAGTAATATTGATGTCTTGATGTCCAAAGGCGGGTAGAGTATTACTCCTTGTCAGGATCCAGCATAGGCTTGGTTGAAAGATGGCGTTGATCAATCATCAGAAGATCTGGGCCTTCCTTGCCGGCGTAGGAGTTGTTGGGGCTGCTTATGTGTCCACCAGGGTAAGCTCAGTCCCGTGACAAGGTGTCATCGTCAATGTGATCCCCGAGCAATGGGTTGTGAGGGCAAACTTTCGCTCGGGGTGCAGACACTCATATGGCAGAGGGCTGCAGTGGTGGCGGATTCATGGCCTGGGTCTCCTCCCCCGCCTCAGCCATTGCCGGTGCGTTGCCAGTGTCTTCGGGTCACGTTTTCAGTCAAAAATGAAAAAGGGAAAAGTTCTTTGGCAGAAGGCAACATCAAAGGTCATCAGAGTGTCAGATTTGTTTATTAGACAAGATGAGTGCTTTCTTAGTGAATAAAGCCACTGCATGCAGGAATCGCAACCTCTCATCACCCCGGAGCTCAAGGCATACGCTGCCCGACAATGGAACAAGGTGAGGGTGCGGAAGAGGAGCAGACCAAATCATGCTCATGTGGCCATGGAACGCCTGGATCTTCTGATTGGGGCCTGACCAGCATGCCTGATGTATGCAAATTCCACTGTACTGCCTTCTTATTGCTTTGAAGTTCTCAAGCAGGATTGAATTCGACTGTGATGTGGATGTGCATACTGCGCAGGGCGTCGACAAGGTCTTCCGTCCAACGATCAACTATCTGAGCGAGCGGGGATTATGACCTGTGCATTGCGCAACATGCGCGCAGTGATGCACTGTGCCCTATCCATGTTAAGAACTCTGCCTGAGAAAGTTGTCATGGTTGGTGAAGGTCGACGTGAAGAATTTCGATAGTTGAAGATTGCTGGTGCATTGGTTCTGATTGTTTCTAAATCAACTGACATCTGATGCCACTGGCAAATTCCCACTGCTTTGATTTTACATATCAGATTGTGGTGAGAGACAGAAATTCTTAGGGTCCTACTATTATTCTACCACGCATCACTTGTGCAACTTGCCTTAAGGGGCTGAGTCACTCGTGCACGGTGCACGACAAGTTTATGCAGTACAGCGCAGCGCATGAATATACCAATGGACAATACTCGGAGCTCGAACACTCAAAAATACTATTTTGAGGATGACCAAAACTGCAACGTCCACACCTAAGACACTTTGAACATTTCGAGGGCTTCTCGGCCATTAAATTCATCGTACTTGAGTTCATTTGAAGCTAAACTGCCACAGTCACAAAGTGATTGCATATAGAATTATATGTCGGCTAAAAGACGCAGCAGTGTCTACTCCTGAAGGGAAGCCGGCGCCAATGCGTCCATGAGTCTGCTCACCGCAGTTTCCACGCGAGCCTTGAGCGCAAAGTCTGAGCATTCTACCTTGCCTGTCTTGCACTCCACGGCCACATGCCTGTCATCCACCTGGACAGCCATGTAACTCCTTGAAAACGGAGACACGCAAATCACGTTTCACATACATGAGGAAGGAACCGTCGGGCACGGCTCCAGAAGCATGAATCCCACAGCATAGCCTGTGCAGAGTCACCCCACACGAGGGCATCTGGCCCATGGACACCACCTACCTGCACCGTGATGAGGCCCTGATCTGGGTCGATGTGCGCTCGGCCAAACTGAGCATCCAGCACAGCTGTCAGCAGAGCCACCTCAGCGGCGGCCGCGCCCTCCAGATCACCCGCAGACAGGCACTTGCGCCGCTTCACCTCTGCGCTGCTCACTGCCGGCGGCTCGTCACCAGACTGTACCATTGCCATGCCGTCCAATCCTCAATTGACACGCCAGAAAACAGAATGTGCAAGCATGAGCGGCGAGTTCCACTTGGCACAAGTATCATACTTCATCGTCGAGGGCGGACCTGTAGAATGACTGCAATGACAGTGTCTGCGATGGCATCACTGACAGGGTCGCCCTGCCACTCCATGACGACAGAGTCCGGGGACCGGTGCGTGAGCGTGACAGTGTTTGCCACGCGCAGCGTCTCCCCCGAAGCATCGCCGCTGACCGAGCCCATGTCGCCGACCCCTTGCACACCATCTATCAGCACCTCCAGCGCCAGCCGCAGCTGCACCACCCGAGACATTCATAGGCACATTCTTCAGGAAAAGTGATGACCCAGCAAATCCCGGCACATCCTTACTGGTGGCCTCAACAGCCTTCAATTACAATAGCAACACCGTCTTCGAACATTTGGCCCTTGCAACTTGCAGGACTGTACAGAGTGTTGAGGAGACAGCTGGGTACGCTGAAATGCGCATGCAAGCAGTGCATTGCATAGCAGATACATGAGAAAGAGGTTGTGGGCGTCAGAACACTGCCGCACCTCGGTCCACGGTTGGTTGAGGGAGAGGACTTGGCGCTGGATGATGCGGCCTGGGTGCAGCATGGTGAAGGTGGGCAGGTCCTGCGGCGCCATGAGCATGCAGCTCTGCCCCTGCTGCACCAGCAGCCCCGCCAGCGGCTTACCCGGTCGTGCCTTCCTGTCTGCCAGGCTCCCAACCACCTGCGTGCACACAACGCCAACCGCTTCACCCATTTCCTCACGCTTTTGACCCCCATGCCATGCTGAAGCGTTGCTTCCTTGCTTTACACAGGCCAATGTGGACCTTTTGCGGCTGCTTGCCTCACCAGACATACCAGGCAACATCACTGGTCCACTTCATTTTGTCCAGCGGATATGTTGGAGTGGTCATCTCGAGCTCCAAGAAGCGATATGTGTGCTACCTTGGCTCTGAGCTGCGGGCGGTGCCTGATGTGCACTGGCTGGCAGACTTTGGGTGTGTACAGGAGCCGCCGCTGCCCCAAGGCGACTGCCTGCTGCTCCAGTGCCTTGCGGAGGCGGCCCATCTCCACTGCCTCCCCATGCACCAAGATGACATGCGGTGGGTTGAGCAGCTCCACAAACTGCGACGTCTGGTCAAAGTCCGCATGCGCGGAGAAGGAGATGTGCTCCACACTCATGCGCAGTGGCACCTGCATCAGTACAGTCTCTCGTTTGATGTGATCAGCGAGACATACCGAGCCTCAGCATTGAAGCAACAAACGAATGCTTCTCCATTCAAAATCGCAAGGAATGCATTTCAGTCATCCAAGGGGTTTTGAGGGAGGTAGTGATAGTGAACACGGTCCCACCTTGGCACCAGCTTTGGTGAGGACATGACTTGGGGAAGCCAGGATCTCGCGGGCAAGCGTCCCCTGCACGGCAAAGTCTGCGATGATGATGCCATTGCGCTTGTCCTCGCACCAGGCATCAAAGAGCTCCCGCGACAGGCCGCTCTGAAGCATGGATGGAGTTGCCAGCACCACGCAGGGGCCCACATCGTCCAGCCCGCCTTGCGTCCTCAACTCTGTGATGTACTTGAAGTTGAAGGGGTTGGCGCTCTGCAGTACGTGAGCAGCACATCATCCCAAGGTCAAAATGCACTCCTCACAACAGTCTGCACTCCTCACGTCATGCCCAGGTTCAGTGACCATTCCAGTGACGTGAAATTGCAGGTCTGTAGGAGTTGCAATGCTATGGGTCAGCTGCGCAAAAGGCTGCCAGTGTACAGTATTCCGAGTCCAGCAATGCATTGCATCAAGCCAGCTCTCTCGATGGCTGGTGCTCAAGAGGGCTGGTTACATGCAGACCTGACCAAAGGCAGCCTTGATGTCCTCGTTCATCATGGCAATGTAGGTCTGGAAGACGCCCAGCGCACGCCGAGCCAGCCCAGATGCCTGGTAGATGGGCACCCCTTGCAGGTCTGCATTCCTGTCCCAGTAGTCCTCCAGGATCAGCATCAGCTCCTGTTCCGCACATCATGGATTTACAAGATTCGCAATCTCATTGCACGACCAAAAGATATGACAGGAGACACCAATGAATGGTGGTACCTGTGCACGGCCCAGGGCGACAACAGGCAACAGGCAGCGGCCCCCTCGCTGCACCACCGCCCGGATCATGTTCACAAATCGCAGCTCCCGGCCCTCTCTGGGAAGGTGCCGGGAAACTCCATAGGTGGCCTCCACGATCACTGTGGGGCAGAGGAACGAAATTTTACAGAAGTAGTTTGATTCCAGCTTCCCTACTCTCAACCATACCCACACCCGGACTGCAAATGCATATTGCACATCCACTCGCATGCTCCATATGTTGAAGGTACCTTGCGGCGGATGCAGGAGCATTCAGAGAACTATTCATCACAGGCACTGCCTTGAAAGCAGTGGCGCGCACCAATATGGGGCGGTGGCGTGGGCAAGTCGGCAGCAGACATGTGCCTGTCAGCTAGACGAGAATAGTCGCCAGTGTACAGCGCTCTCATGCTGGCAATCTCCACCATAAACATGGCTGCACCCAGCACGTGACCAGCTCTCCATGCAGTGACCTGCAGCCAGCCCCATACATGTGATGCCCCCCTTCTGTCTCGATGAGAAGTGGAGGCTGGGTTTGGTAGCTGTCGATGAATGCGCGATCCCCCACCTTGATGCCGTCCACGTCGATGGTCTGATGGAAGTCTAAAAGCTCTGTGCGCTCCAAAGCCGCCTCCACATCCTTCTCAGAGTACAACCCGTCATCTGTGCTCCCACGGCTGACCTTGACCGAGTCTTTGAGCAGCATCCCAAATATTGCCTTTGTAGGGTGTGTCATGAAGATACGGCCCTGTCAGCACCATAATTAGCTGTTACAGAAGGGCGCTCACAAGGCCAAGAACAGGTAGGCATGCCGATGGTTTCTCCGCATGAGACCAATTACCTTGAAGACTGTCTTCCCTACTACGTATGGCACAGCAGCGCAGTGATCCAGGTGAAAATGTGTCACGAGCATCAAGTCCACAGTGTCCAAATCAATCGAGTCAAAATATGGGAGCGACTGCTCTCCTGAGAAGCCCGGGTGTACACCACAGTCGAACATGACTGTCTTCCCCCTGCAGGCCGGGCAAAAATATATGTGCAATACAATCAGTGTGGGATTGACTTCCATATGGCTGAAAAACAGGCTGAACAGTAGTAAAGGTTCAACAAGTAACAAGAGCTGGAGTCCGTGCTCAGCTCACATGTATTTGAGGATGACGCAAGAGCGTCCAACTTCTTGACCAGCACCAAGTGGAATGATTTCCACGATGTGTTCTTGACGCTCGTTTGCATCTGTTGTTGGTTGATCGCCAACGGCACCCAAGGTCTCAGATCCCCTCTTCATGTTGCACGCGGTCTAGCTAACCACGTCATGCAGACAGTCTACAGAGATGATATCGATGCATTGTCTTAGGATGAGGTCAATGGCATTGGGTAGTTCTCAGACAAGTTGGCTAAAACATGCCGTCGGTGCATCTGGCGATTTCGTCCATTAGGACGACGATCCAAACAACTCCCAGAAGAAGCAGCTACACTCAACCACATTGATGTACAATTGCATTCACGTTTATGTTGTCCTCAGATAGTTGGGCTCCAATCTGCATGCTTGAACTTGGCTTGAAGAGCACTGTGGCAACTGTACGACGGAGTTCCTGCCTACAATTTGCTGCTCCACCCTTGGTGGAGGGTAAACCCTAAACTGGAAGCCGCCAACATCAATCACAGTGCTGCTTCCTGTTCAGCGCTGTGGTCTTTTGGCTGAAGACTCGTCAACTTACACTTTTCGACGGCAACATGGCCAAGTCGAAGAATCACACAGCGCACAACCAAACATACAAGGCCCACAAGAACGGAATCAAGAAGCCCAGGAAGGCCAGATACTCATCTCGCAAGGGGGTATGAATCCCAGGCGGAACTACTGTTAACTGCTTTCTGTCCTGGCTTTCAACTGTTCCTGGTGTAGTGCTTTCATGCTATGATGGGATCATCAGTGCCAAGCTCAGCTTCCCTTTTTTCAAGGATGTCCTGCAATAAGATGGAGAATTAGTTTTTCTTGATCTAAGGTATACTAATATCTCCTTGTCCTTGTTGCAGATGGACCCCAAGTTCCTCAGGAACCAGGTATGATTTGCATTTCTTGTGCCGGTTTGATGATATTGCATAGGCACGACTGCAAGCAGCATCACAGGACAATTATACTGTCCCATGCCAACGTTGTCAGGCCACAGGAAGGGAATACTTGCAGCAGAGTCAGTGCTTCTTGTGTAGACATCCACTCAGCACCTCTTAACAGGGTTGTGTGCCCTTGTGCAGAGATATGCAAAGAAGCACAATCAGCCAGCAGGCAAGGAGTCAGAGTAGATGACGATCTCTGGAACCAGCTTTGTAAGCACGTACAGGATGGCAGTAAAGTAACAGCTAATGATGGGGGCTGAATGAGAAGATGCGAGTGTTGGGAAGCGATAGCTGATGTCAACAGCATGGAGCTGCTAGTAGTATCACAGAGATATGTGTGTGCCAAAGTTTTCTTCTACAGGCGCTACCTCTGCCAGCATTCTGCGCAGTCCAGCTGTTTGTAGCGCAGCAGACCAATCTGATCAGCACTGGCTTGTAAAGCTCCTTGACATTTTGAGTGTTCATTCAGGCACAATCCCATGCAAAATTATGCATGTTCGCTTTTTTTCCTCCGGAGTTCTTTCTACATCCTTCAAATGATTTGAATCAAATCAATTTGCACCATTGCTCTCATAGTGCACCTCCTGAGTGACAAATGTGGCGATTGTAGTCTGCTCCACAGCTCCCCCTCTGCGCTTCCGCTTGCCTCCGGGGTTGCCATTGGTAATTTGCTCATTCAAGCTTTCCTGGGACAGGATCTCAGCGGTGTACTGCAGAGACACTGTGGTTTGGTCAAGGCCCTCCACCAGGTTGAGCTCAACAACGACAGGGTAGGAACCCGGCTCTTCCACTGTGCGCCTGAGCTGGAAAGGCTGTGACCGTAATGTGGCTGATCGCAAGCCGGGGTGCTCCTATTCGCCAAATAAGGTGAATGTGAGTTACTGGCACATGCATCCCATTGCTTTTGCTGGGGACACCATCGCATCCCAGCTAGTATGGCTGCTGACCCTGTCACATTGCATCTCTTCCATCCACAGATGCCAGTGGCTCTGGACCAGTGTGAATAGGAGGCATACCGGGAAGGATATATCAATTGAGTGCACAAGAGGCATCGGACACTTCTCGCCATGGACACTGCTCACGCGTAGACTGAATGAGTAGCCCTTGCTGCTGGGGTGCTCTTGTTGATGAGCAATGGTGATGGAATCCTCCCTCACAAAGGGCGGAATGGGCACAGCTAGGTTAGCCATGACCCCACGCATGACTTCATCTGCCTTGCCATGAATTACCAGCGATGCTTTCTTGTCCTTTGGTGTTGGCTGGAGGTTTATGATGACCAACTTGCCCCCTGGAGGCACCATCAAACTTGCTCATCTCACAGAGAGCTAAGCAAGAAAGCTCTATCCCTGTCGATAGTATGCATCTCCCCCGAGCACTGGCTCCAGCAAAGCCATCATAAGTGGGAAGCATGAGAGCACCTGCTTTGGGAGTGCGCAAGGGAAGATTACAAGCAGGAGTTATCTGCAGGCTGGTTCCCAGGCAGATGGCAAGGTCGGCAGCACTAGCAGCATTTTCTGATGCTATCAGCTCATCCTCTGGCAGGGCATCCTCCCAGTCAAGGATGTGGTCCTTCAACCGCCCACCGCACCCTTCATTGCTACATTTCCTTCCTGTGTGCTTGAACCCCACCTGTGCACTATGGAGATTGTCAGAAATGGCTTTCAGGCAAGTTTGCATGTTGAGGTGCAGTGAGCAGGTTGGTCAAGATGCAAAGTCCCTCGACCAGTGTCCTCACCGTCTCAATCTCAAAGTCTCGGATGTACTCCTTTTTGCAACGCGGGCAGCGCTCTGAAAAGCAGTTGCCGTGCAACTCGGCTATCTGATCCCGTGGGACCCCGGATCGCAGGTGCAGTCCATCCACATTCTGGCTCACCACATAGCGCACCTTCCCGATCCGCATCAAAGCAACAATAGCCTGCCGTTGCACACCATTGCTGTTGGATCATGCCGCACATTCAGGACGGATCTGCAATCTTAGAAGCAAGCATGCATACCATGTGCGTCAGGGATGGACGTGCCACGGTGAAGCTGCTTTTGGGCTTTGGAAGTGGTTTCCCTGCACGCTGCAGAGTCCATACACCCTGGGGTCCTCTGAAGTCTGGGATCCCGCATGCTGTGGAGATTCCCGCTCCAGTGAAAATGATGATGTTGTCACTATCACGCACCTGCAAAGGACACCCAGCATTGCTGAAACAATAGGGCATAAATGTAAATTTGACATGCTCAAGACTCGGTGTCAAGTCTCACCAGCTTAGAGAGCTCCTCTATCTTCTCCTGTAACTCGTGCTGGCCATCGTGCACCTCTGGTGCCCCCAACTGTCCACCTGTTTGTACAGCAGGTCACAAGGCGACTTCTTCACGATTATTTTGACAGTGCCCATCGGAACACGATACCAGGTCTCTTTGATGATTGTACAAAGTAAAGAATACCTAAGTCCTCCCTATAGCTGAGCTTCTCAGCATAGCCGAGTGACATTGCCTCACATCAGTATTCAGCTGTGCCTTCTTTCCTGCCTGTCAATTGGCGTAACATTGTTTCTACCATTAGGAACGACTTTTAAGATACGTTGCCTCAGACAATCCCAATGTACTGCGCAATTCGTACTCAGACAGTGTACAGATTGTAATTATCTTATGTAGAGTCCTTGTCCACGCCAGGTGCAAATTTATAGAATTATAATGCATTTACGGAACTTCTTGTATGAATAATGTTGGGATTTGCCACCTGAACGAAGTGCTTGCGATCGGTCGCTCATCAACTGCTCATTCGTTTCAAGTGATGTCTTATTTTGGCTTGATGAGCTGTGCCCGCCATATAGCGGCGTTCCTGACCTCGAGTCCCTAGTGAAGGCGGCGTCCAGGTGCTTGTGAGCAGGACTCTTCACCTTAGAGAGAGGCGTTAACAGGGGCATCATGGTGAAGTTCCTGAAGGTGAGGGGAGGCAGATAGGGGTTGGAGTGCCCCGTTGGATAAAAGCGGAGGAGGTTGCTAGGTTGAGATTGTTGTGAATAAGTCATTTTGATGGTGTTGAAGAGCAGTCACCAATAGGAAGGCACAGACACCATCCAAGAATACATATGCTATAAGCAGCAATTATTCTCTCGGACGTATGAATGTTTAGGCGGTTGTCACAAGTTTGTTGCTGTTAGTGGAGTTTGCTGCACGGAGGTAATAGATGTAGCATTTATGGAGTGCAGTTCTATTGAAGCACTCTCTAAAATATGATAATTTGTGTGTTGCAGCCCAATAAAGTGGTGATCCTGCTGACGGGGAGGTATGCTGGAAAGAAGGCAGTGATTGTGAAGAACAACGATGATGGCACAACTGGAAGACCATACGGCCACTGCATTGTCGCTGGACTTGCAAAGGAGCCTCGCAAGGTGTGTCTCAGCCTGGATGCTCACCAGTGCTTTGCAAAGGTTGCTATGATGTATCCGCCAGCAATTCACGTATGAACAGCAGGAATTTACTACAGCAAATAACATGATGGCTCTCTTGCTGGTGATTACATGGGCGATACGCTGAGGGCACTGCTCCTGATGAACAGGTGATCAAGCGGTCGTCCTTGAAGAAGCAGGAGAAGCGTTCCAAGCTAAAGGTATGCATATCTTCTGTACAGCGCATCTTCAAGGGGTGCACATGTACGGCCGAGATATGATGCAGTGCTGTGCAGCATGACACCCTGGCTCCCTGGTGCATGTCGTGCAAAGACTGTTTGCTTCTGACGTCAGTCTGTTTTGCAGAGCTTCATCAAGGTGGTGAACTACCAGCACATCATGCCCACCCGATACACATTGGATGTGGATCTAAAGTCTCTGGTCACGGCTGATGTCGTGGACAACAGCACAAAGAGGAAGGAGGTCCGCGCGGTGAGGACTACAGCCTTTGTTGGTCATCAATGCTGACTGTTCGCCATTTGTGCACCACACTGATTTGCAACACCATATCTTCACCTGTCTTCTTTTATGAATACGTGTTCACGCTCTTCTGACAACTGCATTTGCTTTGCATTGCAGGAGGTGAACAAGATCTTGGAAGACAAGTTCAAGAGTGGAAAGAACAGGTGGTTCTTCCAGAAGTTGCGGTTCTGAGGTGTTGATCTGTCCTATTTGTCTATGTTGTACAATTAACAGGAAGGACTGGATTGCTGGGGCTCTGAGGCACTTGCAGTATCTTGACCTACTTATATCAAGCAATTTCCTGTGATTAATGAGGTGCATGAACCAGATGCGTCAGACTTTCCCTAGCCTTCTGTAAGCAGCTTGAATGTGCCAAATAAGCAGCCGTGATGCGGTCTCTGCGTTATTTAGCTAACAGTGCAACAAAATATTGTCATGATGGCATTTGTCTGAGTTCTTAGCCTCACTAGGCCAGATGGTGACTCATTGTTTGATGATGATTCTTGCCTAATACATGCTCGGGACGGTCCCGAGTGACCCTATACTAGTAGGAGGCGTCGAGGGCCACTCAACATCATGATATCACATCAATATCTACCAGATATGTAGAGCATTGCATTAATCTCATCATCAGTTTACTTTCATGTGATAGCATTCGCGCACCTGCCTGGGATGCAATAAAAGGAATCACAGATGTATCAATAATTTTCCATCACACTGCAGAGCTGGGATGTTCGGGCTGCCCAGATGGGGCAAGTCAGGGCAGTCTTTGTGTGCACTCTAATTTCTGTACAGTTTGGAACAATGTTCCACCAATTCTGTTACTAGGCTCTAAAAGAGGTTTTCGTTGTGCAGTTTGCGAAACCCCATGAAAAGAAAATTTTACGCCAATAAGCAACGGCAATACCTTGGACCGACATTTCGGGGTCAAGCCTTGTTCCAACAAGTTTGCCATTTCTGACGGTGAAGAATTGAACATACAGTCTGGCTTTCGTTTCTTGCAGATAAACAGTCGTGTACATGGGTCTAGGATTTTCTGGGATCTGATTGACATGGGAGTTTCGAGCTGTCTCCGTTGTCACATCCTCATCAATAAACATCTGGTAGGTCAGACCATTATATTTAAGTTATGCCGCAATAGAGATGCCAAGGCTGGTATCTGATCCTCCATATGTGATGTAGAGATCAATACTCATGCCATGCCAATTTCACCGCAGGCGCCTTCTTTGAGGGTAGAACCTGGCCGAGTAAGATCCAGGCGAGCTGATATCTCTGATATGCTTTTACCTGAAGCATGAGTTCCATTAGGGACTTTCAGCATGGGGGTTACACAGACAAGCGTGTGCCAGATGTCGAACATATCTCTGGTCTGCAGGTGGCAAGCTCAAGCTTGTCATGCACAAATGAGCCTGCCATTCCTGAGCAGACTCAACGATGAACACGTGGTGCCATCTGTCAAAGTCCTTGAGAGACAGCAGGAAACATATGCACTCATGAGAACGGCGCAAGATGAATTATTGAGCACTTTGGCAGAGGAACTCAATATCAGACCCCAGGCCACCCAAGTATCAAAGGACGGGCTCAGTGTTTACAACACTCCTGATGGCTCGCTGAGCATAGCTCTGCAGGTGTGCTAGGCTGCTGCATGCGGTGAAGCAATGGGTGGAGCACAAACTCATCCCATGTGATGATGAGCCTGGAGGTTATTAAAATTTCACTTGCTCAGACGGCTCTTTGCAGGTCGGCACTGGAGAAGGGGTTGAGTGGCTTGTTGCTTCAACAACGGCTCTGGTAAGGTCAATAAGAACTCTCTGCAATGCTACGGATGGCCCATATCACATATAACCACCAGTTTGCTTGCTTTCAGCCCAAAGTCATGCAGGAAGTATGCAGAATTTTTAATGGCAGTGTGCCTGTACAGGTGAAGTTTGGGGGTGGAACCATCAGGATAAATGTCTTTCCTGACCAGACAACGTCTGTGCCAAAGCTTGATGTTGAGCTCTTCTACTTCTTTGGAAGGATCAACATGTACGTCAATTTTGTGGCACGAACAGACCTGGTATGAGGCGCTCACCTGGGCTTTGCAGATAGCTGCTGCAGTTGAGTAGCAGGAGCATGCAGTGCTGAAAGTAATTATCCTGAGAGGTCACCACATGCAGGTCTTGGACGACGAGTACCTGACCAGGTACTACAAGATGAAGGGAAGTGCAGGGTACTCATTTCATGACCTGCAGTTGGAGTGCATGGGAGATCCAGAAATGTCTCCGTTTGAATCGCGATCCATTGACATGCGCGTTCTCACAGGGCAGACATCTCTCTTCCAAGGGGTGTGTTACTCATACTTGCTGTCTTTTGGCAACCCCTGCGAGATAGTAAAGCTGCATCTCCTAAGCTCCGAAGCAGAGTTCTCCAAAAATGCTGAGTCATGGAATGACTGTAGTGGCCTTCTATTGATAAATCTTGTGTGGGTTGGCAGGCCACAGCAACCCTTGATAATGTGCAGAAAATGACAGCATATGCAAAAAGAGCAGTTGCCCTGTGGCTAGAGTTTGCAAAGGCGAGGGACTCGGCCGTCACCTCGTCATCCCAGGCTGAAGACTTGCTTCGTCATGACAGAGGCCTGTATGGGTTCGCCTGGAAAGATCCTGATAATGAGGTGATCAAGATGGATGCATTGCTCTCTTGGCAGGTTCATCAATCAAGGCATGCATTTGTATGGTGGGGGTGCTTGTGCTAACATGAAGCGTCTGTGTGACAGAAAGTATCTGCATTAGTTGGAGAAGGTGCCCTGCGGGAGATGCTGCAGCTCTCGACCAGAGACGCCAGTATCTTGGTCAATTAGGATAACCCTTGCAATAAGGTGGGAGAGCTTGGAGTAGCCTTGATTTGCAAATCCAATATCCCCCGCAGTGCCCTGGCTGCATTCAAATGTAATTACAATATTATAATATGGGTAATGTCTGCGACCCCAGTATTCAGTAAAAATGTATGTTCTATCTGCAATTGTAGGCCTCCAATTGGCCAACAGTCCTATTGAGCTTTGCTGTCTTTATTCTGGTTTCTTCCCAGAGAGTGAGTGAGTTTCACCTGATCTGTGCTGTTTTAAGACTGAAACAAAAATTATTTTGGGATTTTTTATTGCTCATAAGTCGTGGAAACTCCACATTTGTCAGCAATTTTTTTGCCGGATTCATGTTGAAAAAGTGCATGCATCATGCAGCATCGCTTGAACAGTGAATGAATCACAATGCTTGCCCTTATGTTTGCAAAGCCCCGTTCAATAGCAGCAGGTCTCAAAACTTTCGTTAGCTCAAGCAAAACATTCAAGTCATGCATTGGTTTTTCTAAGCGGACATGGTATAGCTGAGCAGACTTGTAGGCACATGCAGATGTCCCTTGCATGAGAAAGTGGCACTTCAAGCCAGACCCATACTATCCCTCCATTTCATCCTCGGCGCTGGGCTCTATTGTGATCATGTCGTCTATCCTCAGGATTGTAATAGCCGCCTCCGTTGCAAACTGCAGAGAGTCAAGCATACCAGCTGAAAGCCTCTACATGACTGAACGCTGACATGACCAAAGAAAAAACAAGGTCCGCCTGCAAACAGAGAGTGTTATGATAGAGCTGCAGCAACTCACCTGGATCATCTTGATCTTGGACAGCACAGGCTCGATGACGCCTGCCTCCACATTGTTTCTGAGCACGCCCTTCACCAGGTCCAGCCCATACCTGGCCAGGGCAGCCTTCTCCGGCTTTGTCTGTGCGGTGTAGTGGTATGCGCGCAACTTCGCCACCTGCACAGCATTGTTGCAAAATCAAGCATGCCCATGCCCCACTCCGAGTTGTAAAACTCCCTGCATCAGTTCCATGCCACTGGAGATGGATTTCTCAAGACAAATCATAAGGGTGCCTGTTGGGGTGTGGCGGTTGGGAAAAGGACAGGTGTGCACCAGCTCTGTGGCGTCCTTGGCAGCGTTGACAGCCAGGCACTTGGGGATGACCAGCAGTGCATCGGCCACCTCAGCAATGGCCAGCTGTTCCCGGCTGCCCAGCGTGGTGGCAAAGTTCTCCAGGTAGATGCTCAGCGCAGCCTCCACTGCTCCACCGCCTGAAGCCACGCACCTCCAACAATGTCAGCAACCATTTTCTTGCTCAGATGCATGCCCAAAGAATCTCCAGATCATAAGTGCAATCTCCGTTCCCGTTCAAATCAGTCTGGGAAAACTGGACAGCAGCAGGACTATCTGCCAGGCAGTCGATGTAAATCAAGCCACTCATGCACCACATTCTGACCGCTGTGGTGCCCTGAACAGAAGCCAGGGAAGTGCCTCACAGACCTGCCACAACATTGCCGGATTCCAGGACGCGCTTGACGACGCAGAAGGCATCGTGGAGGCTGCGGTCCATCTCGTCCAGCATGTAGTCGTTGGCGCCGCGCAGCAGCACCGTGCACGCACGCGCATTGGCGCTGCCGCGGATCATCACCATATCATCGTCCGCCACTGTCTCCTCCACCACCTGCCCCACACCCACACACAGGACATCACATGCAGTCCCCATGCCTTTTGCTTTAAAAGTCTCCAACTTGGGTGGGTTCACGACCACAGGGTGCCTTTCTTTTCCCACCAACTTGCAGATGAGTGTGACATATCTCAGCATGGGGTATGGCATGCCCAGGATGGCCTGCATCTTGTTTGAGACTGTCCTGATTTGACCAAATAGGCAAACATGCACTTTGCCCCACCGCTGCGTGGTGATCAAGTTTTACACTCTTGCTTTGCTGTGGAAGCTCCCCCCAAAAGCTGGGAGTTCAGTTGGGTGTGAGTGCTCGCAAGAGAGGCGCACTTCCTCAGCAGTGCCGAGCGCACTCGCGTCAAAGGTTTCGTTGCCGTCCATGTCTGCTAGTGTGAGCACCATCTGGGCACCGGTTGCCTTGGCCACTCGCCTGCCACAAGGGCAACACAGACCTGGGACCACTGACTTTCATCCTGTACTGCAGCTTGGGGCTCTAACATTGCGGAATCTGGCTAGGCCATACGAACAAGGGTGAACGAGAGCAGACCTGAGGTCCTCCTTGGGCACTCGTCTGCAGGCAATGACACCGGCCTCCACAAAGTACTTGAGCGACATGTCGTCAATGCCCTTTGTAGTGAGCACCACGTTGGCACCCGCAGCAAGCACCTTCTGGATGCGTTCCTTTGTAATGTCGCTTTCCCGATCTCGAATCTTTTCCAGCTCCTTTGGGTCCTCTATCAACACCTGATACACCCCAGCATGGGATACATCATCATGCTGTTGAAAATTCCAGATGTCATTGGAATGTCCAACGTGTCATTGGACAGTCCTGCCAACTCTCTCAGACAGACTGCCCACTGAGTCTAGACAGAGTCAAACCATCAGTCATGTCCGGTGAAAAGCTTGTGCCACATGTACAGAATGGCAAAAAGCAATTCTGGGACAGAAGGAGCACCTGTATGCCCATGTGCATGCGGGTTTTCTGCAGGTTCATGTCGAGGCATGCAATCTTGGCATTGGCCACGCGCTTGGGCATTCCTTGCGATGCGCGGCCCATATTCAGCGCATAGCCGTTCAGCAGAGCCGATTCTCGTGCGCTCTTGCCATGTGCTTTGAGCACATTGATGGACTTGACCGGGTACACCTCCTTGCCGCTGCTGTCCACGGTTTTCACTGACTGCAGCGTGTGATAGAAGCAGTCAGCACCTTGCCTAGGAGCACAAACTGTTGCGTGCATTGAGCCATGCAGCAGGAGACAAACATCCGTGGAACACATGTACGTAACCAGAGGAGAGAGCACCTGCACTGCGTCCACAGCCATGTGTGCAAAAAAGTCTGAGTCGCCGCCAGTGATTTTTGAGGACATGGACGTCTTTGCGGCGTTCAGGAGTGTCTCCTTGCCAAGGCTTGATGTTGGAATGGCCAATTTCTCGTCTATGTACTTGCAAGCCTGCACAATGAGGAAAGTTGTTGCTTCTGGACCCCCCTTCCAAGACAATCATTCTGTGGAAATCATGCTCGCCCAAAAGGTACTTTGTCGCAGTCGCACCTCGCGCATGGCTAAGCGATATCCGCTAATAATCGATGTTGGGTGGATTTTGTTTCGTACTAGCTCGTTTGCCCGCTTCAGAAGCTCAGCCGCAACAATCACAACAGAGGTAGTCCCGTCACCAACCTCCTGATCTTGCAATTCTGCAAGCTCTACTAGGATCTGTCCAACAGCCAAAAGAATTTGAGAGCGATGCAAAAGAGGACATTGACGCTCAACATGCCCGTCACGGCTGGGTTCTTGCACGTTTCTGTGGAAGAAGGGAGATCCACTATCATCACCTTAGCGGCTGGATGCTCGACTTCCAGCAACTTAAGGATAGTTGCTCCATCGTTTGTGATGGTCACGTCTCCGATATCATCCACCAGCATCTGCATGTACCTCGTTGATCAGTCTTTCTAAAACCATCACAAAGGGATATTGCGAGCAATTACGCAAAAGAGAACTTGCACCCCAATGTCCAGTCCGTGACTCTCAAGCGATTGTCGTTGACGGTGTTTTTGTATGCTCCATCACCTTGTCAAGCCCCACAGGGCCCAAGGAGCTTTTGACGATGTTTGCAATAGCGGCAACCGCCGTCACATTTTGTGTTCTAACATCCTGTCCGGAGGTTCTTTCTCCATGAATCTGTAAGGCACCAGGTCCTTGAATACCGGCCATTTCTTTACCGGCGTAGAGCTCTTGTTTGGCCTCAGATCAGAGCTGCATTGGCTGCAAAGAACGCGACACAGATAAGTGCACGTGATCTCTCCTGATCGTTCAGAAACGTACTGAATCGGAAACGTTAACAAGTTGAAACGGCCATGAAGGAAGTAATGACCCTTCTCTGACCAAAGCCTTTCCGCTTGAAACGGTCCCAAGGGGAGGCGACCCCCCAAATACACCCAAATGGCACCAAATTGCAAGGGTTACTAATTTTACACCCCGTTTGCCAAGCGTAACGCGAAAGGACCGAACATAGTCCTGTAATTACTCTTCCTCTCTCTGCAATACTTCCATAGTATTTTCATTTCGGAAAGACTTGTAAGAAATTGAGTTTCTGTTGAGTTTGTCTGTGCAGTTGCATGATGTTTGTATGTGTACCGGAACTGCCGTAAGGCGTGGGCAGCCAAGATTTGTTGAAGGGAAGTCGATGGGAACATGACTTCCAACAATGAGTCTGGGAGGCTCCCTGATAATTCTCACGAGAAGTCAGGCAGGGACAAGGCGAAGGAGCGACTTATCAACATCCCACATCAACTGTTGCAAGGAGCCAGAGATGTTGTTAAGAAGACTGGAAATCTCGGACGCCGCAATAAAGCCAGATTGCACCGCCAGCCCACAAATCCTGTGGCATTGGCAGCCACTCGAGTTTACCGAGAGTCAATTCAGTCTTCCCTAAAAGTGTTGCAGCCTGTAAGCAACCCCTCTCTACACCATTTGCCGATCTCTGAAAGGTTGTATGTGTTCCAAAGCAGGAAATTGTATCAGCTTGAACAATTTAGAAGCTACACGGTGGTCATGTTAGGGGATTACAGTCACCATGCCCATGACTCTAAGTCAGCTACCCAGTTGCAGTAGTTGTGCATGGATTCGAGGCTTCATTTTTTATGCAGCCCCACAAAAGGGATGATGATGTGGAGCCTAAGAAAGGGAAGAGAAAAAGGAAGGGGAAGGGAAAGGGGCCACCTGGGCCCCGCATCGTGCACCTCAATGGGGGGAACGAGTTGGAGGGCCTGCCTGGAAATTCCATCAAGACAGCAAAATACAACATTGTTACTTTCCTGCCAATCTTCGTGATTGAGATGTTTTCCCGGATTGCATACCTGTACTTCCTGGCCCAGGTATGGGACTGCAATCTCACATTCTTCTGCAGGTCATAGTTGATGTCAAGAATGATCTCGGCATACCAAGATTTTTCATGCAAGCACACTGTGCGCATAAACAGCAAAAGAGATCTGACATCATGTCTTGCATGACTGGGTCAGGCCGCCCTGTCCTGGTGGAATGTGGTGTCTCCTTTTGGTGGGTGGGGGTCCACACTGGCGCTGCTGTTTGTGATGGTAGTTGCCGGCATCAAAGCAATCTGGGAGGACCTGAAGCGGCACCAGGAGGACCGAAGCACGAATGCCTCGGTAGCTCACCGTGTCATGCCTGATGGTGAGTGAGCTGAATCAAGCAGCTCCTTCAGGCTATCTTGAGGGAGGTTGCGCACCTCTCTCATATCTTCCTCACATTGTAATTCGCATGCCCTCTTGGCACGCTGTGGGCACAACAGCAGTTTGCCATTGTACAGGCTCAGTGAAGGACATCAAGTGGCGGGATGTGAAGGTTGGCCACATTCTGCGGGTGGACGATGATGAGCTGTTCCCTGCCGACCTTCTCTGCCTGTACTCGGCCCTACCAGATCATGCCTGCTTCATCAAGACCACCAACCTGGATGGCGAAAGCAACCTGAAGATTCGGAGGCCGGTGGATCTGAGGGAAGCCGCCCCAGAAGAGGAGTCTGATGTCATGCAGATCAAGGCCAGCCTAGAATGCGAGCCGCCCAATGCTAACCTTCACAAGTTCCAGGGCCGCCTCATCTACAAGGCCGGCACTGATGGTGAGTGGAATGCCAAGTGTGCTGATGGGCTCTGTATAAATGCAGAGGGCATTTTGCTGTACATATGTATGTCAGATGATGAGGTACTTGTACCAGCTGAGGTGCACAATTTTCGCCCCGAGCAAGAAAGCAATGATCTTTTGGTGTTCTGTGTGCAGAGAGGGCACTGCCACTGACCATGAATGAGATGCTCCTCCGTGGCTGCATGCTGAAGAACTCCAACTATGTGCTGGGCTTGGTCGTCTACACCGGGCGGGAGTCGCGCATTCAAATGAATGCGGCCAAGACGCCAAACAAAGTTGGTGTGTTCTCTAACATCTCATGCTCAACGCTGTTCATTTCTGTCTGACACATTGGAAAATTTATTTCTGGAGGGTTGCAAGCGAGTGTCAGCTATATGCTCAGCCACCAGGTTTGGTGAGCTTTTGCACTGTCGATCAGGGAGGTGTGGTGTCTCACAGGTTCCTACGACCATTTCCTCAACTTCCAGATCACATTCATCATCTTCCTGCAGCTCGCCATGTGCATTTTCTGCGCTGTCGCCTCCTACATATGGCGGAAGTATGCAGGCTATCCCCGCTACCAGCTGGCCATGGATGCCTATGTGGAGGGCAACTACCAGAATGGCCTTGCATACACCCTCATTCTGTTCATCACCTTCTGGATCCTCTACTCCTACCTCGTCCCCATCTCGCTCTTCGTCACCCTGGAAATTGTGAAGTTCTGGCAGGTAGGCTCCGCTGTCATCCGTGCACTGGTCAACATTCTGCTGGCAATGCTTTCTGCGCATGACTTGAGAGTTGCAGGAAAGGGCACTGGATCCCTTGCAGGCCAGCACTGGCAGAAATGAGAGTGGCAAACAATGCCTTCGTGAGACTAGGTTGTTACTCTGCTCAGGGGTTCGTGTACATCAACACGGACAAGGAAATGGTAGACCCGGTGAGCGGCAACCATGCACTGGCGCGCAACACCAACCTCAACGAGGACTTGGGGAAGGTTGAGTATGTGTTCAGCGACAAGACTGGCACGCTCACCTCCAACGAGATGCAGCTGCGCGAGATTGCCATCAAGGGCGTGGCCTACGGCGACGCAAAGTTCAAGTGTGGTTCTTGGCTGGTCCACATGCCTGTACATGCATCTACCACTGTCCTTGTGCACATATTGGTATGTGCCCCTGGAGCTAAAAACATTTCACATTTGGAGTGCATGCTGCATGCACATGTGGAAATGTGATACATAAGCTGAGAAATGACATCGCAGGCTGGAGGACCATGAGGAGTTGCAGGGGATGGAGTGCTTGGAGCACTTTGACCAGAGGCTGGCAACTGCTGTGAAGGCGCTGAAGGCGCTGGGAAAGTGGGACGAGCTGGTCCAAAGCGGGGGCAGCTCTCCTCATACGCTGGCCCTGAGTTCATCTGGCCCCGACAAGCAGGTACCCTGTTGCACTGCCGCCAAACTGACAGTGCATATACAACAGAAGACGTTGTGCATGACAAATGCGGAGTAAGGCATGGCGAGTGAGGGGGCAAGGGGGGTGAAAGCTTGGTGTGCTCATGCAGGCATTCCACGAGTTGGAGATCTCTGAGGAGCAGGCCACTTCCAGCATGATTACTCCCAGGAGCTCGACAAATGGAAGCCTCAGGAATGACACTGGTGGGCCAAATAGCAGGGCTGAGATCAGCCCAGTGGTGCTGGGATGCCATCTCCTCGATTTCTGGATCAACATTTGTCTCTGTCATTCGCTCATTGTGGAGGAGGCTGAAGACGAGGGGCCCCCCATCTTCCAGGCAAGCAGCTGTTGTTTTGCTCTTCTGAATTATTTCTACACATGGAGGATTAACGTGATGGCATGCGCTGCAAGACAGTATGTCTATTTGACTGATTTGTATTTTGCTCCTGGCAATGGCCCGCCTGTGCTGAGTTTGGAACTATGGGTGCTGTAGGGGCCCTCCCCAGATGAGGTCGCCTTGGTGGATGGGGGCAGGCAGCTGGGCTTTGAGTTCACCAAGAGAGTGTGAGGCCCCGAACAAGCTTGCGACCTCACATGATACTGGTTGACTTTCTCTTCAATTGCAGCCTGGTGGTAAATCCTTCCTTCCACAACTTGGTGATTCACTCTGGGATTGCTGTGGGCGATTACAGGAAGGATGGCCTGGTGCTGAGCATGATGGGCTCAGAAGCGACCTTTGAGGTCCTGAACGTGATGGAGTACAGCAGCGCGCGCGGCCGCATGAGTGTGATAGTGCGCGCCCCCAACGGCAGCATCCGGCTCTACTGCAAGGGCTCTGACTCCAAGGTCCTCGCCATCCTGGAGCGCGGCGTGCCCAAGAGCATCCAGGACAGCACCCAGGCCAACCTCCACCTCTTCGCCACGCAGGTGATGGGTCTGTCCCCATGCACACCTGTCCTGTACATCTTCAAGCTGCAGTGCAATGTTCACGCGCAGGAGTTTGTATAGACTTACCTATCAGGTCTCCTATCGTTTCAGGATGTGTGGTGGTTGTTAAGCCATTCACAGGGGAAATTACACTAGCATGCCACCCCTCACCTGCCGCTTACAGGCAAGTGTCACAGAACAATGGTTCAAGTGGATGCACGATACAGGCACTGACAGGAGTGGGTCTTGTGGCAGGGGTTGCGTACGCTGGCCATAGGCACGAGGGTGCTGGAGGAGGATTTCTATGAGGAGTGGGACGAAGGCTATCAGGAGGCAGCATCGCTGCTGGACGGCAGGGATGAGGCCATCGATGAGCAGATCGGCGCGGTGGAGGCCAACCTGGAGCTGGTGGGCGTCAGCGCCATCGAGGACAAGCTGCAGGAGGGCGTTCCTGCAGCCATCCAGACCCTGCTGGATGCCGGCATGAAGGTGCGGCTTGTCTGGTGGGAATCCATGGCTTGGTGGCGCAGGTCAGATAACTGCAGGTGGTGCTGCGGGTTAGCCAAGTTTATGTACCACCTACAGCAGCAGTTATCCGCATCAGCAGCTGTTGGAGAGGCATACGCTCTGAATTTGACACTGAATTTGCCACTGGCACTGCTGCAACATGGAGGCATAAAAATTAAACATCGATCACTTGCACCAAGCAAGGGTGGATTGCTGAGGGTGGCAAGTATGTGTGGGTGGGTAGGTGTGGGTGATCACGGGGGACAAGCAGGAGACGGCGATCAACATTGCGATTGCCTGCAAGCTCATACGCAGGCCGGACTCGCTGCTCATCTGCAATGCCAGCTCCAAGGAGGAGGCCCATGCACGCCTGCAGCAGCTCAAGCAGCAGCTGTCCCAGTCTTATGCACCCGTTGGTGGACCACCCAAGCCCACCCCCTTCAGTGGTGAGCCCCTGTTGCAGAACCTTGGGAGCACCCTGCTCTTGTCCGCAGTGATGCTGCAGTGCTGGAATGCAATGCTAAGGCAGCTGTTCAGCGCTTCTATGCCTTCAATGCATGGCGCAGCCGGCGCATCCACGCTGTAAAATTATTTTCTTTTGGCGCATTTGCTGGTGGTCATATATAAGCAGTGGCAAAATATGCAGTGGTTGAGCATCTGTTATGGGTGTGCAGATGGCGCTGCAGAGGTGCTGAGCGCGGCACATGTGGGGGAGCTGGTCATAGACGGGGGCACGTTAGGCCACATCCTGGGCACGGAGATGGAGCAGGAGCTGGCGGGCGTGGGCGCGCAGTGCGGCAGCGTTGTCATCTGCCGCTCCTCGCCCTCCCAGAAGGCCGCCGTTGTGCGCATGATGTCCGAGTACGAGATGCGCCAGGTGCGCTTGTTCCCCTTGATCACCTGCCCTCGCTGCATAGTGATGTGGCTGAGGGGTGGCCTCTACACCTTCATGTCTTGCCTGGCAGAGCAGCTGAGCCTTTGATCCACATAGCGGAGTAAGTGCATGAATTCTATAGCCGAGCAGTAAAAGTCTCGAGACAGTACTGCTCAAGTACCTGTAATTCGTGCAACACTCCTCTGATCAGGTGAAAAGACAACAGAGGACGCCAGGCTACTTATGTCATCACATCTACACTGAACCATGAGTTGTGATGCGCAGGCGGAGGGCGGCAGCAGGGGCTTGTACAAGTGGTATAAGAGGGAGATGCGGAAGCAGGCTGGGCGCATGCTGGCCATCGGGGACGGCGCTAATGACGTGGCCATGATCCAGGCTGCTGATGTGGGCGTCGGCATCCTGGGCAAGGAGGGCCGCCAGGCTGTCAACAACTCCGATTATGCCATCGCCCAGTTCCGGTCAGCACTGCCTTAACCCCTCAAGGTCCTGGAAGGATATTTATGTGCAGCCTTGCTTCAAGGATTTGAATGTTTGTCCTGGCATGTAATTAGTATATTGAAGGTTAGGAGACGCCTATGGATGTAATGGTGGAGCGGCATTTCCATGTATGTTCTTGGTCAAGCAAAGCCCATCGAATTTGGCAAGCTATTTCTGCTCGGAGCTAGCAGATGCTCAAGGCAGGGCTTCTGACTGGCGCATGGCATGGGGACAGGTTCCTGACGCGGCTGCTGCTCGTGCATGGATCGTTGAGCGCATACCGGCTGTCGCGGCTCATCAAATACTCCTTCTACAAGAACATCGCGTTTGGCTTCATCCTGTTCTACTACCAGTTCTACTGCGGCTTCTCCGGGCAGTCCATGGTGGATGACATCTCCGCCGCTGCCTTCAACGTGGTGTTCACCTCGCTGCCCATCCTGCTCTTTGCTGTCCTGGACCGCCCCGTGCGCCACTTGGACACCTTCCTCCGCTTCCCCCAGGTCTGCTCCCCTTACCCCGCTGTTGACAGGGCCAGCATCCTGTCATGTGCCCCCTTCAAGTTCCACAATTCCTCCTGCCATTGCTGCACTGGCACAATAGCGGCGAATTGCTGTCTCCTCCTTTCCAGTTGGCACACCTCTCTGCTGGACAGTCTAGAGGCAGTTCTCTTTGTCTCTTGCATGCGATGTTCAACTCCAACACATCGCCGTGGAGTAGTTATGCCTGTCGTATCTACTTCTGCTGGGGTGCTTCCAGCGTCAATCCTCTGTAAACGCTGTCACACCCCTGACCTTATCACTGCGCCTGCAGACGTACAATCCGCGGTCTAGCCTGACTACGCTGACGTTCTGGAAGAACGGTGTGTTCATGGCGGCGGTGGACGCAGCGATCTGCTTCTTCATCCCCTACTATGCCATCACCACCAACGGACAGCGCACCGTGGATGATGTGTTCTCTGTCGGCAAAACGGTGTTTGTGGCGCTGCTGGGCACGGTGTCGCTGGAGGTGGGCCTGGTCAGCCGCTTCTGGACCTGGCTCTTCCTCATTTTCCTCATCCTCTCCTACGTTCTCGTCTTCCCCTTCGAGGTGCGCCCCGCATCTGCCTAAACCTCAAACTGTTAACCTTAAACCCGACACAGAAACAAAGCATTGCAAAGTGGTGCATGTTAATCCGCTTTCTTTGTCTTGATTACCATCATATTTTGATGAGGCCTAAATTGTGTTCACCAGATCTTCATAAGTGATGCGGTCTTTTTGCCATCTCTTCTAGCCTCCCTCTAGTTGTGTATATGCTTGTCTGTTCAAGGAAGTGCTTTTTAAACAGAAGGGTGCTCATGGTACCGTCCAATTCGCATGAGGACCTCAGGTGCAAGTAGGGAAGCACCTTGAGCGCTGCTTTGCCAGGAGCTGCAGCCAGCAGTTTCTGAATCCTGAAAATGACAGGCGCCTAAGAGTCGGGTGCGTTCCTCGGAGATGCACGACGTAGCACTGTGTGGGAGCAGAGCTAAGAGGCTGTTTGGGTGCGCAGATACTGTACGCGCTGGTGGAGCAGGGGCTGAAGAGGTACGACGTGCAGCAGTATGGCGTGGCGGAGTACCTGTTCGCCACGGCGCCCTTCTGGTTTGTGGTGCTTGCCTGCGGCCTCATCTCCTTCGGCCACCGCATCGTCGAGCGCGGCTACGTCTGGCTCTTCCGGCCCCAGGTGCTGCGCGCTCCACCTAGCAATCCACCCTTCCATGCCCTGCTGCCCTCCTGGCGGCGGGGCATCACACCCTGGCCCACTTCTTCCGACGGCCCACTTTCATCCTGGCCCACCTCTCAAACATGTCGGTAGGGAGGTCTCACCCCCGGCACAGCCCACTTGCTACACGCTGTTTTAAAGAAGCAACACTTGGCCCACGACGCTGTCAGCCCACACACAGCCCACCGGACGCATGCGCTTCTGCAAGGGTAAGCGGCTCAGGACAGACGGGTCACGCCACCCCACTTTCTCTCCACCCCCAGGACTGGATGCTCATCGCGGAGGTGGAAGCAGCCGAGGCGGCCCAGAAGGATGTCGAGCTCGGCTGGCAGACACGCGCGCGCATTTCCGCACTGCGTGCGGCCGGGCCGATGCGCTTCCGGGCCGCGCGCCGCGCCAAGCGCAGTCCCGTGCCGGGAAATCTCTCCAGGATCTCAATCCAGCCCTTCCTGCCCACCCCCTCCGCACAGTCCGTGTCCCTGGCACAGCCTCTGCGCTCCCCCGATCAGCCCTCCTCCTCCGATGCTGACGCAGATGCCGATGCTGCCATTGAGCTGGCCCATATGAGCAGCGCACGCCGCCGCTCATTGCCGGACGGTAGGGCGAGGGTTGTTCAAAGTGCCCACACCATTCTGGACGACCATGGCAGTTCCCCCTTCACTTTCTGGTTCATGGCTGCCAGCAGCACAGTGGTTGCGCATATGCATGGGCTGATTCTGATTGCCACAGGGTGATCAAAGAGTAGATTTTATTCATCTCTGCAACAATACTTGCGCAACAAGTCATTTCCTTTTGCCAAAGTAGTCCTTGCCCGCCTGGCTTTTCCTCCTTTCAGCAATCTGTTAGCTACCTTTCTTCCACTTCCTTTTTCCTTCTCCTGTGCCACTGGAGCACAACCTCCATTTGGTGGTTTGAATCATCCTTTCGTGCTAGCGCATCCACTAACAATTGCAACTGCGGCTGGCAGGACTACTTCATTCTGTCGGAGATGGAGGCCGCTGAGGCGAGCGGCAAGGACCCGGAGCTGGGCTGGCAGGCCGCGGCGCGCCTGTCTGCGCTGCGCTCCATGAGTGGCCGCTCGCCGTCCGCTCGCATCACCACCGACAGCCAGATGGAGCAGAGCCTGCTCAAGGACTCCATGCGCAGCCCCGCCGCGTCGCGCCGAGCCTCCCGGGCTGTGAAGCGCGACAGCCTGGCCACTGCGGGCAGCCTGGGCCCCATCCACCGGCGTACGAGCAGCATTGACATGCTCCCGTCCATGTCGCTGCCGGCCAGCTTCTCTGGGCAGCTGCCGGGGGGACAGCCTGCCAATCTGCCGGGGCCGAGTCCGCCGTTGTCTTTCAGGAGTGAGTTGGGGGCGTTGCCTCCACGGCCAGCTGCGCCGGGGGGTCAGCTGCATGCTGGGAGAGAGGGATTTGCAGCTGGACCGGCTGGGAAGTCTGCGCTGCATAGCACGCAAGGAGGGTCAGAGTTGCATGATGTTGAGATGTCCTCGTTACAAGGGGGCACTGGCGTATCAAGGCAGACGTAGCACAGACGTAGCACCCCTTCTTGTGTGGTTCTTGTGGTCGCTGTGGTTTTGCACCAGGAACAATAAGAGGGATTGGGTCCCTGGAGGCAGTGCACAGCTTGGTTGCCTGCTGCTTTTTGCAGGAGATAGATTGTATTTTTTCCTTTGTGTGCACCTTCAGGATGTGCAAGGCAAGCTGTGATGATTCTTTGCCATACATGCGCATGCGCAACAAACATGGTGAGGGCTCCCATTTGAAGTGCTGAGCTCCCAAAGACTGTATGCCCTGGACTCTTTTGGTCAAGTGAATGAAGACCTGGAGGGAATGTGTCTCCCGACAGGAGTCGCCGGAAGTCTGCGCCATGCAAAGTGTACATGCCTGTCTTTTTACTTGAAATTAGTCCCAACTCGGGAAGTGTCCAAGTCTGACCGCCAACCGGCAGGGACTGACTCGAGAATTGTGAAAGCCAGAGCTGAAGTTGGATGTGTGTAGACATGAAATCCAGGTATTGCATTGACACGAGTAGAAAGCAGGACATTCCCGTTGATTTAAGGGTACTCATGCTACAAGGTAGTACAATTCAGGCAACTCAATTTCTAACTCCCACAGGAAGTTTCTTGTACGTCTGCCTGCAGTGACAACATGTTGTTAAGTGTGGCCCGTTGCAAACTTGCAATTGCTTCAAAGTTTCAATGAAAGTGAGCTCAAAGAGCTACAGGGCCACATTTGAATTTCTTGTGGCAGGGCCCCGAGTGCGGACATGCTTGACGCTGGCAACATTACTGTTCTCCACCGTTCCCTCTGCCGGCTGCAGCACAAAGTTCTGGCCTTCTGTGTCAGCCAGGTAGCCGCTGTCAGCCGGGTTCAGGAGCTGCCCAATCTGCCCACAGACCGCGTCCTCTTGCGCTTCTTGGGCTGCGCTGTCCGCGTCGCAGCTGCTTGGGCCAGGCTTCCCATCTTTACGGCCCTCACTATGCCCTGCGGCTGAGCCGTTCTGCAGGTGCAGCTTGGCAACCGCTTCTGCAGTTGCTGCCATGGCCTGCTGGGTGGCGCGTGCTGCCTTGCTATGCAGCACCTCACCTGCACCCATGCGACACACCTCTTGACTATTTGGTCAGCCTCAGGCGATCTGCACAAAGGAGGAGTGCCACGGCAGGAAAGCAGACATTGGAGGCATGCCAAGAGAGAGGTTCCAGCATCACCTGGTACAAACTCTCCAGCAGATGAGGGGGGGTCCGGTGAGCCCTCTCCCTCGCTCATCCCATTCGAGATCTCACTGCCACCCATCTCACCTACAGATCCCCTCAGCTGCCCCACTCAAAACCAGCTCACAACAGTGGAGTAACAAGACACCGGCACATCCCCAAATTCTCTGCTGCTGGAGCTGAAACAAAAAGGAAATGGAATAGCAGAGCGTTACCTTCACTGGCAATGCTGACATCGCTGCCAACAGCACCCAACTCCATCTCCTCATCCGATCCTGGCACATCGTTGTACTGCACATGCACACTCGAGGACTTCATCAGGTGAGGTACACGTTGGCCCTTTCCTAGTATGCGCCAATGGGACTACAAGCTGAGATTGTACCAGCAGAAGGGCGCACGATTTAATTACTGCATGAGGGGGTAAGGGACTCAAGCCAAGGCCAGGACAATTTATGAGCTCGGGCGTGCTAAGGCTGACCTCATAAGTGGCCTCCACTTGTGGTCGCGGGTGCACTGCCTCGTACTGCACAAAGGAAGGCGAGTCCCAGGAGGGCCCCGTCAGCACTGCTACTGCGCCCAAATTGTGATACCGCTCCTGCCCATCTGCCTGTGCGCACATCCCCTCTGGCACTCACTACCCTCTGCACAGAGGGTACGACGACACCGTTGCAAACGACTGGCAGTTCCAAGAACTCTGCATCTGGGCAGGAAACAATTTGACAGCAGCAGGAACGTTGTGCGGCTGCTGGGGGGCAACCCAACCTGGAATTGGGGGTAGTCAGGGGCGGAGAACACAGTCATGAGGCAGCCAGCAGGAGTGACATGGTCGATGCTGAACCCCTCTTTCATGCCCGGCAGATCCTCGCGGCCCCAGCGCGCATCCGGTCCTTCATGCGACCGCAGGATCAGCCGCAGCCCATTCTCCACCAGAAACTCCTAGCACCATCATGGAGATAGCTCATTATCTGGATGCAAACCATGAGGAGTGCAGAGTCCCACATTGCAACCTCCTCCTGTGCTTTCCAACAAGCAAGCCGCCCTGATAACAAGTGCAGTGGCATCAGAATTTCATGGATTTCTTATACAGGGACACGAGAGCAGTGTTGGGCTCAAAAGCGGAACCTGAGTGATCTCTGGGCCAAATATGAGGCCAACACCCCGGGAGTCATTGGTGCGGAGGCCAGGCTCGGCCACAGGGTCGCTCCACAGCACGTCCGTCGCAAGCATCGAGGCGCCTGTGCCGTTTGGGTCAATGCCTCCCTTGCTGGCCAGCCGCAGATCCTGCCGGCAATTCCCACAGTTCAAGGCGGTCAACTTTACCGGACTCAATAAACTCCTGCCTGCAATCCTTCCTCCCTCCCTTGCTTGGCATTGGCCGTGTTATCACTTCGGTGCCATGGCAGGGAGATCAAGGAAGCACACACCTCCATGTTGCCCAGAGTGGGGGGACCTGGGCGCAGGCGATTGGGCGCGTTGCGCTTGCGCTTTTTGGGCAGTGAGGGCGGCCCCGCCGGGCGCGCCGGCCGGGATGGCGGCTGCCTGAACAGGCCGCCATGCAGCACCAGTGTCGCCCCCGAAACCACTGCCGCCAGAGGCAGCACTGAAAACAGCTGCTTGCACATCCTGTACACCTTCTGCCCCTGCACCCAAGCTCACACACCTCTGCTATCCACAGCATCTGTACCTAAACTTAGGCTCGTATGTGACCCACAGCAAGGATGGGCACCTGGCACCATGCATCAACAATTTGCTGCAAATCCTGGACTTCAGTAGCATAACCTCTGGGTCTTGCAGGTAGGTAAAGACAATGTACATGTAGAAGCAGAAAGAGGAGATGCACGTTCAGGAGTGCACCTCTTGGCCGTATTTCCTGAATACCTCCGTCCGGAAGCCGTAGAGCTGGGTGCATGTGGAGCTCTCATGGTTGCCACGCAGCAGGATGACTCTGTCTGGCAGTGCCACCTTAAGTGCTGCCAAGAACACTAGCACCTCCAAGCCCCATGCGCCTCGGTCCACAAAGTCACCTGTACAACATAGTTGCTGATCTAGGCCAAGTGTGGCCTTTCAGAACGGGTCAAGCGCACAATAACATTGGGAGTTTGAACTAGGGAGCAAACTCAATACAGACCATTGAAGATGTAGTAGGCTGAGGATGAGGGATATCCAGCAACATCCAACCTGCACCCATCACCCCATCAAATCACTGCCTGCACGTCCGGCGACAGCACGTAATGTTGACCAACAGTGTTCGGCCATGCTAAGAGCGCACAATGTCTTGCTCAAGAGCATCAAGATTGGTTTGCCAGACTGCTCACATGTGCAAGACATCGTGAAGCTGCCCATGGGTATCGCCAACCACTGTCACTGTGGCTGCAGGTGCCGCAGGATTCACCTGAAACAAACACGAGGGTGAGTCTGCATGACCAATTTTGTCCATGCATAAGTAAGAAAGAACCAGAGTGCAGGCGGCCGAGCTTCAGCCGGAAAGTGCTCACATCGAGGACGCTGGGCTCCAACTTCAGGGCAGTGTAGGCTGCCTCCAACAGTTGCACAGCAGTGCTTGATGGCAAGACGCTTTGCAGCGCCTGTACAGTACCCCAAGATGTTTTTTCAAGCCTCCGTCCGACGTCTTGCGCCCACTCCAAGGAGATCTGTCGGTACAACTTGACATTGAGTTCCTTGTTAGCATGCGCGGATTACAAATGTCTCATCGACGTCATCGATTGATTGTTGCATGCATCGATAACAGACAGCGTCTTCTGGCGCATAATGCCTGAAAGATATTGAAACAAAAGTCATAGCAACTCACTAAGGTACAGCACCTTGTAGCGAGTCGATCAAGAAGGTGCGCACGGGAGTTACCTCGTCGACTGTGTTCACAGCATTGATGTCTGGCAGAACAATCGGGGGGATCGAGTCTTCAATCTTCATAGGAAGCCCAAAGGAGCCGACAACGATCCCAAAGAACCAGGTCTGAAACCGATGCAACTCGAGTCAGCTAAAACGACGTCTGCGTCCCTAAGACATAGCTGACACACCTCGCAAAAACGAATCTCACACCTTTGTCACTTAAAACAACCAAGTCACAGTGTGCTTTTTAGCAATCTGCGTCCTTTGCATATTTAGAAACACACCGGTAGTCATTTTGCAACAAAGAAAAGTTACGCTTAGCTCCTTCACGTTTATTTGCAGATATTAATAAGGAATTCATTTTTAATAAGGGCTGTTTTTGGAGTATGTTTGGAGGCGAACAAAACCTCTGTCTGCATCTGTCAGAGATGAGTCATCGGGGATGACTCATCCTCACGTGCTCCGGAGGCTTCCCATAGGCTTCTTGCCCTGACGGAGGTCAGTCAGATGCCACAATTCCTTCGGATCAAAGGTGGCAATCCATAAAATGGCGAAGAAAAAGAAGGAACCCACTGCATGGGACATGGCCAAGCAAGTCCCCGCCGTGGTGTTGGAGTACGCTAAGGTGGGCTGCCCCGTGCTTCAGCACCTTCTGCTTACCCCTCAATCTGAATTAACTGATTGGTTATTTCACAGAATTTGATGGTGTACTTGTATGGCGCAGCCGGTCGTCCACTACACCTTCATTCCTCTTATCATTGTCCTCGGGATGACCATGACTGAGCCACGTCCTACTCTAGCACAGCTTCTTGGGCCCATGTAGGCTCGATTTAAGCGACCACGACATATTGGTTGCGCTTCAGACCGTGAAACGGGATTCATATCTGGTGCAGAAGACCAATACAAGCGCCTTTCCTGGTCTTATGTGCTGAATGAGAAGAACATAATGGATCGGGTTTGGATGTAACAACTCTCTGCAATTCTGTGCAATATCCATAGCGAGAGGAAAGTGTTCTTTTGTAAGTGACATGGATCAGCAAGTGCATGCAGTATGATTCTTTTGAAGGGTGGCAATTTTGGCCCATCATGTCTATGCATCTGAAGCTGTTTTGCAAAATCATCGCGTCTGTGTCATTCATTACTTGCTGCATAGCATAGCACAGAATACACTTGTTCAAGAGGCGTTTTCCAGCGCAAGTGGGATATTTTTTATGCCAAAGTTGGGACGCAGAGCCCAGCTGTCAGGACATGACAGGATACAATCGAATATGAAACAGCAGGGTGCTGCAGTACTCCCGCTCTGTCAATCACGAGTGCAGGAGTCTCCAGTCCACAAAGTATGCCACGCATGCATGCAATCACTCCAAGTGACCTGTACTTCTTCAACCAAAGTCCTCTGCAGCTATAGTGTGTGTGCAGCCTGAGGCGGCATCACTGATATATGTATCGTATGTACCATGTGCACATCAGTCCTTCAGCAGCACCTTCCCCTTGTAGCCTGGGGTGCTCAGAGCATCCTCCATTGCCTTCTTGACATCGGTCAGCGGGTACTTAGCACCTGCAGCAGATAGGCATGTCAGGATAGACATAAAATCGTGGGCGGAAAGCAGGGCCAAAGGCATGTGAATCAGAACACAGAAAAGACATGCAGTGCACAGAGTGATCAGGGGGTGGGTACATGTGGTCAGGAGATGTCTGTTGGCATGTAGCATATGCCCTCTAACAGGGCAAAGAGCGCATTATTGACATGCAAGATCCACTGGCAGACATGGACATCCAGAGTTGAAGCGCACGGGCAGGAGGAGGCTTCAGGGTGCCATCAGCAAGCAGGTCCATGACTTCCAGCAGCTCCTTCTCCCTTACATCCTTGGGCAGGCGGTTCAGCCACTATGCATAACACCCGTCAGAAGATTCCAGGCATGGTTTCTCACAATGTAATGATGCAGTGTACAAGCACATCTTCAAGATGCAGTCAGGAATGGTCAGTGCTGCGGCAAGTTTTGCAGGCAACCTCACCACGTTCAGCCAGAACCCTCGAACTGTAATGTCGCGGAAGTGCAGGTCATACATGGGCACGATCACCTGCCAGGCAGACAAAAAAGATACTTACCACATTCAGCCAGAAACCGCGGACCGTCACATCGCGCCAGAGAAGGTCCGCCATGGGGACATGAACCTGTCAGTCAGTCAGTTGATTACACCATTTCCAGCCACCTAGGGCTGATCAGATGTCTGACTCTGATCGTCAGAGTCAGCACCCAGCATCACATCCAAAAATTCACAGAGAAACTTGGAGACATTCACAAGATGATCCTGCCAAAAAAATGTACCAATAGTGGCCATGGCGTTTTGCCATCAAGTGTTCGCACTGTGCCTAGATTTTCTCTGTGATGGTGCGATAAGAAATGAAGGATGGCATGCAATTTGATGCGGAGTCGAGCTGTACCTCATCCCCATACATGCTGTAGATGTAAACGAAGCCTGAGTTGCGCACAGCCGAGAAGAACGGGCGGGAAGAAGGCCCCCCAATGGGATTGATGGCAGCCCAGGCCCCTTCCTGGCCTGCCAGGTCCACAAAGTATGCATGTCTCTTGGCTAAAGAACTCGCTGGCCCTGGCAAAATGTATTGAAGGGTAATATGTCAAAATAAGGTCACCCAAAATTGCTGATGTAATTGCGTACCCGTGATCTCTTTCACCCTTGCAACGATGTCCTCTGTCTTGCTGTTGATCACCTCATCCGCCCTGTGCATGCATGCCTTGTTCATCCAGACCTGATCACCACCGCATAAGAACCTCTTTCTGACGAATCCGTAGTTCCCATTGTGAGACTTCATAACACGAGAGGTCTAGATCGACGCACCCAATGCCCTTCAGCTCATTGACAACTTCATCGCGCCGCACCACATTGATAGTTTTGACTCCGCGCTTCTTGGCCAGGGAAATGATTTGCCTCCCCAAAACACTGCAGGGAATGTCTGCATGGTGAGCTCGTACACTTTATTATTATGAGGCCTTGTTGAAATTCTTATTTTCACATTCTTACCTGTTGGCAGCATTCTGCAGCAGGTACTTGCCCTTTGGGATTCTCAGGTCCTCCAGGAAGCCCAGAGCTGTACAAAAAATTCCACACTTGCGTGATTACCGTCAGAATTGCACTGACATGTCAAGAGGACCACTCCAAGCAGGTAGTGTAGCATGCAATGCTGCACGTACCTGTCACAGGGTTCACAAGATACTGCGCTGCGTCCTCATTAGAAATGCCATCTTTCACTGGGATCTGCAAAGATTGACCACCTCTTCAACAGAAGTTCCTTCTGTTTCAGAGGTGTCACTGGACTGCTTTAAATACGGTATTCCGCACTTGTGCCTATTTTACCCAAACAACGGACTTGACTCACCAAGTTCTCCAGAGGCGCAGCAACAAACTGCTGCCATGTGCCCTCGCCCTCTGCGGAAGGCCAGGGCACACCAACCACACGCTGCCCTTCCTTGAGCTTCCTGCAGGTTCCCCACAGCGGCCGTGAGCGCTTCAGAAAGAGCTGACACCCAAACATACTCTTGTGCCGGAAATGCGCCGCCAACGACACCTCACAATTGCAGCACATGAGGAAGGGCTTGCGTAAAAACCACCTGGCTGTTTCTGTGGATGGTGCTGATGGTTGTGGCCCCAGCTTCTCGATGACCCCCATGCCTAATCAGCAAAACTGTTGCAACTTCAATCTCATGGTATTATGGCAAGTATCACAGAGGATGCGAGCGCGTGAGACAGACCTTCCAGTCCTGGAACAGCAGGCAGTTTTGGATGCCAGCCGCCGTAAGTGCCTTGGACGCAAAAGATGTCGGAGGGATTAATGGGTCTGTACAGCATCCTCACGAGAGCTTGGCCTGGGCGCGCGTCAAATACAAGGTTGAAAATGTGTGACAATGCATGTCGTGAAAAAGCATTGTCGTAATAAGTCAGCGTTTCCGTCAGCACATTATTAACCTGCTTTAGGTTCCGGGATGTCCTTTTGAATTACATCAACAGCTTCCGCTGGGTTATCCTTGTTGTACTGCCGCACGATCACGGCAGTCTGCTTTCCCATGTCGCGTGATGCTCTTAACCACCAAGTCGTCAAACTCTCCTGCACCGGTTCTTCACGACCCTTCCTCAAGATCCAGGCTCCTAAAAACGCGGTTCTTGCACCTCAATTCCTCAAGAAAGCCTCCTTTCTTTCTCGGCACCAAAGGCTATATTTGGACTTGCGGCACGTGCCAAATGACGTCACGAAGAGAAGCGTTCCCCGAGAGATGAGGAGGCCTGCAGGAAAAGGAAACTTTACAAATGTGAGAAATTGCCATTTTTAGATGCCACCCTAAGTTGTTCTGCTGAAGGGTGCGCCAGAGCAGAGTTAGAGCAGAGTCAGGCCAAAAGACCTACATACCTTGGTTGATCCAAGGCCTTCGACATGCACTGCGATCTTGATCTGAGTTCAATGCACCTTTGTATATTTTGTATTTTTTTGCTACATTTGCTCAGTAGCTGTAGGTAATTCCAGGTCGCTGATCCGGGGGGGACCACAACCCCATTGAAGCAACTTATAAAGCAAGACGGCAAGGTTCTCTGTTGAAAGAACCTCCGATACGGCTGCTGTATCGGCTGGTGAGCGGACAAAGAGATCCATGTACATCAACAAGTGGGCAACAAATGTGGCAGCAATCTTCCTCCAGATCTGTGGTGGCCTATGCTACACATTTTCCTTGTACTCACCAGCGCTTAAAGAGGCCTTTAATTTCACCCAACCACAGCTCGAGACCCTGGGTTCGTGCCTTGTGTCGGGCGGATATTTTGCATGGTGAGTTCTTCTTTCAACATGCACAATTTGTTGAGTTCCTGGTGGTATTGTCAGTCTCCTTCCGGTGGCACCTACTGACGTTCTACTATCATGTACAGGATTCCCGGTCTGACTTACGATTATTTGAGACATCACCATAAATTTGGACCCAGGTAACGGACAATTTTGGCCAGACTAGCAAGCTTTAAATGCTCCTCAAAGGAACTTCAAAGGCCAAGTCTCCAAAAGAATTGTGCAAGGAGCACTTTCTTGGATGCTGCAGGCTCATAGGTGCATGGGGCTGTCTGAACCACTTCATTGGGTTCTTCATGGTCTGGCTAGCAGCCAAGGGCTATGTGGATCTACCTTATTGGCTTCTGGCAGCATTCGCCCTGCTAGGATCCAGCGCCGTTGTCTTCTTGGACTCTGCAGCAATCGTGACATGCATGAAAAACTTCCCCAACGAGCGAGGCAATGTCGGAGGCAAGCATTTGCCGGTCATGATAAATCTTCCTGAGCCTCCTTCTGCCATACATGCTCAGCAGTTTTGACATGTGCTTATGTTCTTTGCCAGGCACTCTCAAGTCTTATCTGGGGGTCAGTGCCAGTCTGGCGTCCAGCATCTATCTGGGCGCTTATCAGCCTGATGGCCTCAGCTTCCTGCTCTTTGTCGCGGTGCTGCCACTGTTCGTGGCGGTCCTCACTGTCCCGCTTCTCAATCACGTCCCCTATATCGAAGAAGCTGAAGTCGATCATGGCCGCTGGTACATGTCTACAGGTAAAAGTTGCCTTGGTTCACAGCTATGCTTGAACCTAACACCCATGATGTTCTCAACAACACACAAAAAATTGACTGAACCTTCATTGGCATGCGCAGGTAGCCGCTTCTTGGCAACCTACGCTGTAGCTGGTGCCATTGTGTTCTACCAGCTAATAACAGCGTCCATCTCAGAGGTGCATCCGTACACCATGTCTCAGCAGAGAGGCATCATGATTGGCGTCCTCCTGCTCCTGTTTCTCGTGCTGCTGACACCGATTGGGTCTGGCGGCTTGAAGAGCCGGCCAGCACCCTTGCCCGCCACAGAGGACAACAGCTGGTGCGAAACATTATTTAAACAGAAGCGGACAACTGTCCCAGGTTTTGGCTTCGGAATTACTGATGTAGAGAGTTGAACTTGCTGGAATGTGTGGGTTGGCAAGTGTTTTGGTTTTCTATGATGAGAACTGAGCGCTTGGCATTGGATTCGTTCTTGTGTTGCCCGTGCAGGAGAGACGATGGAGGTGAGGATGTAGAGAGTGCACAGCTGCTGCGCAATGCCGGGGACCAGTCAGCACCAGCCAATGCAGGAGATCAAAGCAAAAATGGAGGACGGTTGCAAAACAATGAAGGGGGCATGCCAGAGTACACGCTGCCCCAGTGTTTGGTGCGCTTACCACACTTTCTCTCTCACACAGCCTTGCGCGGCGCAGCGGTTCATCTGTCCTGCCTTGAACAGTGGCACCACACCCAGGGCAGCACTGCACTGAGGTGGCTTGAATGTTGATCCGTGTTGGGGTAAGCACCGGGGGCCGGTGTTCAGTGGTTCAGCTCTCCTGGCAGCCACCTGCTGTATTGATCCACTCTGAGAACTGTCCAAGGTCATCATCCTATGCAGCATCACCCACATCATTAAGGAGGTGTCCTTTCAAGGGACGAACCCTGGGGGTGGCACAAAGTCAACTCCAGGTTAGGTTCAACAGCATGGAATACCTAGGAAGACCAAGCGTTAGTCACTGCTGAAAATGGCTACACAGGTGTCTCCATTCAGCGGTTGCATTGCGGGTTTGCAGGTGAGCCTGAACTACTGGATGCTGTGGAGCGCGCTCATGGTGGGCATGGGGGCCGGCTTCACCATGCTCAACAACTTGGGCCAGATGGTGGAGGCTCTCGGCGGCCGCCGCGAGGGCCAGGGCATCTATGTGCTGCTCTTCACAACGCTCAACACTGTGGGCCGCATGGTAGGCGGATATGTGCCCGAGAGGCTGCTGCATGCACGTGGCACCCCCAGGTGTGGCTTGGACTTGCCTTTCATTGTCATATGTGCACACTCACATCCTGCCCATGAAGCCAGAGCCTTTCAGCTGCTCCAGACTGCAGTGCGCCACAGGTCTTCCTCATGACACCATATCAAACTTCAGCTGACATGCAGAACTGTTCATCCATGCAAGATGTGGTCATTGCAGGACGATCTTTGCTGTTGTGGCGTCGTTGATGACATGCCTGGCGGCGCTCCTCAGCGCTTTTACAAACCTGCGATGGCTGCTGGCCTGTGCTATGATGCTCGGCTTTGTCTTCGGCTGGCATTGGAGCCTCATGCCGGTGAGCGCCTACCCTGTTGCATGTCATTTCCTTGATGACTGTATTCGTGAAGCAGGTATCTGCAAGGTCCTGTCAATGGGGAACCTCCCGTTTTCTAGGTTGAAGGGTGTCAGAAATTGGCATTTCCTCGGTGCAGGTGCTGACTTCGGAGCTTTTCGGGCTGCACCACTTTGCATCAAACCATGCTGTGATGCACTTGGCGCCGACGGTGGGCGGCTTCTTGTGCTCAGCGCTGCTTGCAGGGAATGTGTATGACATCCGAGGCACATCTCATGGTGACCCTTATGGCACCTGCTACGGAAGGGACTGTTACAGGTTTGACACCCCATTTATGACCTCGCCTGCTTCATGCCCCCGACTGTGCTGATGTCATTCTTGTATTTGTTCCAGATTCACCTCAGTATGTTTCGAGTGCATATGATAACATTTGTGCAAGCTTGTCCCAATAAATCATCATGAAACCCGTATATGAAATATGAACCCTTAACTATACCCTAAACCCTAAAACAAGTGCTGTGTGCACAGGTTGAGCTACCTCGTCATTGCAGGAATGGCCGGTCTACAGTCCTTTGCCTCATATTGGCTGTTTCTTAGGACACGAGAGGTGTACCGGGAAGAGTACAAGCGGCTATGCAGATTTGAGCAGGAGACACATGCAGGCAATGAGAGTGCAGAGCAGCATTCGAGCAGATAGTAGCGTCTGAACAGCTGTACAGACATGTCACCGTGTCTACTCTTCTTCATTTTTCCGGAACGAGTGCAAATGTACTTAAATAAGGTCTTTCAAAGTATGAGTGCATGTCAAAACATTGGTCACGTCTATCATTTATGCCCATCAGGCACAGAGTAATGTTTGCTTGTGATGCACTGTGTAAGGAAGGATCTGTCAGGTCTGTAAAGGTCTATGTAGGGTCGGTCAGCCGAGAGACAGGGCTCAGGTCTGGGCCTCGTGAGAAAAGTGTGAGCCGGTAATGTTCAGCTCTGCAGAATGAGTGTGTTGCAAACGTTGCATCAATCAAGGTGCACCACACGTGTGGAGAGCAACTGCTCTAAATTTGCAGTTTGTGGATCTTGCATGGCGCATTGCCGCCAGTGTGAAAGCAAGTATATGACAGTCAGACCTCAACACTTAACCACGTCTCTCTCTTGTCTCCCATAAATGAGGAAACAACACCCTCCACTTTGGCTGTCACTTCCTTGACGCAACAATACCCGCAAGTAGAATTATAAGTCCTCCGAGCCAGCCATAAATCCCCATCTTCTCACCATGCAGCAGCATAGCCGCAAACAGCGCACTCCAGAGCGGCAGGCTCGAGAATATAATCTGAGCCTGAGCCGCTGGAACCTTGCTCTGCCCCTGAGCAACACCAGGCGACGCCTCACAACCAAGCATCTTCGGTCCAATTATAGCACTTAACGACCGGCATCGCAGGCTACATGGCACGAGTTTCACTTGAGACAGGTAGGTAGAGGGGGGAGCACACACCCTTGTCTGCAGATATGCAGCCAGCGCACCGGGGCCTAGCGCTGACCACAACAAGACCAGCCAGGCGGCAGGGTCTGCATATCCTTCCCAAAGTGTCACCAATGACTCATGTGACACAACCTATGCAAGCGCCATCACACATACTGTAAATTCCATTGCCTCACGGACACCTGTTTTTAATGGCGGAACATGAGATGCAACATGATCATTGGGACTATTGTAGGAGAGAATCGCATGGCTGGTCGGGAGGCTACCTGGTTGGCAGCAGAAATGCCTATCCACCCAAGAGAAATTATTGCCAGGGCGAGTGACTTTGATGCGGCAAGCTCCAGCGCGGAAACGTTTGCGGCCAGCCTGCTCAGCCGGACTGTGGCCAAAGAATAAAAGAATGCTGCTGCCAGTATGCAGGCATCTCCACCTGTATGCATCAGCTCAAGGGTCACGGCAATGCTGCTATGCATCCTGGACCTTCTCGAGTCCTCGAGGAAAGCTGAACAACTGCTTGAGCTTCCGAAGACTAACGCAAAAGTCAGCATGCCGGCTGTCATGTGCATTGAAGTCAGCATGATGGTAAGAAGGCGCCCCACCAATAGCAATGTGTGCTGCATTTGCAGATGGCGCGGCGCGTGGAGCGTTGTCAAGATTCAGTAGGATGGTGCCAGCCATTGCGAATACACAGCCGAGCCACACAGACTTGGCTGGCTTCTCCCCCGCCGCCATCGCCAACGTTGGTGTCAGCAAGGCTGTCAACTGCACATGAGCAGTCAGTCAGATCACAAGCTCTCCTTTTGATGCAAAATGAAACTGGATACTTCCACGGCATACAAGACAGGACAGCACACCACTTTAAAAAAATGTCCACGAGTTTGGTTCGTGCCTGAATAAGAAATGATGCTCTCGTGGCCGAGGTGATCTCTAATCCCAGAGCCTGCAGGACCGGCAAACATCCATGAAAATCTGGTGGCAAAATATGCACATGCAGCGAAGAGACATAGACAGGCACGAGCACAGGATGATGGCGACCGATATGTTGTGACAAACCTGTGCAGATGTCGCAAGAAAGTTCCAGAGTCCCAGTTCAAAACCCGCCACCGCCAGACTATTGGTGTTGCCACTCAACCAGGCTCTGACAACTCCATATGGCTGGCTCCAGCCAGAGACATTCCTCTCCCTCTGTCATCCACATGGAGCAGATAGAAGTCAGCCCACCCGTACTGTCGCTTCACAAGATGAAGAAGTTGCAATCTTGAGACAGGGAAGTAGATAGTCTTGAGGTCCATGGTGGCACTGTGTGACAAAGTCTCACCATGGCGGCATCATCATGTTGCACCTCATCAGGGCGAGCTACAGAATGCAACTTCCTTTCTCTGTGGCCGCCAAAAATCAACATGGACACTAGCAGTACCACTGCTTGGAGTACGGCTTTTACTGCTGTCAGTGCTTCTGCGCTGGGTGGTCCCTTCAATGAGTAAACATATCTGCGGGCATTGAAAGTTCTCATGCATGCAATGTTGCCTGAGACCTGCTGAGGAAGGGCAGGAAAAAGAGAGCAAGTGCACAGCATGGGACTTGCAAGATTGCAAGTGGGCACCCACATTCGTTTTCACATGGATTGGCAGTACCCACCGAATTGCAGGGCCATACGATCCCCAAAGCATGGCCACACCCATGAGGCACAGCTGCCCTTTTGCTACTTCGCTCAGGCCTCCTCCTGGTTGAGATCTGTGTTCATCTCTTCCATATGTTCTTGTGGTCGCTGAGTGGCTAGAGGAGGTATTTCCATGTGAAGTGCTTGGATTTTCCTGATCGGTACCGCTCTCAACGTCTGTCTTTGCCTCAGGCAGGTCACCTGAATGCCCTGACCTGCAATGAAAATAGAAGGATGTCGAAGGATGACAAAAATTGAGAAGATCAAGTCTGCTACGAGACTGATGATGCCATTCTGGTGACCTGACCTGACGAAGCTCTGGCGCTTTTTGGTCTTCCTTGGAGAAGTGTCCGTTCTGGCGTTGGTTATCATGCTACAAAGACTGGAATACGGTTGAAATTTATATGTAGATGAAAATAAACGGCCTCTTCTGCTGGTAAGGTGCTTTCCTTGTGCGTGTGGAACTTGGAGCGATCTTGACGAGATCTGCCGCAGACTTGTGAGGAGTTTCCAGCTAGGAAGGTCAAAACGAATGAAATGCAGCATCAAGTATCCAGCAGAGTGTTATAGAAGGGGTCTCGATCCAGGTTTGTCGAGCAGCTCGTGCGAGGTGTACCCTCTAAAGTTCAGCGACTGCAGCAAGTTAGCAGCAGCAGCAAGGATGCTTAGCTCACAAGGATTGCGTCCCACGATAGAGTAGTTAACCAGTTGGTGTCGAAGAAGCTTATTGTCCTGATGGAAAGGATTTGAGTGTAAGCACTCAGTGACTGGCTTTGATGACTCATCATCTCGGCATCACCTCAGCAGGCAGTCACTGGCGCTGCCCTCTTGCCCTGTCGGAAATTCCCCAGACCACTGACCAGCAACTTTGCAGGATGAACAGTGGTTTAGGATTCTCGGGCAAACACATGCAGGACATGTACATGCAACATTGCTTTCTATGTATGCCGCGCGGTTCCCTTCAAGACAGCAAGAGCGGCTCCCGGGGTTCAACCAAGTTGTGCGATTTCCCTTCTTCAAGTTAGGCGGCTGTGGTCATGCAACTGCTGAAGACGTTACTCTTCAGTAGCGTGAAGTGTTCCAGTACTACCATTGCTCAGCCTGCCAGGGGGTGTGTTCCCGTCATCTCTAATCCTGGATCAACCTTGTGATCCGGATGACAATTGTTCAAGGTGTTGATCAAATTTCTCTTTCCAGCATTTGCAATCCATGTCAAGCGAGGAAATCATTCCCCCGATTACTGGCGATGCATGGCAGTCCTATGGGCTGCGTTATCTAAACTTATAAGATGTTCAATGCCTAGCAGCTTCTTTTCGCCGGGGCCCCTGATGTCTGCATATGCTGCAGTTCTGACAATGATGCACGCTTGATACCCTTACTCTACTGATATGTCTGAGCTGCCTACCGCGCATTCATGACACTGGTTATTGACACCAAGTCTACTAACTGGGCTTGGGCGCTGGACCCTTCAACTTGAGGGCAAGAACTCGTTAGTGAACAAGTCCGTGGCACTGACAGAGGAGCGAGGGATCTTCTGTCCGGCCTTCCCCGCCCTCAGATCATCCAGCGAAGCACTGACCCCTTCCACAGGATTGCGCGATGGCATGGCGCTTGTCAGCAGGCCCTTGTCATCCAGCCAGTCCAGGAACTTGTCCCATCGATCTGCTTGCATGTAACCCCACCGTCCGGCAGCATCCAAGTAGTGCTGCACCAAGCCCATTCACAAGGTAAATCAGACCCACGCGATCTACGCGAGCATTTATCTAAATGACTACAATGGCAGCCTGTTACAGGCGTGTGAGGACGGAAAGGTCTGCGCATACCTTTGACACCATCTCCTGCGAAGCATGCGCTAGTCGCTCGTCCATGCTGTCTGCTCCTGCAGCCAGGAGATATTGTGCTGCCTCTGCTGGGTGCTGTGCAGCATACTGGAACCCTCGGGAAGTCGCACGAAGAAATGCCCTGACAACATCGGGTTTCTCCCTGCATGCAGAAAGATCTTCTGTGATAATTCTGCAGACAGCTGTATTGACCTCCATCACCTGGAACAGACCACCTCCTGGAGGATCCTTCCTTGAACATGGGGTTTCTTCAAGCCAAAAGCCTGCTGCGAACGGCTTATGGAAACAGCCCCCCTTATTGACGGTTGGGTTTGGACAGTAATGTCTTCCAGAGAGGGCTTCTTACTGGAGAGTTTGCGGCAGAGCCACCAGGACAGGTGTGTAGCCATATGGAATGCCATAATCAGCTAATTTGAAGACATTGAGTTCAATGCCCTTCAATTGAGCATCAATGCCTTCCCATCCCATGAAGATCCAAGTGGCATCTGCATCTCCCTAGGCATAATCAGATGATAAGCATCCATTAAAACAAACAAATTGTGACACCACAGTGCTAGAAAGGGCTCAGTAGCTCAACAGATGCGACATCATCTTTAACTAGCATATGGAGGTAACAAAAATAACACATGGAATGAACAAAAAAATTGATCTCACTTTTAATAATGTGTCCCAAATGCCCATGACAGCAGGTGTGGCCTCCATGAAATCTCCTTGTCCACCATCTGCTCTGATGATCTCTTGGACAACTCTGCCTTCATACCTGCACATGTGCAGAGAAGATTCAGACATGCATGGCCTCAACATGAACCTACACAATATGCCATTTGCATATGCACACTATACACTTGCAAAACCCACCTGGCCGCATAGCTCGCATAGATTTTACCATCCAATCGTGACGGTCTGTCCAGGCCACTTGATTTGAGTGTGACAATTGCGCTGGTGTCATCTTCCAAGAGAGTGGCAACCGCCTGAACCATACAATAGTCCAAGAATTTCAAGTGTCCACCACCTAGGAGCACTCTGAAGCTTGGACTTATCGTATAGAAACAAGTCCATACTGAAGAAGATCTGCCCTGAAGGAAGGCGACTCGTCACACCTTTAGAGGAGGATGGCGGGTCTGCGTGTTGGAACTGATCACAGTTTCACTGGGGCAGATTCCGAAAGTCGCCGAAGCACTTCGCACAAGATCAGCTGGCGGTGTATAGTTCCCTTCTGGAAACATGAGAACTATGTCCAATCCCTCATCTGTGTAGTAATTTTTCGCTTTCGAAACCACAAAACCAGTGTGGTTCGTATTCAAGGACCAGTCTAGCGCTACTGTGACCGGAAGTGACATCACTTGTCACTTGATCTCGAGTAAATTTAAATTATGTGTTACTGATTGCGCAGCAGTGGGAACAGACTTGTTGAAGCTGAACAAGGTTTGCCACTTCAGCAACGCACCGAAGACCTTCAGTGCAGGGGAACTGCAAGACCTACAGTTCAGATTCCACGACAATATGGCTGGCGTAACTGTGAAGCAAGTTCTTATCATTAAAATCAAATTTGACCGAAGAGTGAATTAGTATGTTTTACAACTTGCATCCCTGGTGAGAAATCCTGCATAATCATCCGAAAGCCTTAAAGACGAAGCAGAATTATATTCTGCCCAACCAGGCTTCAATACATGTCTCGACAATAATTCTGAAGATTTTGCCTGACACTGCCACGAATGCACCACGGTATTCTGCAATGCGATATGACCAGCCATCCTAACATCAGCAATTGCAGCGCTGGCTCACCGTGATACTGCTCCTTGCCAAATTTGCAAAATCCTTGGTCACACGGTGTCACAACATCTTTTTCGTGGTATACAGCGCAAGATCCCCTACTGTACAGATCCTGCTTACAAAATACATGTCTACCCTGTTCCAACCCAACCTCTCCGAGAAGAAATCTTCACTGAGATATGTACGGGAAATTATACCCACACACTTTGAGCCTGTGTGATAGAAAACGCTCACTCTCTTCTGAAGGCCGCAACAAATCTGAATTGCCTGCCGAAATCCACTGCTGGGCGTCAGGGTGGGATCGGTCAGGTTCAAGATCTCACAATAACGTCAAGTTCACTCTAATTCTGCATTAGATTAGAAGCTGTCCCATTCCCCACTGCGTGCACCGTCTAGCTCCACATCTAGCGGGATGCTCACCTGCGAGGCCACCGTCCTTCAGACAAAAGATCTCAGCCTGTCGAGTTATACCTCGTCGTATGTGCAAAGATTTCATAGGTAGGGCAGCAACTACCCCACAGGAATGCATGTGCATGTGCATATGGAGCTAGTGCTCATGGCAGTTCACAATGTCAATTGGGAAGGATGCATACTGCTCTAGCACCGCCTCCGCCCGTGTAACCCGGCCCCCTTGGTGGGGCTGACCTGATGGCTGCCCTCACAGTGGGCCCCACCCTCCACAGTGTCAAGTACTCTGCAACTGCGTCTAGCTGAGCCTGGTACTCCAGCTCATTCATGTGGAAGCTTCGCTGCTCCAGGAATTTCCACATGATCTGCAGGTACATCCTGCACCGATACACGCTTCCTGAGAGCACACCTGGGCATGTTGGAAGTCTCCTAGTCCAGACAATGATGCTTCAGTTAGACAAATGCATGTTGCAGCGTAAAAGCTCTAAATGATACATGCCTGCGGCCGCGCTTGTGCAGACGTGTGTCATAGGATCGGCCCCACTTCTCCACAATCAATTCCCGAAGCTCTTGACCAGATATGCTGGGTGTTTCATAGACCCTGCACCGTGGAGAGCCACTAATTATGCTATAAATGCGAGCATAGCAATGTCCTGCAGATCTTTGCACCCTGGTTTGACATGGTCTCCTAATATTTCAGAAACATTCCGCTGCGATCACTTGCACGAAAGTCCACCTGCTGAGCTGTTGACGTGTTCTCTCCAAGTCCGAAAGGTCATCTGAGTCCCCACCGGGTCCTGTTTAAAGGATCGGCTTCATTCCAGAATGACAATTGTGTCCGCCATGACTTCATTTGGCAGGAGTCATCGCATTTGTGCAGCGGTAATAAGTCCTGGTGGGCACTTCCAATCCTCACCTGTTGCAACTGCGCTCAATATACATGAGTTCCGACGTTTCAGGATTGGTCTGCCTTTGCTGACTGGCTGTCGCTGCACCAAGAGTCTGATCCAGGATGAAGTCAAATGCCTTGGTGCGCAGCTTGAATTTTGAATGCGGGAAGGTAAGCCCGTGCGAGCTTGATGCTGAATGCACGGCATCTCTTTCAGTCTATGATAGGTGCTTGACCCAACAAAATCATGCGTGAACAAAGCCGTCTCCCTGGTGCCAGAGCAACTGTCAGTGCCCAGGCCTGCACGCGAACAGCATCGAAGATTTCTGCTATGCTTGTGCATGGCACGAGGCGCTTTGGCGTTTTGGCCATGCCATGCTTGTGCCACGTGGCAGCTAAGCATGCAAAGCATTATTATTATTATTACAGGTCGGCAAACCCAAAGCCAAATGGCCATAGGGCATACACACAGCGTGTCTGCAGCCACACCGTGGGGCCTCTAATCTAGTCTGCAGCCCAGTAGAGTCCTACTAATATATATAACCGGAGAAGTGCACTTCTCACGTGATCAACAACCACAACTAGACAAACCACTAGACAACTAACACTCCCTGTGACAAAGCAGTATCCCTCTGCATTTGACACCCCTGGCCTGCCAGCAACGCAACACCATTTCAGGTGTCGTTGAGGATAGCATGCAGGATACCCAGGGTTGGGCAGACAATCATCACATGCAAACACATGCAAAGTAGGCAAGACTTGCAACACAGTCAAACACAGGCAAGACATACAACACAATCGAAGACAGGCAAGACATGCAACACAGTCAGTCACTGGCAAGCAAAATTGTGCATCACAGACAAAGACAAGCAATGTTTGTCTGCCAGGCAGATGGTACTGATACACACTATTACCTAATAGTCTGAGCTCTATGTGAGACAATGTCAACTAAGTAGCGGTCTACACAACGGTGAATTACAGTGGGATCTGCAGCCGAAGACATGAAGTCATCACGCAATAGGGCAACTGTCCGATGCATGGGAGACAAACTAATGAAGGCTGCAAACAGTGATGCGCCAACCAACTCTCTCAATGAATCTAAGAATGTTGCACGAATGGCTGCATGAGCTAGACAACAAAACAAAGCATGAGGTGCATCCTCAACATGATCATCACTCCGGCAAGTGGGACAGCCTGATGGGCCATCCTCAGCATCTCGATAGTGGCGGTCATGATGATGGCTAGGGAGGTGATGATCCAGCATAGAAGTCCCGGACCGAAACTGAAAGCGGATCATCGCCGCTCGATGCCCATCAGTGTGACGCAGCAAATACTCCTTGAACCCTGTACCCTCAGTGACACTGTTGTACAATCCAAGCCTAGGCTTGGTGGAGAGGGCAGTTGCTACACATGCTTCATCCCTCTCCTGAACAGCATCAATCACAGAACGCGCAAAGAGAGATGTAGACAAAGACAATGACTCGCGTGTGAAAGACATCAAGGACAACCAGATCAGGTCACAAGTCTGTATGAACATCTTCCTCTTCCTACCCCTAGTCCCCCTGGGAACTTCCTGAAGGTACAAAACCTTCTCTAAACGAGTCTCTGGTAAACTGTGTAACCTATGCTGCCACTTCAGCTTCGCAATATCTCTGCGAGAGCTGAGTAAAGACAAGTGCAAGTCACCCCTAACTGCCTCTGATGCCGTCAAAGTGGGGCAACCTAATATGAGTCTTGCAGCTTTAAGCTGCACAGATTCTAAAGCTCTGGAGTGCACACTGGAAGGTAAAAGCACCTCTGAAGCAAACTCTAGGCATGAACGCAAAGCAGTGAGCATGAGCAAGCGCTTAATGCGCATCGTAAGATGTGCATCTCTCAAAAGAGGCTTCATAGCAGCCACACGCGCATTACCCTGCTTGATAATCCTCTGAAAGTGAGCATCCTGAGAACCGTCCGAGGACACAAGTACTCCTAGGTGCGTATACTGTTCTACTATAGGAATCTCCTGATCTCCCCACATGAAAGGCTGTGTCCTATCCTCATCTGGCACCGGACCACACAACATAACTCCACACTTAGGGACATTAGCCCTATATCTGTACTGTCTAGCATGCTCATAAGAAGGGGCAATGACACTGTCTCTCAGACCCGCAGCGGAGAATGCAATACCAACTAAGTCATCTGCATAAGCTAAGGCAAGGATGCCAGCAAGAAGGGAAGCATGCATGTCTCTCCCAGAGTGAACCTTGTCTAAAAGCTCATTCTCGAAAATGGCATACAGAGTGGGCGACAAAGGATCCCCCTGAGCAACCCCTTGCTGAATGGGAAAGTACTCAGACTCATGGCCGTTCACGAGCACCCTGCTCTGTGTGTCGGCATAAAGGTTCCTAAGTACCCTCCAAAATTTACCTCTAATCCCCATATCCCACAACTTATAAAACAAGCCATCCCTCCACACTGTATCAAATGCCTTCGCAACATCCCTGAAAAATATGTACGTAGGCAACCCCTGTCTAATGCGACTCTGAATGATCTCAGACAGGCTAAATATGTGCATGCAAAGCATAGGGTATGAATCTAATTGCTGGGACAGGGCTTTGTGATGTTTGCCGTCTGTTTTGAGCAGATCGCACAGCGCATCATATGTGCGTCCCAACCATGATGTCATGGAAGCGCATGATGCATGGTGGCGTTTCATACTATGGTGCCACCATCCAGTGGATAGTATCATGATGGTACTACTAGTAGTAATTACGGCCGGTGTACTGATCACTCACAGCTCATGACTCATCATGCTCGGAGCACTTCAAGTACTAGTGGACATTCCCCGTGCCTACAATCTCCTTGCCAGGCTCTTTGTTGTTGGTCTCAGATGACTCTGAAAGTCACTTGAGAAGTCCCCAGATCTGAACCATTTGACTGCTCCGACCATCGTTATCATTATGACCACATGGCATGATGGTCATCATGCTTCTTCTATAAGCTGTAATCAAGTTGACTACGCAGCTGTAGGGTGTCCCAAACAGCGATTCCAAAACATGATGCCACATGTACATGATACTCGTAATCAAGCAAGTATAATCTAGGTGAAATGATAATACAATTCCTTGATTCCTATTCTTTTCAATTTGTCTGACTTTCTGTTCACGCTTAGCACAAGTGTTCCATTACATACAGGTGCGCCTCCACGTCGTGGGATTGAACTACTGCCCAGGCACCAGGCATACATCATGATGTTGCCATGGCCAAAGATGTGCTGGGCTGATGAAAATCGAAGTAGGGCGTGTAGCTGTCCTCCACGATGTTCATGAGCGGTGCCACAATGTACTGCCGGTCAGCACCCGTCAGCAGCTTTGTACCATGTGGGTACTGGGCCAAGGGTGCTGCCAGCTCAAAGACAAATGATGCCATGGCTGGAAACGCAACTTGATGCCCCAATGCTTGCGCTGGCAGCTGTACTGCATGCAGACCACCTGTCCAAATCATGAGACGAGTTCTTTCAGCAGCAGCGATAATGCAAACTTGGACCTTGCAACACAACCGTGTGTGCGCTTGATGTATGGCACCTCTACGACCACCAACAGACCGTTGACATCTAAGTGGATGCATGGGCACGAGAAACTCGCCGTCATGAAGGCCAACCGCCATGCCTGGCCTGTCTGCGAGCTCTAGCACAATGCTACCCTCATGGTCAGCACACGCGGACCGAAGAACCAGGCGAGAGGCAAGACCTGGATCTGTCCGCCTTAACTCGAGTGCGGCACCCTGCCACAGCACATCTCAATGACTACCTTCCTTGACAGTAAACGGAATGCTTGGTATGGGAAATGCGACAGATTGCACTGGCAGGAATGAAACGGGATTGAAGATGACGGCGTGCGGTCCAGTTCATGGCTTACCTGGCCATCACCTACATGTACATAGACCCCAGGCATATTTGCAGCCTCCAATATGATGATGTCCCCGAAGCTCCAACTGGCTGTCGGTGCAAAATGTCCTGGGTCCCTACTCTCAAAGAGTACACTTCACTTTAAACCAAACGTGGGATCAGCTGGTCTGCAGCAAAAGGATTTTATTCAAGGGAATTAGTTAATGCGACACGTCCCATTCCAACCTCTGCGTACCTATCATCGTGACTCAGCAGCCTGTAAGTACCATCCAGGGAGGAAGCGACTCTCGTCATGTCAGCCCTCAGCATGGTTCCATCATGACGGATGTGCATGGGTGGGTCCGCAGCAGGGAGAACCAAGCTCGCGAGGCCTTTGCTGGAAACGTCTGTCAACAACTCAGCAACCTTGCCGGGGTCTGCTTCAATGCTGCGATCCCCGTGTGTGAGGCCAGCCATCAGCAGGGGACCCATCATGATGGCCTGCAGAGGTGCAAGATACCTCAACAATGCCAGGGCTACATCAAACAGGGCATGGATGCGAGGGGATACTGCAGGGCTCTTCACAACCAGGTTACCCACATGGAAGCTGGAATACTCTGGTCGGTCATCCTGCACACGCTCGGCTCGGATGGACATGGGCAGAACAAGCACCACCCGGTCACCTGCACCAAGACAGCCTCTCTAAAGTGTAATCAACAACATGTGACAGTGCATGCATACACTACAAGTGATTAGGTTTGGAAAGAACTATCCAAGAGCGGAGACAAAGGAGGGGGCGGCCTGAAACCTGCGTGAAACACCCGCCGCACTGTGCAGAAGCTGCCTGCCTGCGGACCGGCTGTTGGTGTGCACCCTGCCCAGGGCTGCCCATTCACCTCTACCTGCACTCCAGATGAAATCGCCCAGCTGGGTATGCGCAACTTCAGCGCGATCTCTGCCGCACCGCTGCTTTCGCCGCCTGCTGTGCCCGAGGCTGTCAGGGGGGCAAAGCTGATGTTGGCTGTTGCAGCTGCGCCCTGGAAGAAGCTGGCCTCAAGCTGGACGCTCAGGCCCACTAATGGGGAGGCAAGAGTGGCCGAGGTGAACTGGTTAATGTAGAGCTCGAGCACACCACTGTCAAGTGGTGGCTGCCTGCATGAACAGGGATCTTCAAGATCCCTATGGGTTGGCCTATTTGCAGCAAACACTGCATATCTAGTAGAGAGAACTCAGTTGAGGCTAGTGTGTGACAGCAGGCGTCTGTCTGCGTGCCTGAAGAAAAAGATAGAGTCTGCCAGCTTGGCAAAGGACTCTACAGAGGTCCCATAGCAGCACCAGAAGCTGTGCAGAGGGTCCCCCCAGCCGCGCGAGCTGCCTCCTTTTGTCTGCCCGGAACCCATGGGAAGTAAGTAGATCACCACCCCTGGTCCTGGCTCATTGCCGTTGCGACTTGCCAGGCTCTGGCCGCCTGTGAAGAGCAGGTGGGCTGCTGTGCGCCAGTTGTCTGCCCGGAGATCCATTGCCGCCACCGCAGCAAGTGCTGTGGGATCTGGGATCCTGACATGGCACACAGCGTGCCTGAACACGAGCACCCATGCACAGCCTCTTGCAACTTATCTTACCAAAACAGAGCAACCACCAAAACCCAATGATCCGCACTGCAAGAGACAGGCATAGCTTGTGGGCCATACCACATTTCAGGTGCAGAGGTGCCATTCAGGGGATGCTTCCAGCCGGCTGAGGCCTGTGGTGAGTAGCCAGCAGGCATGCGCTGGGTCCCAATCAGGCCATTGAGGATTGCGCGCTCGTAGTAGTCCGCAAACACTGGCGCCCCGGTCCATCGGAAAAGGTACCGCGCAATCTTGAGCATGTTGTACTGCGTGCAGGTCTCCTCTGTCTCTGTTGCATGCTCTTGCTGCACAAAGGCCACAAAAACGGAAACTTCAACTTTGACCCTTGAGAATGAATGCTGCCCAGAAATGTGCCTACAAAGTTCCATGCCTCCTTGATACAGAATTTCAGCTCACCAGCAGGATAGAGTCTGCTAGCTGTCGGGGAGGGCCCCAGTATTCATGATCATTGTTGCCGCCAGTTGCAAAGCTGTGAGCACGGGTGACTATGGAAAAGAAATTAGTCACTGCAGCATAGCTTGCCTCATGGCCTGCCTTCTCAAACCGGGCCGCGAACCCATTCACCTGTGGGCACAAGACAATAGGGTGAAAATACTGCTTGTCGTGAGATAGGATGTGATGGGAGGGACCATGGCACAGGACAGCGCACCTGGGCCAGATGTGTGTTTGCATGCAGTCCAGGCAAGGGATCAGTATTCTGCAGGAGTGGTTGGAAAAACCTTGGCTTCGTGAAAGCTTCAGCCAGCCTGTAGAGCGCACCACCAACACTATCGCTTTCTGCCACGGTGCAATCCAATGGCTACATGCACAGCTAACAGTACACATTTTGGATATCTAGCTTAAAGTGTGCCAGCAGGAAAATGGTACCTGATGTGTTCAGGGTCCTTTGTGATGTCATACAGATTGAATAGGACCTCATTCATGCCCCCAAATTCCGTTTCCAGCATGCGAAGCCAGTGGTCTGTGCCATTGACAGCAATGACTCTGTCGTAGTACCCAGTGAAGTACTCAGCCTCATCCTTCACCATCTTCAATGCCACCTCATTCCCTAAAAAATTGTACGTGTCTAAGAGACCTGCCATGATCTTGTGAATCTGCAGCCACAGAAATTCATCAGTGTTGAATGCGGGAAGGGCAAATTTGTGACACCGCATTAGGAACCTGGCCAGGTCCTTCAAAGAGATGAAAGTCTCCACCACATAAAATGGCGCCCAGACAGCCTGCAGATCTTGCAGCCGAAGAAAATGCTCCCTGGGAAAAGCAGATAGATAGCCTTCACCCAGAGCATCCTGAACCTTCTGTAGCTCGCCGACGATGTACTTGAGCCGCGACTCCACATGGCTGTTGCCTTGTGCACCGTTACAGAATATTATCAGTGAAACCACCATCCCAACTCCCTTTTCGACATTGACATGAACATTGAGCACTTGACATGAATAGGAAAGCCACCTACCAGTGTGGTTGACTAGCATGGCACAGGCACTCAAATAATGCCCCATGAACTGGCCTCTCACTTCACAGGATGGATCTTCCCAGCTGCCTGTAAAAGCATGGGATGAGGAAGGCAGACCAGCGTTCAAGCGAAATGTATGCAGCAGCTGATCGGCATCTAGCTGTAGCATGTACTCAGTATTGAGAGACAGGGCCTTGTTATACAGCGAATCTGGATCAAGAGAAATTTCGTGTAATGGAAATGGGTTTATGATGTCGTCAAGAGTTGCGTACGCAACGAGCGGACCAACAAGGAAACAGGTTACTAGGAAAGACATGTCCATGACCTTCGACTGATCTAGAATTCTGTAGCAGACGTGTTTGCTAAGGAAGCCCTCATCATGCCGTGAAACGGCATCCTTTACGCATATTGTCGATAAAAACCGGAGTCTAGGCCGGTCCCGTTCCTCCGAATCAGAAACCCTCGCCTTCTTCCAAGAAGGGTTCGGCAATGGTTGACAGCTTTCGTCAGTTCATTGCAGGTTTATTTTTCAACGTGCCCATCGTGAATCCCATAGGCGATCATGCAATGATTTGCATACTATCCAAAGTTCGTCTATTATTCTGAGGACTTCTTTAGATGCGAAGACCGTACTGAATCTCTTGCACCTCCTTTTCTGCGCAGGATCCCATGATCTAAGGTGCAATGGGTACGCCTGAAGCAGGCAAATTGTTCCTGGAAGCACTGACTGGCAGCGGGCTGGAGGATATCGATCTGGATCATGCCCCTAACTTTGACACAGTTGCTCTGCACACCATAAGAGACATCAAAGCTACCGATGGACGAGTGACCTGCGTTCTTCCTGTTGAAGCAAGAGTCCAAAATCGCTACAATACTCTCCACGGCGGATGCATTGGTGATGTCAACACCTGAGGACTATTGTGCACGGCATGCGTGCCCCATCAGAGCGCATCAAGCCTCACGTGAAGCCTCTCTATCCAGAAATTTTTCTTCAGGAATGTTTTGTTGATATCCACGCGGGTGCATGCTTTGTACAGCGACCCTCGTGGACGTGGTGGGAAGCGCAGCTCTAGTCACACAGTCAGAACGCAGTGGCGTGAGCTTGCACATGAGTGTGGAATACCTAAGACCTGCCCTTTCAGGAGACGACGTTTTCATTGATGCACAGGTGAGCCCCTTAGTAGTGGCAGAAGATTACCCGGTGACACTCATCTGGCCCTCTGCGAACAATTTTGCTCTGAGCTTTTCCAGTTAAATCAGTTCTGTCCCGAATTGCATGGTGTCGTGATGAGCACTTGTCTGTGATCATTAATAGGTTGTCAAGGTCGGGGGACTTATTGCCACCATCAATGTGGACCTCACCAGCATGAACACTGGTGCCCTCATCGCACAAGGAAAGCACATTAAATTTCTGTCCTCAAAAGACAAGGGAATTCCGCGAACTCCTCTGGTGAAAACTCGCTCCAAGTTGTAGTGTAGCAGCCTTTAGTGAAGAGGAGGTTTGACACAGGTAGACAAATGAGGTAAGAGTCATTTGTCTACCTAAGAGTAAGTGATGGGAAAGTTTTTGGGCTTCCTTGTTCAAGTTGATACCCATGCATGCATCAACAGACACACTTTGCGAATCCTGAGGGGCTGCAAATCTTTTTAAAAAGAGATGCAGACAGTTGGGGACTGTGGCACAGTCACTGTGCAGATCATGAAGAGGTGAATAATGCAGTTTGCTACTGTGGCCTCTAGAGGCCTCAGATCTGAGAGTCTTCTACTAGTAGAGACTTTCAAGTTGAGTGTGATATTAATATGGATGACATTGCAAATTCTATCCATCAAGAACAACGATTACACAAGAGCCAATGCCACTGGCTGACTTCTCATGTTCATGAAATTCCCATTATCATGTAATGCACCCTGTTCAACAAGTCAGGCACTGTGTTACATTGAACGCAACATGCACTACAAACCAATACACCAGAACTCAAGCGCCAAAGTCTCGAGGATCTGCCACTCTCCCTGCCAAAGCAGATGCTGCTGCTGTGTATGGGGAAGCCAGGTACACCTGACCATCCTTGTGACCCATACGACCAGGGAAGTTCCTGCACATCGGATACAAAAACTGTTCATCCCAACATATAGCAGCAGCCAATCAACACACAATCCCCACCCTCTGTTACAAAACACGCCCCAAATACCAACCGGTTTGTGGTGCGCACCTGTTTGTGGTGGACACGCAGACTTGGGGCTCATTCATGCGCGCAAAGGTGTCCTTGGGGCCACCCAGGCAAGCTGCGCAGCTGGGAGGCGCCGGAGTGCTGCAGCCGGCAGCCTCAAATATCTGCGCAGCTGTCTTGCCATCGCAGCCGGCCACGGGCAAGCCGTAGAGGTCGGCCCACACCTTCTGTGTGGCTGGCACCAGGAATGTCGGCACCTTCACCTGGCCGCCTGCCTTGTGCAGCAGTTTTGCAGCAGCCATGAAGTCCTCTGTCTTGCCGCCAGTGCAAGACCTGCAATCACACATGCATCACATGTCATCTTCATGTGCTGACAGCTCATGAGCACTGTGACATGCATGATAGTCAAAAGTTGCCATCCTTTTCAGTGCTTCACAGCATGTATTTGCACACAGACTCATCAAGAGCAAGTTTTGTGACATCAATGGAGGCGCGCACCCGATGTATACTCTGTCAATTTTCACATCTCGGCAATCCATTGCGTTTTTTCTGTTGTCTGGCGAGTGTGGTGCTGCTACCAAAGGCTGGATCTTGGACACATCAAAGCGGTATTCTTCAATATAGCCAGCACTAGAATCGCTCTGCACTGCCTCAAATGGCTCGTCTGTCCTTTGCCGCACATAGTCAAATGTTGTCTCATCTGGTGGGCACACACCTGCACAGCCACATTAGCACTACACTCAACACACGCCCAAGGAAAGCACTTCACGTAGATTGTGTACTCAAAAAGTGGTTGTAGGGCAGATGGGGATGCCTTCGTACCATTCTTTCCACCAGCCTCCACGACCATGTTACAGATGGTCATGCGCTCCTCCATTGTCATGGCCTCAACGACAGGTCCTGTAAACTCCATGGCTTTGTAGGTGCCGCCAGCAACAGTGATCTCCCCAATAATTTGCAGGATGAGGTCCTTCGCCATCAGGTAGCTGGGCATCTCACCCTCCAGCACAAATCTCATTGTGGGTGGCACCTGGTACAAGGTCTTGACTGTCAGGTACAGCAGACCTCACTGTAAGCAGTAAACGCATGTCTGTAGTGCCTTGAGCACAAAAGTCACCGCAATCCTTGCCCACCTTGATCAACAGCTTGCCAGTACCCAAAATGAAACCAGCGTCTGTGTTACCAATGCCTGTCGCAAACTGCCCAAAAGCTCCGGCATTGCATGTGTGAGAGTCTGTTCCAAAGAGCACTTCGCCTGCATCACATCAGGAAAATATTAACAACTCCTGAAGCGGCCACCAAATCCCTTGTTGGCACACGGATGGAGACACTGTCACTTGCACCCTGTGCAGCACCAAAGATGGAGGGATGAGCTGTGCACCTGGCTTGCAGTGACCCTCCTGGGCCAGTGCCACATGACAGACACCCTTGTAATCTGGGTTGGCCCTGAAGTCTGATCGGTCCGTGATGTCATAGAAGTATTTAATGCCATACTTGTTCACCATGTCCCTGTTCAACGCACCAGGACATGAGTTAGTGGATCCCAGGATCATTTGATCACAAGACGCAACAACATAAACAAGCAACAACACACACATCCATGTGCATGAGAGAGTATGCATCACCTCAGGATGTCCACATTCCTGTTGGCTCGCGGGTCACTTGTGAAGATGTAATGGTCGGGGATGATGACTATCTTTGTGGGGTCCCAAACCTGGCAAATCAAATCAGGGGTGAGGACTTACTCCCACTTCCTACAGAAGGCACGATGGGGCGATATTGTCAAAAGGCTAGTAAGGAACACCTGTGCATTCTCCCCAAACTCCCGCTGGAAAATGCCAAACGTCCCCGGTCCGCAGACATCATGTGTCATGAGTTTGTCAACGCTCGTCCAGATATTTTGCCCTGGTACCACTGCTGTGTTATTGCTGTGCTTCGCCAAGATCTTCTCTGTCATTGTCATTGCCTTTCTCACCTGCACATTGTGTTGTACAAAGCTGAAATTCAACCAGCGACCCAGACACCTATTCAGTGATACCAGCTAGGTTGCATACCTTAGCACAGCAACCTGCCCATCACCACTTAATAGGTAGGCAAGCAGCCATTAAGAAAAACTCTTGAAGATACGAAGTGCTGGAACGCCTCTGCACACTAAGTCCTCTCCAGGCAGCCACTGTCTGGCTTACTCACCACGCCAGTGCTAGAAGGGGCTCTTGAGCTTGCAGGCGGGGCTGCTATAGCATTCCGACACACGTGCTGTACGCATCGTTTTGAAGCATGCCTGTCAAAATTCAACCCTGCCCAGAAAGGTTGCGACGCTTAATGCCCGTTGTGCAGGAAAACAAGCCCACTCGAGAAACGGAGACGCAAGCAACATTTTGCCTGTTTGCGAGTCAAGCGGTTAATGACAAAGTAACAATATCAGCAAGGACGGCAGGAAGGAAGTCCTGACCTGATCCAGCAAAAGAAGAGGAGGAGCTGCCTACTAAGTTGGCCATCGCCTTCACGTTAGTTTGTGCCTGCTGCTTCTCACTGCAAATACTCTGTAACGCTTGCCCGAATAGTTGACCTGGCTCTAAAATCTATGCTGGTCTACGGTATCTCTCACAGACCTCCTCCTTCCGCAACGAAATGAAGAGCTGCTCGTCGCTGCCCATCATCGTAAGGGCACGTGGCCTGCCGAGGTTGGGTTGATGAAGGGTATCCAGCAGACACACGTGTCCTACTTAGGCTTAACAGGGGTGCAGCAGTTTTCTTCGCCCACTGGCTTGCTTCGACCAAAATTGCTCTCACGCTGCTTTGCTCGCATCCGAACTTGCATCAACACTTTCGATGCCCTCTGTAGCACCAATTTGTTGCCGTGAAAGGCCGCACCCGCAACTCACTTTGGTCTTTTCTGGTTGACTTGCCACCTGGGATTCAGAGGAGGAGAATCGCCTGAGACAGCCTGCCCTTGCGAATTGACAGCACATACTGTTTGTATAGGTCGTGCCCTAAGAGATCTGGGGCTTTGGGCCCAAACTTAGAAAGGGGGGGCCTTTATCTGGCCGCCTGGGGTCCCTTCACAACAACGGGCATTGTTCCCTGACGGGAGTTCGGAGCTGCGCATGGAGGGTCAAAACCAGTCTGACGTTGCATCGGAACTTGGATTACCTCCTCAGTCAACAGCGTTCCAGCATGCCGCTTCTCAGGCACTGTACAATAGCATGCCTCCATCACAGTCCGTGTTCAGCCACAGCCCGGTTCCAGGGCAAGCTTTGCAGCAGGCAGCTCTCGATGTACCGTACGAGAATATGGCCGCTCAGGGACTGCCAGAGTCAGCCCACTCCTACTACGAAACCCTGAGCAGTCAGGCACAGCAGCAGCCTGTCTCCCAGAGCATGTACAGCCTGCAGCATGTCCAGCAGCAGCAGCAGCAGCAGCAGCAATTGCTGGCCCCTTTTGAGTCAATGACTCTGCAGAGTACCTCCTCACAAGGACAGGAGGCCTTTGACAGCCTCACAGGACACGTCCAGGGACCCTTCTCAGCCCAGGGTTTGTCTGGCCAGCCAGTGCAGCAGGGCATCTTGGAGGGGCTTGCCAGACAGCAACGTGTGGCAAGCTACAACAACCTCCTCGCGCAGGCACAGGCCCAAGCACACGCCCAGGTGCAGGCCCAGGTGGATCATGAGCAGCGGTTGTTGGATGAGTATGCTGTGGAGAGCGCGCAGCGTGCGCATGCTGCTGCCGGGCTCATGAACAGCCTTCACGCCAATCCGCAGCACCTTGCGATGGACTCTGCTTCTGCGCAGCACAATGCGGCCCTGCTCGCAAGCCTGCATGATGTGGCGCAGCACAGGGGCACCCCCGGGCTGGATGCGGGCCCTCAGCATGGCGTGCTTCCGCCCAACGGACTGCAATCACGCGGCAGCATCACCCTGGAAAGCTTGGCCTCGCAGCACTCTGGCCAGGGGAGCATGCTGGGAGCCATGCCCCACCCTGTGCCTGTGCGCTTGGCCAGCGGCATCTCTGCAAATGGGTCCATGGCTGCACTTAGCGAGCTCAGCGAGCAGCAAGAGCCCTCCCTGGTCAACCAGGAGCCCCTGTTGGATGCTGCTCGCGCCACTGGTGAGATGGACACCTGCACACGCTCTACCCTCCATTGAAACAACACGTGACCGTTTGACCTGTCATGCCCCCTTGCTGCTGCAACCTTAGGTAAGTGTGTACCTGCTGTAGAGAGCGCTGAGATGCTGACTGTCTTGTGCAGCTTTCATGAAGCCGCCATCTCTTCCCCAGCACCTCGGACCGGCAGATGTGTGCAGCCCGCCCTTCAGCCCTCCCAAGAGCACGGTTCTGACGGCCCAGCGCTCTGTGGAGGCGCCAGGGCTCTCCCTCTGGAAGAATCACACCCCAGAAACGGAGGGTGTAATAACGGTGAGCATTCTGCTCCCCACCCCCTTACTCTCAATAATGCTCTGCAAGCTCAACTTTGTAGATGATAATTGAATCGAGGAATCTCAGAATCTTGAGAGGATGATGTTGGTGTGTTGCAGAGCGCCATGGCTGAGAAAATGCGACGCGAGGTGGCACGGCTGTCACAAGAGACAGAGCGTTTGGAGAAGGAGGTGTCCAGACAGAAGGCACTCAGGTAACAGCATTATTACCACAAACGCAAATGAATTGACTTGGAGCAATGGGCATCTCTTTGCAACAATTCAACCGGAGGAGCATATCAATGATGGAAAGTGCTTCATGAGCTGATGATTGAGATGGGTTGCCAGGGAAGGGGAACGCGTGGAGTTTGCTGAGGCCAAGGAGCGCTTGAAGGCCAGCTGGGCCGTGGACCGTGATGATTTTGCACGCGTGAAGGAGCAGCTGAAGAAGAAGAACGCTGAGCACCATGTTCAGAATGGGCGTCTGAGCCAGTCGCTGAAGGTGTGTTGGAACCATCTTGCAGTGCTGGACAATTTTGCCGCGTGCTGTTATCATTGTTGTCCTGAAATGCATATGCTGGATGTCCATCATACTGATGAATATTCTGTTGGACTCTTGTCACAGGAGGCTGAGGCCAGCTGCAGGATGCTCCGAGAGCTGTGCTTGCGCAGCGGCGTCCTGGTGCCCCCAGAGCTAATGCAGAGCAGCTCTTCTACCCTTGTCAACAGTACCTCTCTGCAGGTATGCTATCCAGAAACACTTGGATACAAACGGCACTTCTTCGTCTTGCCTTTTAAGAGGCTGTGTGGCGCATACTGCATCTATTTGTTTCTGCCTCTCTATCTCTCTTCACAATGCACTCCACTACAGCCTTCGCCATGCCTCCATTCACTTCCTCCACTTGCATGTGCAGAGCTCCCTTTCCACCGAGATGCCCACTGTGACGACCAAGGCCCCGGAGGCGGCTTCTGAGGCGCCTCCACCAAGTGCACCACTGCCCCCTCTGCCGCCATCCACCAGTCAGATCACTGCACCGCCGGCTGCGGCGCCGCCGGCTCCAGCTGCGGCCAGCCAGGAGCCGGCACCGGCACCGGCTGTGCCTGCAGTTGTCACCGGCCTGCCTGTCCCAGCCGTGGCCGCCGTGGCCGCCCCTCCGGCCGCATCGGCAGCGGCGGCCACCGCCATGGCGGCTGCGGTCATGCAGCAGCTGGAGAGCGTCACGACCGCAGTCAACAGCACTGCCGATGCTGGGGCGCCTGCTGGGGAGCGCGCCGAGCGCTCCACCGAGCAGAATGTGACAGCAGCCACTGCCGCAGCTAATGCTGCGGCCGCACTCGGTCAGCTGGCAGCCGCCTTGGCCGGTCAGGCTCCCCCGGAGATCCCTGCTGTGGTGCCTGCACCGGTCCCTCTTGTCGCCGTGCCCGTCTCGGCTTTGCCTGCTGTGCCAGAGCCTGCCAAGGCAGAAGCTAAGCCTGTGGCAGAGGCTGGGTCAAGCAGTTCAGAGGCTGGGACTGGAGAGGGAGCTTCAGCATCCATTAGCACCGAGGCAAGCAAGGACTAGGAACGAGGCTAGAAGGTGTGTGCCGGTGGCATATAGATGTCAACTGTCAAGTTTGTCTGTCCATTCAGGTGACAGCAGGTCAAGCACATGTGAGTGGTGTTCTGCTGGAAGTCGAGAGGATGTGGTGTGTCGGAACCAACCGGGATGAATATGTGTCGAGAGGGCAGGCTGGAACTTTGTTGGGTTGAGGAGCGCTCGCATTAGTTGTGTCGAATGCGCCATTTGGGATTCAGTACAGTAATGGGGACTGGCTATCTGGTGCGCAAGGCACCGGGATAATTTTGGGCATTCCTCGGAATCTTCTTGGTGTCTGGTGTGCTGCCTGCCGCTGTAGTCCTTTTGTATGTATTGCATACCGCTGTCCACTGGCTTGATGCATGATGTGGCAGACGTGTAGCGCTGGCATTTGCCTCTCTGCTTTGAGACCGAGTGGTGCTTTCAACTGGAAGTTGTCAGCCTTTGTATGCTTTTTCTGCTTGCGATTGGCAGCTGTGCATCATTGTCACTGCTGCGTCATCGAAGTTGCCATCTTCAGGGGGTAGGCCTGGAACGTGTGAAGGGTGTGAGTTGTGGAGACACTATCACAATTCCTAGTCTATAGCAGGGTGTTGCTTGCATGGCAGTGATCAAGAGGATAGGGTATGTTCTTGTGTGAAATACCCTGATTTGATCATTTCCCTGCTTCAGCGGTGAATAGAAGCCTAGGCTCAAGCTTTTGCCTCATTTTCAGAGAACGGCTGTAATAATCAGGGTGACAATCAGAACGAGGATATGTAAAGCTCTGTCTGAATATTTCAGTGCATGTTCCTGCTCGATATTGGGCCTCAAAGAAGCGGGAAGGAAGGAGGACGCGCACATCAGAGTGGGGGATACGCTCTGTGGGATGGACTCCCCAAGGCGTTCCCGTGGGACTCCTCCTCTGAGCAGCTATGCCCAGCCCGGAGATGTTGCTATGCGATAAGTGCAGTACTGATAACTTCAGTGACGGTCATCTGCTTGTCTGATGTTAGTATCAAGATTTCGTTCACGCAAAGCTTCTCATCTTTCGTAGCCAGCCGTCAAGCACAACAAAACAAGATGGCATCATCGCTTTTTGGCTTGCCTGCAGGGAGTTTGATCAATAGACATGATTCCTGCAGCAGTACAATGTTCTCGCCATGCTCAACATCGTCGATGTCTGCAACGTATCCTGCGCCTTCTCGACAAGTGGCAGGCAGATGTTTGCGGTTCTCCTGCCAAGCTGTACAAAGGGAGCAGCTTAGCTACAGGACTGCTGGCGTCGACATTGATGCAGGAAACGAGCTTGTCCGAAGAATACAAAAGCTGAACCCTCAAATAGGCGGCTTCAGTGGCTTTGTACCTTTTGGTGAGCTCTTAGTCTTGAGGGTTGTCAAGTTGTACGATCATTAGATGATGAGCCAAACGTGCCTCTTTTATATCATCACTGTTTTACCTGCAGCAAGCATGATGCGCACTATTGTGCAAGGAACGCAGTCAGGGGGACAGCTGATGTCATGCAGGGGACTCTTATCTGGTGGCCGGCACAGATGGCGTGGGAACAAAGCTAAAACTAGCGTTTGATTTGCAAAAACATGATACGATTGGCATTGACTTGGTGGCCATGAGTGTCAATGACATCATCACTTCTGGTGCCAAGCCACTGTTCTTCCTCGACTATTTTGCCACTGGCAAGTTGGATGTTGATGTTGCCGAGGCGGTGAGGAATTTATCACGAGATAAATTGCAGTATTCATCCTTGTTTGCTGTTCATCCTGACTATCAGGCAGGTGTCGTCGCTATTTCCACCAATATACTGACCGGCCGGGTGGGTCAGGTTGTGAAGGGCATTGTGGAGGGATGTAAGCAGAGTGACTGCACACTGCTTGGTGGTGAGGTATGGAACTTCCGTACTTCCCTCAGGGTTTCCTTGCCGGTGCAATGCCCGTCTGCTGGTGAATAGATAAGGCTACCATGGCACTGACACTGACGCCTGGTGTGCTCCTTGTATTACAGACAGCAGAGATGCCAGGCTTCTATTCTCCAGGCGAGTATGATGTGGCAGGCTTTGCGGTTGGCGCCGTCAAGAAGGAAGCAGTCATTGATGGCAGCCGCATCAAAGAAGGAGATGTCCTGCTGGGCTTTGCTTCCAGCGGAGTCCACTCCAATGGATTCTCCCTCGTGCGCAAGATCCTAGAGGTGAGTCGCTGACGCCTCCAGGCTATTTGTCTGTGGCTTGTCTGACAGGCATCCGCACTTGTGAGGCCAATGAATGGCCCGTTAGGAGTGACATGCACATCTGCCTCTGCTTGCAGGTGTCTGGGACCGGTCTCAATGATCAGACACCCTGGGGAAGTGGCACATTTGGAGAGGCACTGCTGGCACCCACCATCATTTATGTACAACGCCTGCTATCTCTGCTGGATGTTGCAGATGTCAAGGTCTGTCTTTCATTCGACAGGCCTCCACTCTATTCTATGTGCTTGGAAGAGCCATGCGCCTACATTGTGATGCGTACCATCGAGTGTACCATGATATGAGATTTCTGAGGGATTGTATTTTTATTTAACTGTGCATGCCATAAAGGATGGTTTCCACTGGGGGCAGGGTGTGGTGCATATCACTGGTGGAGGGTTTCCTGAGAACATCCCACGTGTGGTTCCCAAAGGCAAGGACCTGGGATTCAGGATTGACAGGTCCGCATGGGAAGTGCCTGCGCTCTTCCAGTGGCTGCAGTCGGTGCGCACATCAAGCCCTTTCCCTTCCAAGAGCAGTTGCTTTACCGTGGGCTTCACAATGAAGCCAGAACATTGTAAAATGCCCTGAATTTGATGCTCACTTTGACAATACTGTAGCTTCTTTGATAGATTCAGTGATTGTGCCTCTATCGTCATTGGTGAAAAGCGTGGGATATGGCTGCTGTAGGCAGGCAATGTTGCAGAGGCAGAGATGTTCCGCACCTTCAACATGGGCGTGGGGATGCTCCTCATCGTTGATAAGGACAGCGTCAGTGCTGCACAGAAACATGATGCAAAAGCCTTTGTGCTGGGAGAAGTGGTGGCAGGATGCGGTGTCAACCTGGTCTAGGCAATGGTGGAGACACCTGTTGAGCATTTGTGTGCAGTTTGGAGGCCACTGAGAAATGCATTTCCTTGTCACTTCATGCATGAAGGAGACGGTACCAAAGTCACCCGGTCAGGTAGTGAGTGGTTTTCTGCTGGAAGACATTCTGAATTAAACAGGATGCTGTGATCGTGCCCTGATCGTAAGGACATCATGGATGATCTGAATCTGAACTCCATGTTCTCAAGCAAATTTCTCGGTTTTACGATTGCAGAGAGTTTCAACTGAATTTCATGCTCATCAACGTACGGTACTTCAATTTGAAATTTCCATGACCTATGATGCATGGTGTGCTCGCAGACACAGGTTTGGGACCACGATTCAAGCTGATGATAGACATTACAGGATCCAACGTCTGTACATCAGAAAAATCACCCACCTTGAAGGGCTGTAGATACGGATGTCATCTTATAGTACAAAGTTGCCTTCATCGCAACATGTCCCACGGAATCATGCATGCAATCAACCAACAATTCTGCAATTCTGTGCTGTCAAAACACCTGTGATACTCTTGACCACCCTGGAGGTCCTGTTTGCCAAAGAAAGTAGCTTCCTAAGTGCCGTTGCTGCCCTGGTGGTGTCCATCCCTGCGATTGTCAGCACTGTATGCAACATGCAACTAACTCTACGCCAATGGACTTCCTGACACGTCTGAAGAGGCCAGTTGTCATTGCATTACTGTGCCAATGACCTGACCGCTGCGTGGTCCATCAACGCCGGGTACCATGCTTGCCTGACTCTCTAGTTCAAATCAGAGGAGTTCCTGATGACATGATGAACTCTTCCTGGCCACATGGCTGGGTACCCTCAAACCTAGCAGGTAAAACACATCCAAGATGCAGTCATATAAAACAAGTGCACCCTTTTCCCCATACAGGTAATTACCTTGACTGCGCTGCCTCTGCTTGCCCTGCACCAGCAGGAAGTCGAGGTGCTTCTGGAAGAGGAGGCCACAGTGCTAGCTAGAATGCCCTCAGGGCCATGGATGCACAGTCAATCTGATAGGCTGGGTCGCAGCCGTCAAACAAGTCACGCGAGCCGCTGGGTGACGTGGCCCATGTGCCTGCCATGCAAAGAGCTTCTCGAGAGGCACCTCCATTATTGCCGCCCGACTAAGGGCAACACCTGGCAGACTGCTGCCGGAGCCACCTCTTGACATGTCAGGCACCTCGAGCTCCAGGAGCTGCAGCAGGGGCGCATCAGCCGCCCCCAATGTGGCCGATGCCGCCGCCATGCAAAGAACTGTTCGAGAGGCCGCTGCTGCTGTAGCCGCCTCCACCGGGCATGCCGCCGGCCATGGGGCCGCCGCCCATGCCGCCTCCATGGAGGCTGCTGTCGAAGCCGCCGCCGCCGCCCGGCCCGCCGGGGCTCTGCAGCAGGCCCGTGCGGCGCAGGTCACGGCGCAGGAAGTCAAACGACTTGCCGCCCTCCAGGCTCTTGGGCACAGGCACCTCGCTGTACATCTCCTGTAACAGGACACACCCACAACTATCAGTCACCCGATTATCTGTTGCATGCTCACAAGAAAATTATCCTGTCTTGGCAGAGCAGAGCAGGGCGTGATGGCTTGGGCTGCATCTACTGCAGCAGGATGCCAGGAGCACCAAGCAACTCCAATGTTCACAGCAAGAGCAGTAGGCTTGGGAATGAGCCAGAGACACGTGGAAGAGCACTAATCAAGGCAGGCGCGATCTGTTTGCATTCTGTTTGTGCAGAAGAGGTGGCAGCTGCGTGCCTTTTCATCCATGAGGTTTTGAATGTCGTCCAGGGAGAAGGGAATGGAGGAGTCATCGTCCAGCAAGAAGGAGTGACTGGCCGCCGTGTTGTTGTCCACCATCAGCTGCTTCATCCGCCCCAGCACCTGCCAGTAAAACATGTCCCTTTGCACACGTCTCCTTTGGTACCAGTGCATGTAACAAAGAGTGGACGCTGGCAGAGGATGTTATTCTCAAACCATTTGAAACTAGGCTTAAAGCAGGACAAATCTGCCATCAAGAGAGTTGACACCCCCCAAACACGGCACTGGTTGACCCTGCGCAGACAAATGCCCAGTGCACAAGGCTGGCAGAAGTCTGGAAGGGGCTGGAAGAAGTGCTCATCGGGGGAGGCGCGAACCTCGTGGGAGACAGTTTCAGTGTTGTAGCGGTCGTCCCAGTACATGGTTGAGATGCGGTACAGCTGCTGCACGCTGAGCACTGGACAGAGGTCATTGGTGATCTCCTCCAGCGACTTCTTGTGCTTCTGGTGGATCACCAGGAACGTCACCGCCTGCGCCACACCCATCCGCAAGCACAAGTCGGAACCCTGATTTGCTTGAATGGGCAGAATCCGCCACGGGAGAGCGGCAATCCTTGGAACAAGCGTAGTGCTTAGCATATGTTGCACTCAAAGGCAGTATTGAGGTGAAAACAGCGTTGCCATTTGAGAGCACAGCACATTTGCATGGTTGGGGTCAACATGCAGCCCAACACAGAGTCTTCATGGACATCAGGAGCATCAGCACAAGTACCCACAAATACATCACTTCAGAGGGGTGGGAGAGATCTGCAAGGCCACATTCTGTGTGTGGACAGGCACTGCACCTCTTTGCTTGTCAGAACCAGTGGACCCATAGGCCACCCACAATGATCAGGGTGCCGACAAGAGCAGGACTTTTGGACTAAGGACCTTGTCACAACTTCTCTAGATTGCTGATGTGGCAGCATGTGTGGCCAGATCATGTGCACTAACATTGCATGCAGAACCCATGCTCAAGCTGGCGACGGGGGGTGCGCACCTGGCGGATGTAGCGGAGCTCGTCCCAGGACTCGCCAACCCAGTCCTTGCCGGCGGAGTGGATCCAGTTCTCCACCTCGGCCAGGCCCGTCTTGACGTACTCGCCGTTGCTGAAGCTGCAGCACTCGCGGCGCAGCAGCAGCTGGTTGAACAGCTGCACGTTGACGAAGGAGAAGAGCTGCTGGAACAGCTTGCGCACCAGGAAGGCGGGCACGTGCGCCTCCTTGAGCTGCGCTAGCAGCGCGTCCAGCACGCTCAGGATGTTGCCCCAGTGTGGGCTCAGCATCTGGCTGCCTGCGCTCACCCCACACTGCGCCGCTCAGGAGTGGCAGCTCTGAGAAAGCTGAAGTTCATGCAGCGGACAGCACAGAACCATTCCAAACATACAGGACTGCAAGCAGAAAAATGGGTTTTGGCCTCGTCACCACCACAGAAAGAGGAAACACCGAAAACAGGACGCAGAAGGACTGAACAGGAAACAGCAATCAGTAAGATAAGAACTGCACTTCGGTGAAAAGAACAAAATCAAATGAAGAACACCACAGAACACATGTCTGCTGGAGAGGCAGTACCTGGGGAACAGAAGCGAAAGAAACAGATCATGGTCAGCATGACGAACAGACACATTGATGCCACGCCAGAACGATGCAGTATCCGCATGGGAGTTAGACACAATGACAGGGACACAACACTCACAGATAGCTGGCAAGGGAAAGCTGGGGGCACCAGGAAATGGGGGAGACGCAAGGGGGGCCGGGGGCACAGAGAAGAACGAGCGGGGGCCTCTGGAGGAGGGGGGAGGCGTCGCAAAGGGGAGGCCGGCAATGGCGGCCGCACCGGGGGATCCTGCTGAGTCAGCAAGCTGCTGGGGGGGTGCAGCCCCCCGGCGGGAGCGGGTGGTGACGGCGCGGGGCGCATGGATGCAGGCGGCCAGCTGCGGCGTGATCTCCTTCTTCACATTGTCACGCAGCATGGGGAAGATCTTCTGCACAAACGCGTCCAGCTGCTGCTTGAACAGCAGCGCAGGGTACTTGGCCTCAACCTGTGCCACACATGAAACCCTTTGCAACTTCATAGTGACCCACACTAATCTGTTGACACTTGAGCAAGTCGTCAGTGGTATCATTCACATGGCATTTGCTATTCTGGGATCTCCAGGTGTACGTGCTGGGGTTCAAAGACCGGAGGAATTGTTGAGGGATCACAATAGTTGACAAAGTTACCTGTCGGAAGTTTCCGGCGCCGCCTCCATGAATCGACGCCTCGCCCATGGGTGAAGATGTGGGCGAATGGCCCGTCCGGCTGAAGAACGATGTAAACGACCCCGCCTTGCTGCCAAAAAAGCCCGTCCTGCACATAATTGCTTCGTTAGCCTCATGACAGCCAGCCAGTCAGCAACCCGGAGACTGGTGTCCTGCGCAGCAGTCCTCAAAGCGTGCAATTGGAGTCATGTGCAGAAGGGGTGGGGACGGGGGCGCACCGCGAGGTGGGTGAGCGCAGGCGGGCGTTGTAAGCGCCGCCAGAAGCTGGCTTGATGTTGCGCTGCAGCAGGTAGAGCAGGGTGACAGTGTTGGAGAGCCAGTAAGACAGGCACGCATTGTTGTCCTGCTGCCGCTCGATTTGCCCGCCCATTGCATTTATGATCTGCGAGTGCGGCGACACCACAGTCCTCAGCACTCCCCCTATCACATGATCTCTACCGACACAGCAGACATCTGACAAAGCAGAGATCAGACAGATGCAGTGTCAACAGAAGAGAGGCGCGGCTCACCTTGTCGAACAAGACCGTACGGTCGGCCTGGAATGTCTTCCATTGCAAGCACGACCTGAAGATGACCAGCGCCGCGACTGGCCGGCCATTGTGGAAGCCAAGATTTTCTGCAGCACAATAGCAGTGGGTCAACATTGGACTAGAGTGAACACTGCAACGGTGAAAGCCGAATACCCTTCAGGCACCAGCAGCACGTTGCATGCAACAGGGGCCGCACCTGTTATACAGGACAACAGCTTCTCCTGGTCTGCGGTGCGCTGCTCACGCAGCAGCTGCTGCTGCTTGCTCTGCAGCTCCCGTTGCCTCCGCTCCACCTCGTTGAGATGTGCAACGTCCCCGTTCTCCAACGAGCCTGCCATCCACAAACATTGCATCAATGGCAGCCGCTCATGCCCGATGGCCCCATCATGCCCGATGAAAAGAGGCAGAAGCGCAATGCTTGTCCTCTGAAGAAGGAACCTCATGACCCGCGGCCAACAGCAGCAGAACCAGTGCACATCAACCAACAACATTAAAGATTACCACCGGCCCCAGGCTGAAGGGTGGTGGAACTCGGGCAGCACCTGTGGGGCGCGGCCCCAGGGGTGCGCCCATGGTGGGGGGCGTGCGCATGCTGGACGGCAGGCCGGGAGGCGTGCTGCCGTTGGAGTCGGGAATGCCCGGCAGAGGCCTGCCTGGGGACGCAGGCATGCCCATGTACTTGCGAGCACGCTCCAGCATGCCTGCAACGCATGCACACTCTCACATCATGTGTCGAGAAGACAGGCCCGGCACGGAACCATATCTGGACACCAGCTGGCGAAGGCAAATTGTCACCCTGTGGATAATCAGGTGCACTATCTCCCTTATAAGACACTGTGTGAGCAAGGTCACCTTGATAGGAGACTAGGTGAGTAAGCGACAGGTGCTCACCTGGCTCTGTGCCGCCAGGGAAGGGGGGCGGCGTGGACAGGGACTGGGAGGGAGAGGATGAACCGAGGTTGTGGGGAGCCCCCTGCAGGACACCATTGTCCAGGTCCTCCTGTAGCTTGTTGAGCTTCTCTGCGGCCAGCAGCGCCTCCTCGCGCGCCGCATCGCGCTGCTTGATGGCATTGCTCAGCCGATTCATCAGGTCGTCCTTCACACTCGCCGACTTGGCCTGCATGCGCACGGTCGAGCACAGGACTGAGAAAAAATGTGCAAAAGATCAAGTATTGCATGGTACTGCCTCATTCCAAGGAGAGAACAACTGCCAACACGTTTGGCCACATGAGTCACGAGCCGGATCAAAAAATCTGGCAAACACAAGCAGTCTGAAGTGCTGGGGAGCAAGCTGTGCTAAAAGAGTTCCCAAGAAAACTTCACTGATGCATCAGGTGCTGGTGACAAACTGACTGGAAGGCAGCGCGGCACCCACCTCGATTTCCTGCTTCTGCTTCTCGAAGGCCGCCGTGCGCTGCTGCGCCTGGATCTTCTCCGCGGTCAGCTGCGCGCGCACAGCGTCCGTGGCGGTGCGCGCCTGCGCGAGCGCCGTGCGCAGCTCGGTCAGCTCCTTCTCGGCCGCCACGCGCGCCTCGGCCTCCGCCGCCGTCTCCTGCGCCAGCCCGGCGCGCAGCGCGGCCATCTCCGCGTCCTTGTCCGCGCGCACCGCCTCTGCGCGCGCCTCTGCGTTCTCCCTCGCCGCTCTCTCCTCCTGCGGCCAGCGACCCATTTCCGGTCATCAGTCAGATGCGGTATTCGATTTGCCTTTACGTTGGTATCATCGTCTCGCAACACTGATCAGCAGCCAAGCTTCGTCTCGAGTATTCAGGAGAGCATTGGTGCAGACATTCTTGGTTGCAAGAGCTTGCACCCAGGAGAGACGCTGCACTGTGTATAATCAAGTGAAAGCAAGGGTGGAGACGGATGGAAGGCACAAAAGACTGTACCTTGTAGAGCTGCTTGAGCTCGTTGCGCTGGTTCTGCACAGTCTCCAAGATGGCCTGCATCTCCTTGAGTCGCTGCTCCAGCGCCTGCTTGTCCTGCAGCAGCTTGCCTGACTCGCGCGCCTCCGCGCGCCTCCGCCGCAGCTCCCGCTTCGCCAGTTTGCTCCGCCACCGCGTCTGCACCCGATTCCACGATGTCAAAGGGTACCCCTCTTGTGCATTGCATGCCATGTGTGTCGTGAAGATTGTTGCAACGCAAAAGACTATGCTGAATATAGCAGGAGCCCACCTGGAGGGCAACGACTCCCCTGCGTGTGCGCAGGAAGCTTTCTCTGGCCCTGTAGCCCCGCCATGCGGCTTGGAGGCGCAGCGCTGCCTTCTGCTGCCTATATCACCAAACAAAGGGGCACGATCACGCCATGTAGGCAAAATGCGCAATCTGACAAGAAAGTACATTTTGAATCAGTGTCGCATGTCCAGACCTGAACAATGAGTTTCTTCAGCTGTAGCCCAGGAGTAGGCGCACTTGAGGTCTGCAGCCACAGCACGTGCTGTGTGGCCGCGGTAGGCAGCCTGGATGAGCAGCACGGCAGAGCGCGTGCGTTGGTAGCGGCTTCGTGCCGCATGCATGCGCACCGCTGCCTGGATCTTTGTCGCCGCGGCCAGCCGCCGCAGCCGCCGCGCCTCGGCACGAGCAAGGAATCCACGCACCCCGGCCTGCACATTTGTTCAGATGCTCGCTTCACACGGTTAATCCGAACGAATGAGACCAAAACACCACGGATAGCAGGACTTGCTCGGCTCCCACGGGACATCATCACATATGGATGCATGCAAACATATTGGAATGAGGCAGGCGCATGGATGTTGCAGCGTCAGGGAAAGGCACCTGCAGGGTAACGGCCGCCTGGCGCTTGCGTTGGTACTTGGAGCGGGCCACAAATCCGCGCGCATGGCGCTGCAGGATGATGGCACTGCGGTTGAGCAGCTCCGTGCGGATTTTGTCCAACTCGGCCATCTGACCCGCCCGCAGGAAAATCTGCAGCACACCAACAAGACTCACAGTGAGACCAGATCAACCCAACAGCAGGGTAAGCGTTAGCCATTCTTCTGCCCACCCTGATTGCTTGATACTAGCAGAAAGAAACACAGCCAAGACGTCCATTGATGCCGTCGCATCAACTGTGCCACCTGATGCGACGGCAACAGCAAAGGACAAGAAGCACAATGAGTCCGGCAGCAGCAGTCATTATGAGTCCGCGGCGCGCCTTGGTCTTGCCGATCTGGAAGCCCTGCAGCTTGGCTTTCTGGCAGGCAGCCTTTGCCAGCGCGGCGTCGTCCAAGTCGTCGCGCGACAGCAGCTCGGGGACCAGGTTCCAGAAGTGGTCCACAAAGTCCTCGAAAGGGAACTTGGTGGGGAAGCCCGCGCAGGAGATGCGAACAGCCTCCAGCACACCTCCGCAGCGCAGCTGCTGTAGCACGTTGGCGTTCTCAAAGTCCATAGGGCTGCACGGCAAGGGCCAAGGCACCTCTCAACAAGCTGATGCAAGGATGAGAAGCTCCACAACCCAAGCAAATGTTGGATGTCTTGATCCTTTTCCAGAGGCATACGGGAGTGCAAGACACTTGAGTGTGCAGGGTGCTTGCCGGTTAAAGCTGTTGGGCTTGATGCATCGGATGTAATGGGGCTCCATCTTGTGGAGGGCGTCCATGAGGTCTTGCAGCTGGCGCTTGAATCGGCTGCCCACCGATGAGAACTTGTATCCCTGACCGACCTTGCTCTGCAGCCACACATGCACAGACTGTTCAGAGCAGTATACGGTATGCTGCTGTCACATGAGATGCGGCACCCTCACATGTCTACATGCAAGGAGCAAGCAAGATAGCAGGAAAGTGGGGATGGGTGCTCTCACCGTGTTGCCATTGGCCTCGGGCTCAGCAGGGAAAAGGACCTGCACAAAAGCCTCAGAGGAGGCTTGCAGCAGAACCTGGTGCTCCGCCACCACAAAGTCGCGGTTCTTGGCCAGGAAGTTGTCCGTCTTGTACGTGACAGGGCCAGCATAGTGCTCAATGGAGAAACCTGTCTGGCTCAGCTTGGGCTTGCTAAAGCGACCTGAGCCGCTGACCTCTGGTGATGCGTAAAGTCGGTTCGCCAGGTCTGCATTGGTGGCCTGTCCCAAATGACAACAGCAGTCAGAAGCTGGCAGAATCTTCGAGTGCCTTCTGGACTAATCAATTGATGGCATTGGCAATTTGCTTTTGACAGCAGGGAGGGAGCTTGGCACCCTGGTGTGAAGCAGAAAACTCTCTTTCGGCTTGCAATATCAATGCATTGCTGACAGTCTGTTTCTGTTTCCATGCAGATCAAGAGAGGGATGTATGCACCCTGGGGAAGCGGCACTGCTCATCTAGGAGGTCCAAGATGCCCAGGGGCTTCTTTTCGATGAGGTCCAGGACATCCTGGTTGTCCACAAAGGTGATGTAGGACCAGTCAATGGCCTCGCGCTCATACTCTGCCTGCTCCATCTTGAACACGTGCTGGTTGAAGTGCTGCTGCAGCTTCTCGTTGGCAAGGTTGATGCAGAACTGCTCAAAGTCGTTCTCCTTGAAGCATTCAAAGCCTGGTCACACCATCGAGCTCTTTTTTATATTCATCTTTCGCCACACAGACAAGGGACCGACACTAGAGAGCCAAAGTCAGGCTCACATCCTCACAGTCTCCCCAAAATACCATGCATGCATGATGCTACAGCATCACTGGGAGGCCACATCATGACTAGGGGCACACCGTAAATATCCAGCACGCCAACCATAGACACGGCATGGGGGTCCTGGCCGATGGAGGTGTTGACCTTGGCAACCAGCCAGTCAAACAAGCGCGAGTAGATGGTCTTCGCCAGGGAGTCACGGTTGTCAGTCGCCGCCTTTACATCAATGGGGCTCACAATCGGGCCTGCCACAACATACTCACGTCCCTTCCCAACTTCCCAACTGCCCACGTCAACATGCTGGCAATATAGTGGGCTTAACAGCAGCATGACAGATGCAGATGCCCACGCTCAACACCAGACATGCCACTGTCAAAAAAGGACAGGAATGGCAACAGGTCGACATGCGAGGGTGCCCCACCATCGGTAGTCTGCCGGGTGCGCGTTGTCAGCGCATGTGCGAGTCCTTCAGCGGCCACACCGAGCAGCTTCGCGGCAGCTGCCAGGTGCTGCTGGGGTGCACCAGGCGCCACCTTGGACGAGTCCTGCTCACCAGCCTCCACAAAGGACACATTGCCGAGGTGAAGCACAGCTGCCACTGTCTGGCACACCGCCACCTGCTCTTCCTCTGGGATGCCCACCAGTGACATGGCCCGCCTTGTCCGCTGCACAGCACATGCAAGTTCAACCGATCCAGTTGTAATCTTACATCCTCGCAGTGGTGGCACGCAAGGCATCAAGATCTTGGGTGGCAGTAAGTGGGGTCAGGAACAGGTTGCCAGCTGCAGTGCACCTTGTACTCCTCAACATTGTTGACATCCTTCAACTGGAAGCAAGAGGACTGGTTGAGGTAATAATAGTCCTTTGCTTGTCCCAGCTGCCAACTCTGCCTCTCGGTGGGGCTTGCACCGTCACAAAGCTGCACATGCCATGAAAGCTATCAGAATGCCACTCCAAGCATGGCGGTAGAAGGTCCAAGATTGAAACCAGATGTGAGGATCAGACCTGGTAAAAAATATGGTAGTTTCGCTCTGGATCCGTGAGCTGCACCACTCTTGATCGCTCTAGCAAATAAGTGCGAACTGCCGCGCCACTGATCCTCCCAACCTTGTTGAATTGGATCTCAACAAACTTTCCGAAGCGGGAAGAGTTGTCATTGCGCACAGTCTTGGCATTCCCAAATGCCTCCAGGAGAGGATTTGATTCAAGTACCTGCAGCCGTGTGTCACTTTAGCGGACCCGTCAAGGAATCTTCATGCACCATGCAGTAGCGAGCTTGTGTAGATTGGCTTAAGCATAGACTCGGGCTGGCAAGAGGAGGAAACCTGCTGTTCTACACTCTCCCCATCGCTGAGGACACCCCCATTTCCTATCCATGCCAGGTACTGCATGATCAGCTTCGCTGTCTCTGTTTTCCCAGCACCACTTTCTCCGCTCACCTGTTGCAGGAACAACACCCCTTTTGGATTTGACTGTTTGCTGAGAGAAATCCGAAGCATTGCAAGACTATTGTGCGCAACTGGCTGCATGGTTGATTTAACTTGCACAAGACCGCTATCATGGCCTGGCGTACCAGGATGGACTGGCTTTTGGCTTCTGAGCGCATTTGCCGGTATGCAGCATCTGCTATGGCATAGACATGCGGCGAGAGCTCCCCCAGGTCACGCCCTCTGTATTGCTCCATCATATGGGGACCATACAAGTGTGGCAGCCGAGCGAATGGGTTGACTGCAATGAGGATAGACCCAGTGTAGGTGTAGATGGCGTCCAAGACGTATCGGCATTTCAAGTTCCACAGCACGCCTGGCTCATTGAGGTATGACAGAGTCGTCATATCCTGCAACAATCCCTTTTCAGTTGGCCCATGAAGTCATTGAAACTGTCTGTACATTAGATGACTTGCAAAGAATCAGAAGGTATTCTGTGACCAGTATGCACACATGCGTTGAAAGTCTTGAGCGTGCACATGAATCAAAATTGAAGAACGATGTACATTGCATCGTATTGTGCAATCGTTCAAGCTCACCTCGACGCCCATACGTGACATTGGATTTTGGAGGGGGCAGTCTTCAGGTTTATAGAGTCCAACTTCCCCTTTCTCGGTGCGGATTTTGAGCCTTTTTTCCTCGGTTCTGAGTACCTCTCCCTTAATCCATCCAGCCTGAGGGTCATTGACCCAGACCAATGTCCCAGCTGTATGGTGGTCACCCATCTTGTCAAGGTCCCAACGGTGACTATGGACTTCCTCAGCAGAGCTCTCCAAGTTCACATCTTGCTCTCACATCATCAAGGAGATGAATAATCAACTGCCATGCCAAATGTCTTCAAATGTGTCCCAAGAAATAGGAAGAAGCTCGAGCAACGCCAAAGTGGGAAGACAGCTTGTCTTGTCAGAACAAAACGGAAAGAAAGCCGAATGTCTCCTGCCTTAATCAGGACTGCGTCTCAAGCTTCTCTAGTTTCACGGTTTTTGCGTGTGCATTCACAAACTCTGGAAGGCAAAAGAAGAAGCACTCCACCACGCCCTGAATTTTAGGTTTCAACACCCTCAAGTCACATCCCTGTGTCCAAGGGAGGCGACGTAGAAAAGGTTTTGAAAGGCTCGACAGCCAGGCTGCCCAGGCCCCAACTTTCCCAGGACAAAAGCCTCTGCCTCTGTTGTTTTGAGAGATTGCGCACATATTGCGTTCAGACTTAGAAATGCCTTCTCTCCTCTTGCGCCCGTTTTACACCTGACAAAACAGTCACAATGAGCGTTCTCTGTTCACAACAACCAGAAGAATGCAGATTTACACACCTGCTGCAACCCATTCGGGACTTAGCAGCCAATTGGGATATCAACATAGCAAATGAACTCGAGGAGTATTTGGTAAGGAGTGCCCATCGCTCCTCTGTTGGCTAGCTCTTAACATCCAGTTGCGTGAACCACCATTTTCCTATTCAAATCACTGCAGGGAGTCTTGGAGCAAATCACATTTTCATTTGATGGTGGACCCTCTCTCAATTTTGCAGAAGGTATCCACCCATGAGCAGTCCTGGAAGCAGGTTGTTATTTGCGATTGAATACTTGCTACAGCAAGAAGACCTCTATGTAATCATGACATCGAGAGGTGTGCCTTGCAGCTGCTCTGCTCATTCAGGGCTCGGCGTGTGTATACAGCAAAAAAGTTGAGCATCTGCACAGCTTGGTCTACCAAGCACTGAACTTCATTGGTGAGAAAAGGTGAGCTTTTCCAAGTCTGATGGTGTTTGATGGGCCTTATGCAGATTTTCATGGACACACTGATAATGATAATCTTGATATTCCATTTAGGAAGCAGAGTGGGGGTGGAGGCCAGAAACAGGTGGACGATGTCGTTGAGTTTGAGGATGAAGAAGCTTTCCTTAATCTGGACGACATATTGCAGGGTATGGACAGCTAGCACATTTCCACAGTGGTTCATGGCTTTCAAAACGAGGTGGCTAGGATTTGGCCTGCAATGCACACTATGTTTCTTTCTGTAAGAGGGTTCCATCACCAGGCCCTAAGATGTCTGCAGAGGGAACTGGAATTGACTTGGAGGACGGGAATGCTGCACCACGGGAGCTGCCAATCAAGGCTCCAACGGTGGTGTTGGCATTGGAGGACTCAGGTGATGCACCAAACAGCCACTGGCAAAGTTGTTTTGCATCAGTATTGCAAGCCATCAGTGCTGTCGATCTGACGGAGGTTCCCTTGACCAGGTCATGGTGAAAGTGATGGTGGAGCAGGCTCGTACAGGGTGAGTCAAGATGTCAGCACTCTAACACAAGCCGAGGGCAACTTTCAGACATTGGATTGCCGAGAATGAATGGTAGATGGGGCTGGCTAACAGTGACATGCCAATGGTCCTCGCCTGCAGATCGCAACCTGCAGCGTGCACAAATCTGGAGCGCTGTTGCTGGAGGCACACGATGGGGATTTAATGGATGAGCAGATGCGCCTGTGCGATGCTGTAGGACCAACGCATTTGCGCCACTTGCTAGGTACCGCCTACATGGACGCCAGTAGCTGTTGTGACTCACTGCGAGCTAGCTTTGTCAGCGAAGTGCATGGCCCACAAGTTGATGCAATGCAGGAGAAGACTTGCAAAGCCATGCTGAGGAGGAAACGGCAGGCCCCTCGGGAGCAGAGGGCGAGCCAATTGAGCAGGATATTTATGACGGCGGGGATGGCTTTGCTGGGGATGACGACGATGATGGTGGCGCCATGCAGCCCCTTGAGCCGGCAGAATCTATGCCTGCGCATGGAGCAGAGCCGCCTTGGCTTGAAGGTGAAGAGTCGAGCTGCATCTCCAATCAGTGCTGCTTAATTTCCTTGAAGCTCAGTGCTCTTTGGACCCTACAGCTGCATCAGGGCGTCTTACGTTCCCTGTCATTCATGCTGGTGCCGTCCTCACGCTTGGCACCAAATCTCCTCAGTGTATCAACACATATATGCTAGGCATGAGAGCAGGATCCACCTGTGCAGGGGCGGATGAGGGTCATGTTAGGCAGGCGCGCAGCAGGTTGCAGCCGGCACACCGCGAGCTGTTTGATCCGTACGCGCCGCTGGATCATCATGATGCCGGCAGCATGCCACAGAAGCCCTTCAAAAAGATGAAGCCGCGCAGGTACTGCGCAAGGTCTTCCCCTTACATCACAGCTGACAGTTCTACTATTCCATCCATTATTGGAGGTTTGGAAGATTGCAAGAGTCATCAGGCAATGTCATCCAACTGTTCTGCACTGAGCCCTGCCCTGATCACCTCCGTCGTCTACTGCAGCCGGCGGCGCGCTCCCAAGGTCAAGGCACCGGCAGTCGATGCTTTTGCCCCGCCGCAGCCCAGCGCCCCATCTCAGCTGACATTCCCGGAATTTGAGTATGTGCTCCGCGCACGGGCGGCCTTGGAGCAGGCCCAGCTGCGCGGCTCCAGAAAGCGAGGGGAACACCTGTGGCGGGACGCGCAAGGCAGTGCGGAGGAGCAGCAGCTGAGCGCCTTCCAGCCAGAGGATGGCGAGCAGGCACTGCCTGAAGAGGCGGAGTATGAAGGTGGGGACCTTTTTCAGGAAATTATGCGGCGTTGTGTGCTGCCCGTCATGTGCTGCGTTGCTCTCTTTCAGTCTAGGTAGAGCTACGGTACTGTTTCAGGAAGGTTTTTCATTCAAGATTGCCATGCAGGCGGTTTTGATGACAATGGCGATGATGACGGGTTTGGAGTGGAGGCACCATTTGATGATGCCGGTGGGGATATGGACATGACTGCACTGGCACAGGCTGCTGCTGAAGGTGGCTTCCCAGCTGGCGTGGGAGCCTGGCAATTTATTGACCAGGTGCGCACCCATTCCTTGCAAACTCCACATTGTTTGGTCGTGTTGATGCTATCACCGCCCCCAGCATAGCAGTCCTGTGAATTCTAAAACATTGGATACAAGATGAGAGGTGAAGTTGTATGTTGAAGAGGTCGGTCTCAAAGCCTCGATTCGAGGCCAAGCGTCTGACTGTATAGACTTATTGAGATGAAGCAGGGCCTTGAGTGAGCACATTGGGGAGCCCACTGGGGAAGATCTGCGCTGCGCAGACATGTACTTATGTGTGGTCTTCCTGATGCAAAATTGCCCCAAAGACTATCATCTCCGTCGTGTGGAGCATTATGTAAGCACATGTTGCTGTGGGGCGGCAGGACGGGGAGCCCAGCTATGAGGACCGCTGCCGCATGCACATCGAGACGCTCATGGCGGCTGCGGCGGAGGCTGAAGTTCAGACGGGCCTGGCCGCGCGCGTGGCCTCCTGGCGCGACAAGCTCGCGCCTGTCCTGGAGGAGCAGGACGCGCGCGGAGACTTTGACATCCACGCGTACGTCATATTTATCCCCCACATGTGATGTCATCCCTAGCCCGCAGGCAGGGAGGGGCAGCATAAGACTGGACTGACAAACAGAGCAATACGGTCTGCTTGTTAAGGTTGGGCAGAAGACTTGCCAATCCTTGGTCTAGACTTCCTTGTGGTGGAACCACTGTTTCTTCAAGCCACATGTACATTTTCACGAGGCAATCTCGCAAGTAGTGGGATTTATGCTTTGGTCATGTATGGTTAACTGTGGCAGGTACGGCGAGGTTGTGTTGGAGGATCTGGCGAAGATGAGCTTGGCAGACCCATCCAACCCAGAGGAGCTGAGGCTTGGCAAGGTGGCACCAGTCACATTTGAGAGGGTGGCTCACAGGGAGCACAAGTGGCAGGTAGATAATTCTCACTCCAAGAATGCACGTGTGTTGATGCTGTGTGCAGAACGCTCATGATGTCTGCACTGTTGGGTCACAGCGTGACTAGTGACTAGTTCCGTGCGCTGTGACACCAGCACACCGCAATAGGGTGCCTTGATTAGCTGCAGGATGGGTTGATGGAGCTTAGACTGTCGGTGGTGCCCAGGTGTCGCGCCTGTTCTCAGCACTGTTGCAGCTTGCAAATAATGGCAATGTGATCCTCCTGCGCGGCAGTGATCCAAGTCAGCCCTTCAGTCTACGGCTTGCCTCACTGGATCGGCCCCACCAGCAGTTTGAGGACTACCGGGCTCCCTCCTTCCTGCAAAACAAGGTACACTGCAGCTCATGCTGGTGTAGTGCACGAGAGTGCAATTCGCATGGATCAGCAATTTGATCATGATTCAGACAATGCTCTTGACAGTTCACCACAATGTGCAGGACCTGAATGCACCTGAGCCAGCTGCCAAGGGCGCCCAGAAAGAGGTGCAAGCAGCAAGCCCAGTTGCCGGTCGTAAGGTGACCGTAGCAAGAAAAGGCCCAAAGAGGAGAAAAGGGTGCAAATGACAAAGAATAGGGGTGACCCAGTATCGCCAAATGACTGACTTTGTATTTACGTACCAGTGGCAGCGGTATATACCTGTGGCAGCTCTGAGAGCAAATAGTTGTGCGGCAATAAGTGTTGGCGCTGCGACAAGCCGCTAGCAAAGGCATGTGGGTGCAGCTTGAGAGGATTATAATTATTGATAGTTGTCTGGTGGAGAGCCATTATAACGTTACAATGTTAACATTATCTGTTTACTATATTCTACATAGTATGCAAGTCCTAGTAGTACAGATTATCATGAACTTATTCCTTACCACCAATATTGCAATTAAAATTTTGACCAAGGTCTAGACCGCCATATTTGAAGCCCTCATGTTCATGATCAATCATTGAATGTGACACGCCCAAGCTGCATGCAGAGCTGTTGCAGCTTTTCCATCAGGCAATGACCGCAATGTGCGGTACACTGACTGGGTCGCACTTGAGACTTGCCCCATCCGGGCAGCCTGTTCTTCCGCTTGTCGTTGACTGGGACACATAGCTTTGTCCCCTTTGAAGTTGCCGGGGACTCGTGGAAGGATGTGTTAGGGCGCGGCGTCCCCTCACACCCTATGGCCTGGAGAGTGACAAAGCATAAGCAGTGGTAATGATGGTGTCAGTATAAGCAAGATGAAGACTCGGCGAGGTCAGATATGATGGTAACAAAGGTTGCAAGACAGGTTGAGGAAAAGGGGGGACCGTCCCAGAGGGGCGGGGTGATAGGTGCCTAACCGTAGCTATTGACACCCCAGAGTAGGATACGTTGAAGGATGCTGTGGGGAACGGCGTCCCCTCACACCCTGTAGGATCTGGAAAGTTGAGACATGCATAAAAATGTGAGTGATCCAAACATGACAGTAGTGTGAGCACAGTGTGTAAGAGGCAGCAGTGTTGAACAGTACATATTCACATGAACACATAGAGGGCAAACCGTATGATGACCACGTGGAACTGGCGATTTAATGTGAGAAGCTCTGACACTATGAAAATAAGCTGACAGTAGATCTTGCTGACCTGCGTTCTGCTATGGCTGACAGCTGACGGTGCTAGTCTCACGTGTGTACAGCAAGTATGAGAGTGATGAATAGGTGCAGAAGACGTATCCGAAAGTCTCACCTGCAGAGCAGCAAGAGAACTGCCGCTTGAGATCTCCCCAAAAGTGCAGAGCGAATGCAATGGAAGTGATATGTGTGCGATGCAGCTGAGCTGAGCTGGCTGCTGCTACCCTGGCACTCTGTGGCTGCCAGCTGCCTGCGCAATCCCTCAAAAAAGAAAAAGTGAGAGCTGAGCAGGAGGATAACTGAAGGAACGCCGAAGGCAACCGTCAAAGGGGAACATGGAAAGCAAGGGGTTTGAGGAGGTCAAGCGGGCGCAGGAGCGCTCCCCACTTTGGTGGCGGCGGCGGCAGGGCGGTGGTGGTACCTGTGGCACTATGAACAATGGGAAAGCTGAGTTATGTCAAGTGTAGAGTCATCAAGTGGGAAAACAGGGTGAAGGTAAGGGACCAGCCCGCAGGCCGGGGTGATAGGTGCCCAACCGTAGCTGTTGACACCCCAGGAAAAGTCTCGTGGAAGGATGTGTTAGGGCGCGGCGTCCCCTCACACCCTATGGCCTGGAGAGTGACAAAGCACAAGCAGTGGTAATGATGGTGTCAGTATAAGCAAGATGAAGACTCGGCGAGGTCAGATATGATGGTAACAAAGGTTGCAAGACAGGTTGAGGAAAAGGGGGGACCGTCCCAGAGGGGCGGGGTGATAGGTGCCTAACCGTAGCTATTGACACCCCAGAGTAGGATACGTTGAAGGATGCTGTGGGGAACGGCGTCCCCTCACACCCTGTAGGATCTGGAAAGTTGAGACATGCATAAAAGTGTGAGTGATCCAAACATGACAGTAGTGTGAGCACAGTGTGTAAGAGGCAGCAGTGTTGAACAGTACATATTCACATAAACACATAGAGGGCAAACCGTATGATGACCGTGAAGTTGCCGGGGAGGTGTGTCAGGGAACGCCGATCGCATGATTGATCAAGCTGGAGCACATGTGCATCCTGTCCGAGTGAAATGCTGCAGACCATCAGATCATGTTTCTCAATCATACTAGTATTACGAGTGCAGAGTGCCAGTGCGCAGTCACTCGTGCGTCTCTTGCACCCGGCAACCTCCTGGTCCGGAGTCCAGTAAAGCCTCGTTTCGTTTTCGTTTTAGACAGAGAGGTAAGATAGCTTGACATGTTCTTCCTCTTCATGACTTCTAACAGTGTGCAGTATCACAGGAGGTCTGATCATTGCACTTCGTGCACAGGGGCCAAGAAGAAGGAAGCTAGCCCTGTCACGTTCCTGGAGAGGTGGGTGTTCTTTGGATATTTTTGACCGTTATCCAATCCTGTATACTGATGTGCTCCTACTGGCTGGCTTGGTCGCTCCTTTTTCCCCAGACCCAGCTCCGAAGGGAAAGGAGAACACATGGCACCATCACCACGGATGTGTTGGTCCAGTTCATCAAATTCAACAATACAGGACCTTCAGTAGGGCTCTCATCACACTGATTATGCCAGGTCTTTGAGGGCCATTTTGTGATTTGTGCAGGTGCTGGGTTCGAGGAGACTGATATCGCAGTGTTCCGTTTCACCCTTGGAATTCCAGGCTTCGATGATGCACTGATCCCCAGGGTCGTGGGTTTGATTGGGGCAGCTCTGCTTGTCACCAACCACCTGCTTGATCAGAGCGACGCCACAAGCGCTCAGGTCTGTTTTCTTGCTGTGGTGATGATGGGCGTGATTTCTATCGCAATCAGCTAGCCATGGAAAGTGCGGTCATACAACTCCCTGCACAGCTCCGTGTATGAAACAGAGTGTCGTGAGGATTGCATTGCATGTGCAGATCAGGACAGAGTTCTTAGGCAGCGTGCTGTCAGCCACATGCATTCTGACACCAAGCATTGGCAAACGGCTTCAAGAGGCGCAACGTGGACGCGGCAGGCTTGCCAAAGACTTGCAAACACCGTTGGATTCCACAGAGATATTCCAGATTGCAGATGATGCCAGTGACAGGTGCAGGACGGTGAGTTTGAAGTTTTCTCTCATTTGCTGCAGACAAATTGTGTGGAACAAAGTAGGCTGCTGTCCTGCTGCCTGTCGAGTGTTCTGTTGTTGCAGGAACTTGCATGGGCATCCTATGCGTTGCTGCGCAATACCAACAGCAGGGGCATGATAGTGGTAGCGGGCAAGAAATTGTGGCTTGCAAGGGGTGCTGTGAACTCAGAGGCCTTGCAGGGCAATGAACCTACCTCACTTGAGGGCAGCAGCAAGGTGAGCCCCTTTGTTCTTGAATGTCAGTTGTCTTGATTGAAAATTGTCAGAAAATGATTCTTGACCCGTTTGCCGGCTGTTTTGATCGAATCTGCGGTGCTATTTTCAGGTAATATTAGACATGAGCAGCTCCGTGGAGGAGATCATTGCAGGCAGGGAGTCTGCGTATTTGCCAAATCAGTCATCTATTGGAAAGGCTGGAGCATACAGCTGGTCTCTGCTGCCCCAAAGCTCTGCAAGCCTGCTCATTCAGGCCCTGCATCCTCTTGCTGCTGCTGGAGAGCAGGGTGCTGAAAGCAGCAGCGGAATAGACAGGGATGGCAGGGCAGAGAAATTGCTGGGAGGAGACTGGCAGGGGTTTATATTGTTGTGGTCAGACCGGCCTCGCTCACTGTCCCAGCGTGAGAGGCTTTGGGCAGCAGCTGTAGCGGCAAAGCTTCAAAGCGTGCTTGTCTGAGGTCCATTTAGGGAATGATGGGCAAGCGATTGTGATCAGCTCACCTGGATTTTATTACATACCGTGTACTACTAGTAGTACACTAGTAGTAGTGTCCACACTGGCAGCAACCAGCTGGTTGACTGCAGACTTCAAGTTGCTTGGGGTTGGAACTGTTGCAACAAATAAACAGTTCTGACGAAGGCACCGCTCCAGACTGTACGGGTTGTTGTGATGCGGACCAGATACCGTCAAGTCAAAAAAATTTGCCCAAGTCGGGCGGTCCAGGGCGTGCATTCTGTCACCTTCGTCTATTTTGGCTCCCTTGAAAATTTCAAAAGTGGCTGTCCGGAGCTAGGAGCGACGAGCTGTGCAACTTAATAGATGCTGCGTAGTACTAATTGATCAGCGAGCCCATAGCAAGTGGTAGTGCATTCGTACCAGGTCAGTGTACCACGCCATCCATCTATTTTGATACATCTGGATAGTACGGTACACCTTCCTCCTCGGGAGTTCGGAGCGTCGTCAGGTTAGTCGAACCCCCATCCGCACCATTGAACTGGAGTTCCATTCATCTAGACATATCGACAGATTGCAGAGAGATCCGCAGTTGATGCTCCATACAGGTGGGAAACAACAACAGCACAACGTGAGAGCTCCGAGAATACCAAGGGATGGCGACGCGGTTGCCAGTGGTGGTAAAGACTTCAAGCACAGACCTGCCGATTTCTTGATTTCTTGTTATTACCAATAGCTGGTGCTATAGCTATTGCAAATCATTGCCATTGAGCATGCCTATGTGTATGATGATGGGCCTAAATAAATAAGATTTCAGGTCATGCTGAGCTTTATGTGCTGCAGTTGGTGATCGTCCTTCTGGCTACAGCTGCATGTTCCTGTCACGCACAGCTCATGACAGGAAATCTAGCCAGTAATAACCCTCTTGGGAGCCAGCCCTGTTGGGTCCCCACAGCTCCGTTGGTCCGGTGGGGTGTCCTGGAGCATCAAATACCAGATTGCAATGTCACCCAGTTTGAGGCGGAACAAGCAGCCGCCGCAGCCTTGCTGGGACGAAAACTCAAAGGCACTCTCTTGTCACTGCCTTTCCATGGCTAATTCACCATGGTCACCATATTGCCTGGGTCGATCGTCATGTCTAGACCCCTCGGACGGCGCTGGCCGCCTGAGAGAATGCCCAGAAGTTGCCAGTCCCAGTCATCACAGACAGGCATGGCATTCTGGTCTTTCAGGGACTGCGAATGCCCAGGTAGCACAATAGTTGCCTTTTGGAGAATCTTATGCAGAAATACCACTGGAGGTGTGTAAGCCTGCACTGCAGGCCGCCATTAACACGGCAACAGGCCATGGTGATTCACAGTATATATGTCCGGCCGGACATGAGAACTCATTTGCCTGGGCCTCTTTCCACAGATTCACAGAGAAGTGTGATGTATAAATGCTGTTGTCTTATATTCTTTTTTCAGCAGCTCCTCGTGCTGCCAGAAAAACAGGCAGCCCGTTTCATCGACATGTTCAAAAAGTTTGCAAAAAAAACGATCAGCAGCATTACGGTGAAATCTCGGGTGCACTACTGCCTGCAAGAAGTCATGTGGCCATTTCTATTCAGCACGTTTGCAGCCTGCCACTGGCAAGTTGCAAATCGCGCATTGTGCCTAGCACATTGGGAAAAATTATATTGTGCATGTATGTGATGTTGCAAACTTATGATGGCCACTGAATGACTGGGACATGCAACCGTGAAAGTTACTGTAATCGAGACAACTGCTTGATCATTGTTGTGCTTCCCTCCTGTTCCCTCCACAAGCAACAATGTTTGGAAGAAGTCCTCTTGTATAATATAGGCTACTAGTGGTAACCCCTGGCAAGCACTCGAGTGAGCTCAGTGGCGGGCCTGATCAGGCCTAGTACGCATGGCCATGTCCATGGACGCCGTACCCAGCTGCATGTGTCACATGTCATAACGCTGTTCATGCCCAAATCTGCTTTTCTCACCATCATCTGCTACTTGGGGACCACATCCACTCCATAGCTTTCAGGCCTCATCACAGGGTGTCAGAAGGAGTCTAGGCTTCCATGATGAGAGCCAGAATAGGCCAGAGGACTACGAGACTTGGACCGTCCCCAGGGTGTGCACATAAGGTGTCGAACTGAAGTCTACATGCACTTGAGGCTGGTGTATCTACCAGAAACGTTGTGATAGGAACTTGAACTGTCTGTTTCGGGTGATCTAGGTTGTGGATGGTCCCGAAGAACGTCTTGTTCCACACGGAGAGTGCTTGAGCTTACCCTGTTGGGTGTAGTCGATAGAGACTCAATCTTGTAATGCAGCACTTCACTTAATCGTAGGACCTCGGATTGCAATGGGGCGCTTCAGTCTTGTATGTTCCTGCTGGACTTGCTAGGAACGGGAACTCGCATGTGCCCTGAGACCCAACGCGATTCTTTCACGGTGACTTTACACCTCCATCTGCGTTCTATATTTTAGCGTGGCTTATATCTACCTCATTGGTATACGAAGTTCTATATCTGCAACACCACGCAACGTAGTCAACGACACTTGCCTTGCAAGTGCATTTCACAGCTCTTACCCCGCTGGTGACACAATGATACGCTCTTGATAATTTCTGAATCAGAAAAGGTGGCTCTTGAAGCGAATTTGATCCGCATATTGAAGCTCCGAACCCCGCAGGGGACCACTGGAGTCGGTCTTACAGATGCCGATGGCATGCGGGTGCCTAGTGGGAAGCAGATATCACGAGTGCACACAAGTAAATTTGCTTTGTTTGGCATCCCGTTGCAAAAACCTGTATAAAATTCCATCACTGATCTGTAATCTGCGAGCAAGTGCAAACTGGGGTCCTGCACTATTCCCAGGAACACTGCACCAACTTGATGGGGCTTGCAGCTCTCAAGCGCTGATACACTTCATGGTCGTGACAGCCCTGGACCTGTTGTAGGCCTAGCAGAAATGGAAACTTCATCTTTTAGTCAAGAAACAATGCCAGGTATTTATCAGCACACTCCCTGTGAGAAGGACTGCCTTTCAGGTCCACCTGTTACATCCATTCCATTTTTATCCTGCTAGTTTGGAAACGAAGCATTTGCCAGGAGATTGTAGCAGGACTGAAAGTCTGCATGTCATGCAGTAGATATTGGAAAAGAGACCTGTCAAAGCGAGAGGCCAGAGCTTTCCTCACCCATGAACGACGCTTGCACACAGTCCCAATCAGAGTCGTTGGAGATGGTCCAGGCCACACCACAGTGCCAGATTGTGAAGACACATCTGGCCACAGCTGAACCTTCTGCATGGCAGGAGCGTTCAATGCCTAGTGCCTCTAGCCGGCGTCAGTCTTGCAGGTAGAGGTCCAACTCCTGCCATGCTTCTAAACTGTTCCCAAGCACCATTTAAATTGGTGGAACAGAATGGGATATAGTAAATAGAAGGTGAGAATGACACGGGTATCATAATGATCCTTAAGGGGGAAAAAGGTGGAAAACTTCGGTCCAAGATGGATAACTTCATTTGGCACAACGACATTGATTGGTGGCTGTGTGAGCACAAGGGCACACCTGTGCAGGAAGCGACGCTTCAGGTCAGGTCTCAGCAGGATGCTGGCAGGCGGCGCAATGCCAGGAGAGGAAGTCTCTGATGAGGACGACCCCATCGATCTCGAAGACTGGCTGCCAGGAAAGGCACAGCAAAGATCCAGAAGCACGCTCTCGGGCAGGGGTCTTCAGATGGCGCGCCTGGAAACCGACAAACATCCGCTCCACGGTTTCTTTCCAGGCAACACCGGGCGCGCACACAGGGAGCCCTTGGCCATTGAAGAGGGCCTTGGGGATGCACAATATGCTCAGGCCACTCTGCATGGAAGAGGCCGGGCAGGCTCTGTGACAGGAGGCCAGCGCCTGAACAGCAAGTCAAGGAGCAAGCAGCGCAACAGCGCCCACAGCGACATGGCTGCCCAGGTGTGCAGTGCTGTGTGTTTCTCTGCATGCTAAACCATGCACATCACTGCTGGTGCTGGCGAAGACCCTGCACTTAAATGTCAACCAGCTGGCTGTGTAAGCGCTTCTTGCATATGGCAGCTCTGCCCAGCTGTTTAACCGTGATTTCCAGGTGTCCCACTCTGCAGCTGTAGCTCTACATGCTTGTTTGTTCTTTATGCTGTGTGATTGCAACAATTGCAGGGCGGTGAGGCTGCAATGGGGGATGATGATGACGAGCTGAAGCCGCACCGTACATATGTGCTGGTGGCCAAGACACTCACAAAGAGTGACACCGCTGGGAGGGTCATCCTCCCACGGGTCTCTGTGGAATCCAACCTCAGCTTCCTCATGGGCTACAGGTGCATCGCCTCTCCCTCCTGCTGCACCGACTCAAGGTCTATCTGCACTACTCTGTCTGGACCTGGAAGTCCAGTGGCCTAAGGGCTACGGAAGCCCACTTGAGCACCACGCATGGGATGGTGTGTAGGTCCTACACACTGCCTGTGAAGGACAGAGCAGGCAGGGCGTGGAAGTTTGTGATCAAGTCATGGGCGAATGGGACGGAGCACCGGCGAGTGTACGTGTTGGAACAGGTATCAGAATACATCAAGTTCAATCGCCTGCGTGAGGGCGACGCGATCGGCATCTGCGCAGATGAGTCTGGCATCGTCACTATAGAGGTGCTTCCAAGGAGCACCCCTTACAAACATCCTAGCTGGTCATCAAACTCCAGTGTTGTTGGCTGCAAGGAGCAACATAGAAAACCCCACTCTTGCACACCAGGGCCCTCTTTGCTGAGACCGAGTCCCGCGCTCCAAGTTGGGCTTCAAGCGTGCTAATCAAGGAGGAATAGTGATTGACGATGACTGACATGGTTGGTGAGTTTCGCACAACCTTGACCAATGTGAAGCTAGGATCAGACAGTGTAATTCTATTTCGCTGATGCAGGCAAACACAGCGGCAGTGCGAGCGACAGTGGTGCGGCCAGTGTATGGGGCGCTGCGCGTGCAGCCGCAGCTGCCGCCCCCGGAGGAGTCCAAGGCGGCGCCGCTGATCTTCGGCACGCCCGGCCGCTGCACGCGCAACCCCTCCTGCGCCAAGCCCTCAGGCCACCCGGGGTTCTGCTCCGGGCCACGCGCGCCGGGCACCGACCCGGGCGGCCGGCCGCGCCGCGACGATGCGCCCGACCGCGCCGGCAGCCCCGTCTCCGGCGGCGCCCCCTCCAGCAGCGGTGGCTCCGGCCGACCCTCTCGCAGGTCTCGCTCCCTAATACTCCCGCGTGTGCACCACTGTACTGCATATAAGCTCTTGGACGTGTCAAGACTGCCGAAGGTGCTGTCCCTGGAAACCAATTGGGCTTGTCACTGCCCATCAGCTCTGTGGCATGACACCATGCAGGACCTTGGGAGAGACTCTGTAAGTGGTGCAAGATGAAAATGAGTGAGATGCACGTTGGTGTGCGCAGGCCGGGAGCGGGGCCCCGGCGGTGGCTGGACGAGAATTGCAGCAGCGGCGGGGAGGACGGCAGCGACAATGTGACGGCCGCTCGGCTGCTAGCACCCGAGGAGCTGGTGCCCGGCATGCGCGTCGTCAAGGCCCTTACCAAGCAGGACCTGCACACTGGCCAGGTGCGCGCCACACCTCATGTGCCGCGTGAATGTAAAAAGCCCAGTTGGGCTAATTGGGAAACGAGAACATTGCAAACGTTTGCCGTTCCATGTCCTTTCCCGCACAACAATAATTTCGGCGAAAAATAGCGCTAGTACTAGTTGCAGGGTCAGTGTCATGGTGTTCACCAAAGTTTAACATGTTGTTGAAGGATGTTAAACTTGCTTTGAGTCCCTGCACTGTCACCCTGAAGCATGGCACAGTTGCAGAATCTGCAGAACCTGCTGCTGAGCAGCACGTTAAGAGTACCCCAACATTCAAAGCTGTGAACGCACGCAGGTGCTGCTGCCGGCAGAGCATGTGGAGGCGTCACTACCGCCAGACTGTGTTGGGTCAAGCCTCATCAGGCTGCATGCCAGGGATCGCCACGGTAGAACGTGGGAGCTGCTGGTGCACGCATGGCAGGCGCCCGCCAGCTTGGGCAACCATCACCCACGTATGCTCCTGCTGGAGCAGGTTGCCGGGTTCCTCAAGGACCGCGGTGCCAAATGTGGCGACCACCTGGTGTTGCACAGGCCACCGGACGGCCCTCTCAGCATGGAGGTGTGTGAATTATTTACTAATGCACGAGGTACAGGAGTTTGTAACACGGCTAGTCCAGCGAGCTTGTCCAGTGTACAGAGCCTCTTTCCAACAGGGCATGTCATAGCAAGGCACATATGCATGCACCGTCTCTTCAGCATAGAGTAGGGCACATTTCACGACTCTGACCAAGAGTTATCAGAGCAACCTGGATGGGTCCCAAGCTCCACTTTGTGCAAAATTCCTTGTGGAGAGTCTTGAGTCCTTCCGTGCCCTTTCCGATCTGTCTTGCCCACATGAGCAGCGATCTTGATGCAGACCGGATGGCAATTGCAGGTGGAGCGTGTTTGCCCTTCAACACCACTGCACAAAGGATCCCCGCAGCATTCTCCTATGTATGATGTCCACGCTGATGGGCATGAAGTGTTCCTGGATGGAGAGACGGCCTGCCACCGAACTGCTGGCTGTGTGAAAGGCCTTGGCCATCAGGTGCAGATGCTTTCTCTCAAATTTATGCCACTGTATCTTGCCATGCATGCTTCACATCACCTGTCAAGAATAGATGACTGCATCTTGCTAGGAGCGGTGTGCTTGGAACCGCAACAACCCCTGAATTCCTTCAGGTCTCAGATTTAAAATAATGGCCCCACTGGAAAGATGCTCAGAAACAGGGTGTGTGGTGAGCAACAACAGCAAGTACCTGCCACTCATGTTGACAACATATCAGGGCTTGCCTTCGATGTTGGCTACTCATGGCGCCACCGCAGGGCTTCTGCTCCAACCACAAGGGCTACAGGCGGCCCCTGGACGAGGACAGTGTTGGATTGAGGGGGGCGCACTGCCTGTCTCCCGGCGAATATGTAGATGGGTGGGAATCGCCCCAGGCGCAGCAGCCTGATCCCAGAGGCGACATCATCGAGCCACAGCGCAAGGCAGCCGCTCCGAAGCGCCGCCGCCCGGCCAGGCGCGCCCCAGGTGACACCCGAGACTCTGATGCTCGTGTCGCTTGTTCTTGCCAGCATAATTTCTGTGACACCCCAGCAAGACCGTCAAGCACTTGAAGTAGCTGAAGTGCTGGCACAACATGCCGGCCAGTGCAGGTGCATGCCAAGTGTTGGGAAATTGCTGTTGCCAGACACTGCCAGTAGGGTGGCGCTGGGCCGTGCAAATGACATGACTTCGGCTTTGCGTGAGGCAGCTCCTGATGTGCAGTTGACTGTGCTGGCCCAGGCAGTCCTAGACACCATCAGTGCGACAGCGTGCCACACCTGGTGGCGGTCACCTGCGGCAGCATGAGTGGCGTCTACGACCTGCGCCTGGGGAGCATTGCCGTGCTGACTGCACTCCATGACAAGGTGACACCACCATGTCCACACAGCAGTATTGTGCCACAGGTATACCATAGGCACTTGCTCAGCTGGACCCCTTCATGCTCGACCTATGTGCGGTGAGGGCAGTCAGGAGGTTGTGGTGGTGATGCCCAATGGAGAAATGTTGCCATGGTGTTGCTCTGGGGCCAAGCAACCATCCAGCAACTTGCAACTTGTTCGACTTGAGGCCGGTCTGTTAGAGCTAGAGATGAAGGCTTTGTACATCATGCTGCCCACATGTTCCCGTCACAGGCTGGAGCAGAGCACCTGGCGCCTGCAGCGTTTATGGCACAGGCAGGCGCACTCGTACCTGGAGCAAACTGGCTGGAGCACCTGCTTGTGCCCAGCAGTGCGCGCGATACTTGGAAAGGTGAATGGGTTCTTATGCAGGTGTCTGGTTACTGTGATTGAACACATAGTGCAGAGGATCGGGTGTTGTTCTGTGAGCATGCTTCTAGTTTTGGCACCTATTTTCCTGTGAACTAGAATCTAGTTCCTTGAATGTTAACGGAGCATCTTTTTTTGAGGGCTCCCATCATTCCCCCGGGAACATGGCTGTGCAAATTGTATGACCTTGCATGGTGGGAAGGACTCTCTTGTAAGGGGCGCCCGCGCCACCGCCCTGAGGGAACACCTGTGTGAAGTACATGACCTTGCATGTTGACGAGGCATCTCTTACAGGGGCGCCCGTCATTCCCCTGGGGACCTGGCTGGGGCAAAGGGGCTTAGAGCTGGATGCGGACGGCATTCTGATGAACGACGGCACCGTGCCTGGCCTTGTGTCAGAGTTTGGAGCCTTGCGCGTGCCAGGTGGCGGCCGCAGCAGACACAGGTGGGCAGAATTGCTCTGCCCTGGTGGTTCAATTTCCTTTGAGCCTGATAGAGTGACAGAAACTCACCATCACAAGGCTGACTGCTGCACCTGGCGTGGAACTCCTGCTCTCTTTATCAGCCTCAGAGCAATGTCCAAAGACAAAGCTACCAGGCCAGTTGGAGATCCATCAAGGAAGATAGACTTGCTTAACTGTGAATCTAGACCGACAAATACCACTTGCAATGGCGCTGGAACACACACCTGGTTAAATATGCTGTTTGAGGAACCCAGTTCACGGCGCTGACCAAGGAGGGCCTGGTCAGAAGCCAGGTCTCTGCTTGAGAGTCTTGCATGTCACAGGGTGGGAGGGAGCTCTCCTCTGAGGAGGTCGGCCGGCGGCCCACCTGGGTGTCTCCCAGCGGCCACGCCCACCAAGCGGCTGCGCAGCTCTCTGCGCGCCAGCCTCTCCGCGGTGCAAGCGGACGACCGGTGCACCACCGAGGAGGACAGCCTTGCCGCCGAAGCATTGGTCTCCCTCTGCGCTGACTCATCCGGCACTGCAGGTGCCCCGTGTGCAGAGCGTGGTGCAGAAGCAGCCTCCACCCTTGCCGGAGCACTGGTCGCTGCCCCGATGGGAGGGAGCGCCAGGCCGCAGGTGTGTCCTGTCATCAATTGATTAGTGGAGCAATAGCAGGACAACAGGAGACACATTTGATTGAAATGGGTGTACTACTTCAGGATTCATGTCCGATGGATGCAAGGCAGCACCGGTCCCTTGGTCATTACGTTTCATACCAGTACTGATCCAGCATGAAGGGCATCGCTGTGTGCGCAGGCGCGAAGCCAGAAAGATCGCCATGCGCTGCGCAAGCGCTCAGAGGTGCCCCTGCAAAAGAGCAATCTGGGACCCTTTGCATCTGCACTGAGCAGGGAACACCGACCAGCGCTGCCCAATATGCTTGCGCCCCGCCATGCGCGATACAACAGCAAAGGACTGACCAGGGCTCCCCTAGCGGTGTATCGGGTATGTGATAAAATACAACCTTACACTACTATCGATGTCCTTTGCCATTGCGTTCTGAGGGCGCTGATGCTCGCGACATCTCAACTGTCTGGCTGTGCGGGTACATTTGAGGTTCTATCTGCTCGACGTTTATAAATGTATGCAGTCTACACGAGCATCAACGTCTCACTCACTTCTCATCATACTGGCAGGAATTGCAATCCTTCTATCACCGGCTTTGCCAGTCATCCACTTGTTACCCTGAAACTTGGGTTTTCCTATGCGCTAGGCACAGTGGCAGGACACAAGCCTGGCCATGTTAGGCCCAGCAGCTGTGCAGCAGGTAGCAGCCGCCGCAGAGGAAGCTGCGCAGCAGGCGGAAGCCGCCGCCGACTCAGCCGCGGCACGCGTGCTGCTGGAGCAGCCAGCTGGCAGCATCCTACGCCGCCACCTCAGCACAGACCCTGACGCCAGCAGCAACAGCTTCAGCCGAGCCGGCAGCTGCCAGCTTTCAGAGGACGAGTCCCCGGCCCCAATTATTGCCTCGGCACCCAAAGCCATTGAGGCTCAGGAGACCCTCCTCGAGCTGAGCAAGGCGCTGAGACAGCCCGGCCTTGGTGACCTGAAACCCCAGAGCAGTGGCAATCTTGCTTCCAAGGTGCAGTTGATTGACTGCTCTTTGGCCAGGCCGGACGTGGACCATGCTGCACAGTGCGCACTGCTTCCCAGTGCAGGGGAGGAACAGCAGAAGCTGAGCGCTGGCAATGACGCGGCCCATGTGCAGACGAGTGCATATCCACCTGAGAATGCCTCTGTGCCAGGGCACACAGGGACTGGTGGACCACCACTTGCACTGTTTAAGCCCACACCACAACGGCAGGGGCAGCAGTCAAGCCAGGCAGCGCTTACAAGGCTGCAGATGTTCATCAAGCCGATTGGCACACAGGATACTGAAGGCCTTCTTCCAAGAGGGCCAGCAGCTGCCGAGATGACCCAAAGCGCAAATTCTCTACCAAGGCTCACATCACCCTTTGCCAACGCACCTGCTGTAGGGCCTCTTTGCCCCAGACATGTACTGCACGCACATCCTGCAACGAGTGCCTTGGAAGGAAAGGAGCCCGCTTGGCACCCAGGCCAGGCAGATGAGGAGAGCAAGCGCATCCGGGCCTACAGGGGCCCAGATTCTGCTCATCAGGCAGGAGCTGAGCATGTGCCGGGCAGCTGGACAGTTGCCAGTGGGGAGGATGGCTGGTCAGCTGTTCCATGTCTGCCCACCAAGAGCGCATTCCTGAAGACCTCCGAGGTGCAGCACATGTGGCAGCAGTACGGCAAGGACAGTGCCACAGCCCGGCATCCTCCGCACGAGGGTGGTCATATCAACAATATGCCGCAGACAGGCAGAGAAGGGCGCCGCTTCTGGGAGCCTGGCTCTCCTGCGCCTGCAGCATTTCAGCCTTGGGGCTCCCACTGTGTCAAGACGCCAGTGCATGCTGGGAATGCCGGTAAAGAGCAGTGTGCTTTTGCAGCAGCGCCAGATCATCAGAACCCCAGCATTGCCATAGGCCAGCCGGTGGCCGGATCTGGCATCCTGAACGGCCAACAGACGCCTCAGCTCCAGCCCAGTGCACCAAAAAGTGGCGCTTTGACACGTACGGCGTGCAACATCCGTCAGCATGCTGGCATGGGCGCTTTGGCCGCCACCGTGCCAAACCACCAAAACAATTTTGCCGATCCTTCAAGCCCACGTGTGCTGTCACCTCCAGCACGCGGTTGTGGACCGCAATCACCTATTGAAACTGTCCACAAAGTCAGCCCACAAAGCCCAACTGCAATGGTGTGACTTCAAATTCGAAGCGAACCTTACTGCTGTGAACAACCAAGAACACGTTGATTGAAGGATGCATGCATGGTGCTTGGAGTAGCAGCGTCAGTGTCCATACTTGAAAAGTTCCGGAGGCTAATGCCAGTGCATTGCAGAGGACCACGATGCTTTGAAAAGTATGCAATGACCTCTTCATAACAGAAGCAAGAAATATATATATGAGCTGGATGTGCAATGCAACATTTACATATGCATGCACATGCATTCACTATTTGGGGGGCGAATAGGGCCCAACATTACAATTTGCTCTGTGTTTGTTTACGAGCTGAGAGCCACTGAATTAACTGCTCTCTGACAACATGTTTGAGCACCTTCCCTGATGAATTGGTTGGCAATGCACTATACTGCGCGAGTATGATGCGCGGTAGCATGAAAGCAGAGAGGCCACTACTCCTGCACATGCTGTTCACGCTCTCAGAGCTCAAGACAAGCTTGTCTCTGGAAGGTACCAAGCTCTTCAAGCAGCCATCTCCCGCACTGTCCCTGCAAATTGTAGATGACCGCAGTTCCCCTCCACTCCACTCCACATTTGCATGCAGGACCACAATGGCAGAAACCTGCACACCAGTACCAAGCCATATCAAACATAAGATGTGAAAGCAGTCTTGGGTGTGTTTTCACACCTATTGACTCTGTCGCCTCCGAGGGGCACAAGCAGTGCACGGTCGCATATGACGGGTCAAGTCCTCAAGATATGCAGGTGCTAGTAAAATCGACATTTTGACCTAATGAAAGCAACATCGCTCTAAGCACGTGGGTAGATCCAGTGCCCAAAATTAGGACTGCTCCACAACAGTGCAAGCAACAGACCTGCTCCCCTAGACGGTCATGTGGCAGACCCACGACTGCAGCGCCAGCCACGCCCGGAATCTGCAGGAGTGCCCTCTCCACAGTGGCGGCATGCACGTTCTCGCTGCCGCTGCGCACAACGTCCTTCAACCGGCCCAGCAGCCACAGTGCGCCGCCAGCGTCAAGCGCGCCCAAATCCCCCGTCCGCAGCCAGCCTCCAGGCAGCAACGCCCTTGCAGACGCGTACGAATCATTCCAGTACCTGCATCCCCTTCTCCTCCTCAATGAGTTAAAAGTACACACACTACACTAAACTTAATTCCCCACTTGTTGTCACATGCATCGTTTGGGTCACACATTGTGACATCGCATCATTGTGCCCTGCACTTGTATGTGGCTGGTCCTTTTGCCAAGTGTACAGGGGGTGAGAAGACGCCACTGGCCCCCGTACCTCAGCATGATATGTGGCCCACGCGTGAGCACTTCACCAACCTCTCCCGGCACTGTAACGATCTCCGGACGGCTCCACCCTGCCTCTGTTGACCAGCCACTCGCTGACTCAGCTGCAGGATCAATTCTCATAACTGCAACCTCAATGCCAGGCGGTGGGTCCCCAACGCATACACCGACGTCCGAGGCTGTGCCGCGCTCGATGGAGCTGCCGCTCGCGGTGTGGTTTGAAAACGTGGGGGCCTCCAGCTGAATGGGGCGAAAGGTGATGGAGGAGCAAGCCTCCGTCATGCCGTACGCAGTCATGCAGCAGGCACCTGGGAACAGTAACTGCAGCCGCCTTTGCAGGTGTGCTGGCAGCTCCCCTCCGCCCAACAGCACTCGCTTTACAGATGTCAGCGCGCTGCTTGTGGCTCTGCGGGATGTGTGGCCTTGGGCAGGGTACTGGGTTGTAGCAAGTGCTGGTGCCAGTGTGGATTGTTGTGTAGAACCCACAGAAGAGCTGGCATCTGAATCTAACAGCTTTATTGTGCCCGCCTGCGACGCGGCACCTCGCCGCATTGCTTCAGTCAGGCTGACAACCATGGCGGGCACCGCAATGAAGGATGTGACGTTGTGCGCTTTGATGAGGTCCAAAGTTGAGGCGGCACTGAACACGGGCTGGAACACCTGAGCACAGTTGCAATGCTTGCCTCATGACCTCTCCTCCAGCACGACATCTTCCAGCAAGACGAAGTTCTCAGTCCTGTACGCCTCATACTGCAAGGCTATCTGCAAATTGGTATCTGAAGGCCTCATACTTGTGTCCCTCCTGCTGCCAGGACAGCCAACATGGATGACATCCCGCCGATGTGGTACAGAGGGGCGCAATGCAGGTACACATCCTCCCTCCTGTAGCCAACCACTATCAGCTTTGCAAGCGCCTGGTCACACACATTTGCTGCTGTCACACCGCACCGTGTTGCTTTACTACATTGTGGCACACTGAAACGAGGACAATGCCAACCTGAGCATGCTGCTCCTTTTCTTGGCGTTTTCATGTATTCATTGAGTTTGTATTGGCAAATCAGTGTGTTGTAAGCAACAGGCAACTGATGAATTGGCGCTACGCAACCAACCTGAGTGTGAAGAGCAGCATGACTCAGAACTGCACCCCTTGGGGCCCCTGCCGTGCCTGATGTAAAGCAGATCATGGCCGCACCATCCTTGGCTGTCTGGATGTCCAAAGGGCATTCCCCTGCCCCTTGCCGGATCAAGTCGCCCACATGGCAGCATGTGCCGTCTTCGGGCAAACCAGCCTCTGACGCGGCAGTCTGCATGGATGCACCAAGAATAATGCACTGTCGTCCATCTTCACGGGCCAAGCCTCCAAATTGCGCCACGACATCTTCATCCATGAAGAGGATTCGTGCTCCCACTGAGTGCACGGATGCTTGCGCTTCTGAAGAGCTCCACCTCAGGTTGATAGGCACAGCAATTCCACCAGCAGCAAGTACTGCCATGAATGCCTGTGCATGCAAGATATTGTGAGCATGAGCCAAGAGTCACCCTCTCTTGACATGTCCGGCAGCAGGACAGGGCGTTTTAAGCGCACCCGGGCGTTGGCTGACACAAGCAGTACCTCACCTCAAAGAAGAGATCAGTGTTGCAAGCCAGCAGGGCCACCCTGTCTCCTTTTTTGAGCCCATAATTGTCAGTCAATGCCCGTGATAACGTAGCAATTCTCCACTGCACCTCTTGTGCAGTTTTCTCTCTCCCTTGGCACACAGTGGCAATCTTGCTGGGACTTCTGCTTACCAAGGACGTCAGATAACAACAAACATGGGCCATTTATATTTAAAGTCGCCGTCTGCCACTATTTGTGACTGGAAACTGTATCGGTATGTACTAGCTGTGCAACTTTCAACGTCGGAGCTATGCGTGTGTCGATTCTACCTGTACTCGTGGGAGGATGAAATGAGTAAATAGGCAAGTAGAACGGGTCGGATGTGAGAAAGTCTGCACATCGGTTTCCTTCCGTTCCTCAGCGTGGTCGCCTTCGGCAGGTGCCCAAGACTGCCCGCAGCGTGCCAGAACGTGCTGCCCGCGAACCACAAAGTCGACTTACGAGATGACTGCGGATCTGAACTCTACCCTTCACGTTAGACGAATCTTTGCCACTGCGTCAGTTTAAACTCTCCTCCTCGTAAAATCTGGAAAGAGTACCCTAGACAAGCACAAGGTGTAGAGGTGGACCATGTTAGGCTCCACGCCTGCTGCGTTGAGGAGCGCTGGACACGCTGGACCAAATCCTCTGCAAAGTACGTGGAAGCTTACTTTTCTGCTCGTTGGTATTTGAACGGTTTAGTGGTGCACTTTCAACGTGCATGAGCCCGCCGCCCTGAATCCGACATCTGATTTTGCGGACCTGCGAGGCTTGACCATAAGTGGGCACGCTCTAATGAAGATGACAAGAGGGCTAACTGTGATTCCTGCTGTGCTGTGCAGGCCACGAACCTGCATATTTTCCGCAAGGTCGCATATTCCCCACCCAGAGGTCCTCCAGGACTGTTCAGGCAGTTATCACTGAGCGCAGCTGGAGCCCGCCCAGCACCTCTGGACGCGTGAACAATCTGAATGGTAACATTGCTTGGAAGGAACAGCTGATCAGTCGTGACGAGGAGAGGCAAGGTAGGCTGTGGGTTGACTTCTGGGCCTTGAAGTCTCTCTATACCTGCAGCTGCATACATAGCTGGGGAACAGGCACGCCGCGTTTTTGAACCTAACATCGTCTTGTACCCTGACCAGGAAGTGGAACATCCTTGCATTCAGATGACTGGCTTCCTTCGCTGGGCTGGCGACCAGCTCCTCACCACTTGGAGTCTGCAAATTTGTGGGCTACTATCCAACAGGAAGCCAAGGATGATGCTGTGCGTTCCTGCACTATTATAGCCTCTAAGAGTGCTACTCACAGTGTGAGGACACACGCATCGTTGTGTGCTTAGGCAGCTCGGCTGTGTCTGACAGCTTCGCTGTTGCAACAGGCAGATGAGCCGGTGCTGGCAAGCTTTTTGCATCAGAACATTATTTCTCATTCCTCTCTTGGCAAGGCCATGGCGGTGCTGCTGGCTAACAAGCTCTCAAGCCGGACACTTCTGGGCACACAACTGATGCAGCTCATCTCAGAGGCATATCGGGACGATCCGGTGCGTTCAACCAGCATTATCTATGAACTCTCACCAATTATCAGTGCCTTGCTTCGCGTTCCTTGAGCACTTAGGCAGAGCAAGGATGAAGATGGCCTTGTAGTGACGTTAGCCTCTTGTTGCAGACAATCTTGGAGGCGTGCGAGGCAGATCTGCATGCAGTTGTGGATCGGGATCCTGCATGTGAGAAGTTTTCCCAGTGCATGTTGTACTTCAAGGGGTTCCAGGCAATCCAGTGCCACCGTTTGAATCACTGGCTCTGGAAGAACAACAGAAGGGTGCGCTTGACGTCGCTCCTCTCAGATGTCTTTACGTGGGACACATGAGGACGCACTGAGAAATCACGCAGGTTTCTTTCTTCGAGCTTGTCTCTGACATGCATTGTGGGGGTCGCAGGAGCTCGCAGTGCTACTCCAGAGCAGAGTGTCAGAGGTGCTGCATGTTGACATCCACCCAGCAGCACATATTGGGCGTGGCATCCTCATGGATCACGCCACAGGCATTGTGATTGGTGAGACAGCTGTTGTCGGGGACAACTGCTCCCTTCTGCACCAGGTCACTCTGGGTGGATCAGGCACTGGAAAGGGTGTACGCCATCCCCACATTGGTGAGCACCTAGAGCTACCACCCACCATGCACTGCATGTCTGCCTCTTGTCGCTGATGACACTCGCTAACGACGAGCAACAGTTGCTGAGCCAAGCGTTATGTAGGGCATGGAGTGCTACTTGGAGCAGGAGTGTCTGTGTTGGGCCCCATAGAGATTGGGCCTGGCAGCAAAGTGGGCGCTGGAAGTGTGGTTGTTACAGACCTGCCCTGCCATTGCGTGGCAGTGGGTGTGCCAGCACGCATTATCAGGCAGGCCTGCGCCGAGGAGCCTTGCGTGAACATGAACATGGTCGCGGACTTTGTCCTAGACTACACCATTTAATTGAACGCCAAACACCATCAGCTAATAGCCCCTTGTAAAGGTGAAATGTTATTGGTGATGTAAAGCACTATGGCATCCATGGACTTCAAGTTTGGCCAGTGACTGTCATCACTGATGACTCATCAGATAGCTGTTGGGCCCTGCAGCTCGTTTGCACTTCTAGTCCTGCGGGGGACATGCTAGCTGCAGGATTCCAAAGCCCAAGATGCCGTGCAGAGCTCCGGCAGCAGGTTGCCGGGGCCATGGCACCAGTGGGCCCGGTTGACCCGGGCCCATGGTGGGAACATTTTACTGTGCCACGTGGTGGTGCTGGCCGTGGAGCTTGAAGATACTTATAGATTGTGCAAGCTCTGTAGACTCTGCAGCCGGTGGGTGCCTGCGTTCTGCATGCGGGCATACATGCCGAACCTTGTCCTTTATCTCTTGATCTTATGCCGAAGATCTACCGACTTTAAACTTTAGGCACATCTGTACAATTGCGATTCTGGGCGTGTTCGTATAGTGTTTGATCTTTTAACACACGTAGGTTCACCTCCTGGGATTTCTCCTTTCACTACCAGCATCACGCAAGCGAAAAGCAGCGAAACGGCAAGATCTAGATCTAGAGTTGCACCACCATCTCAGTCAGTCAGTCAGTCGATTACACCTTTTCCAGCCACCTAGGGCTGATCAGATGTTCTACTGCACACTGTCCATCTACTGCATCTCCTCTCTTCTTTGGTCCCTCCACAGAGGGACATGTCTGTTTGATCTTACGTCATCCTGACAGCTGAACACGTGGCACTCTCATCTCGGACTTGAGCCATTCGATCATGTTCGATTCGATACTTTGTTGGTGCTGTTCCCCAGCTTTGCAATTTTTTTCTGATGAGCCGAACGTGAGTCATTGGTCGCATGGAAATAGCCATTAGAGGCCCAGCCTCCCTTCCTTCTTGTTCTCACTATGTGCCACCCACGAGTGTGCCGCACGCTCTGCATACTCACAATTTCAGTGCCTCCTTGCATTTAGCAAAGGAAGGTTACAGAAGCTCATCAATAATCGCTCGTGCAGTCAGACTGCAGAAAAGTTCCTCTGGAGCAGTGCGAAGCCGGCAAGCGCGGAAAGTGATCTGCAAGAGCGTTGATAATGGCACAGGTTGGTGTCTGCCACGACTTGATTACTTCTTGGTTAAGAGAGCTTGTACTAAACGGTGCTATGGTACAGTACCATGTGCTCTTAATTATGGAATTATCTCTCTTTCCTGTTCAGCGGTGGCTCAAATTCCTTCGTACACGCACTTGAAGTGTTTACTGCACCTGCAGATTTATATGTTGCCTAATTCGTTGATTGGCTTGCCACAGGAAGTCTTGAAGTACGGGAAGAGGTCCAAAACCTTGTTATCATTGGCAGTGGCCCAGCAGGCTACACTGCTGCAATCTATGCTGCAAGAGCCAACATGAGGCCCCTCGTTTTTGAGGGATACCAGATGGGTGGTGTGCGTGGAGGTCAGCTTATGACCACCACAGAGGTGGAAAACTTCCCAGGCTTTCCAGAAGGCATTACTGGCCCAGATCTTATGGACAAAATGCGGCAGCAGGTTGTCACCTCTGCCTGATTGGTGGTCACCCTTGCCATGCTCAAAGTAGAACTGGCTTGTTGTAATTCTTGACGACAAGGCCTGGTTGGTCAACACCATTGAATCACTGCTGCAGGCAGAGAGGTGGGGATCAGAACTCCTCACTGAGGATGTTGAGTTTGTAGATCTCCAGTCCCGGCCCTTCTTGATACGGAGCACTGATACAGAGGCAAGTTGCTTTCCATTGCAATCAGCGCATATTTGGTCTTATGTCACGAGTTCTAGTACAGCAACACACATGTGCGTCGACAGGTCCGAGCTCACAGCATCATCGTCGCAACGGGTGCCACAGCCAAGCGATTGGGGATTCCGAGCGAGGAGGAGTTTTGGAACAATGGCATCTCAGCTTGTGCAGTCTGTGATGGTGCATCTAGCAACTTCAGGCAGCAGGAACTGGCAGTTGTTGGTGGCGGCGACACTGCTGCTGAGGAAGCTCTGTACCTCACAAAATATGGGAAAAAGGTGGGCACACTGCCTGTTGTCTTTGAGGTTACACCTCCCATTGGGGCTGCAATAGCCAGACGGTTGTTTTGGCAGAGCACATTGCGTCTTAAATGCAGCCAGGTTTGTGTGCAAGAAGATAGCCCTTTGTTGGTCCCCTATATTCAGTCTGAGAGTTTCCCGTTTGTATTTGCTCTAGGTGCATCTGTTGGTGAGGAGTGGAAAGATGCGGGCGAGTGCAGCTATGCAGGATAGGGTGCTGGGCCATGAGAAGGTGGAGGTGCACTACAACACAGCTGTGAGTGATGCCTACGGGGACAAGAAAGGCATGAAGGGCTTGCTCCTGAAGGACACAAACACAGGTGAGGTGCTGCTGAATTGCTGGAGTGGTGACTGCTGTCATGATTCTGCACCTGTGATGGCTCACACTTGACCCACAGCGCAGAGTCTATACATGTACATGGATCTTTGACACGCTGGTAATGATGCCACAGGTGAGGAGCGGAAACTGGAAGTACGCGGCCTGTTTTATGGCATTGGTCACCAGCCCAACAGCCACCTTGTTGAGGGCCAGGTGGAGCTGGATGACAAGGGCTATGTCAAGGTGAGGTGGCATCCTGGTGCGGAAGTACAGAACCCCTGCTGAAGAGCAGGCATTCTGTGCAGTCCTGATGTGTTTTCCTGGAAACCTCCACCAACCTGGTACATTTACAGTGATTTCTCTGTGTTCAGGTGCAGCACGGGGTGAGCACAAATGTGGAGGGTGTCTTTGCTGCTGGTGACATCCACGATGTTGAGTGGCGGCAGGCCATCACGGCAGCAGGGGCCGGCTGCATGGCTGCCCTGTCAGCTGAACGCTATCTTGCGGCCAGCGGTCTCCTCATCGAGTACCACCAACAGGAGGTATGTTGCCTAAACTCTCTGAAGCATCAGCCCGTTCGTACACTGTATTTGGCATGCTGCTGATGCCCTGAGATAAAGCATAGGGTGTTTCAATTCCCCCACGCATCTGGATGCACTGTGCAGAAGCAAGAAGCGGTGAGCGAGCAGCAACACACCAATGGGAAGACCGCTGGGCTTCCACTGGGGTTCGATCCAACTGCGGACAAGCACAGAGGGGAGCAGGCACTGCGCAAGCTCTACCATGAGAGCGACCGGCCCTTGGTGGTCCTATACACATCACCCACATGCGGGCCCTGCAGGACGCTCAAGCCTATCCTCAACAAGGTTGCTGATGAGTTCACTGGAAAGGTAAGATTACATTCGTCTCCCGTGGGAATGTAAGGATGAGCATCTACCTAATGGTGTATGAAGAAGCATGCTAGGTGTTGAGAGGGGCAGTGTGGATCTGAAAAGGGAGTTTGTGTTCTTGCAGCTTCATTTTGTGGAAATTGACGTTGAGGAGGACCCACAGATTGCTCAGGCCGGTGGCATTACGGGTACTCCAACTGTGCAACTCTTCAAGAAGAAGGAAAGGCTGCATCACTTGCCAGGTGTGAAGATGAAGAGGGAGTACAGGCAATTAATAGAAGCAGCATTGAATTGAACTGCAATATCTAGCTAGCCATACCTTCTCAGGGATTCTTTCATCTTGCTGGCTCCGCTTCATGGATCAGCTTTGAATGCTTATTGTTTTACAGATGACCAGAACGATGGTCCTGACAATGCTGAATCTTGCACTTATTATTTGAGTGCGTATTGCATTAAAGGTTGGCTTAACGAGCCAAGAGAGAAACCTTCACCCGCAGCAGTGGATGTTGCACGATGTAGTTTTGGTGTTGGATTGATACAGTTCTGTAGTCTTCTTTACTTTTTGTTTGTGTGCAGTATCACGATACAGTCACTCAGATAGGGTGCCCAGGCATGCCCATGTGGGAGAAGTGCGGTAGGTCCAAGGAATGAATATAAAAAATCGACTCCTGTACCCCTCGCGTGCATGCGTTGCGCAAGGCACAAGGCATGGCAAACCATGGTAGGTCACAGTTGGTGGCCATGGATTCACTTTGTGGCTCAGGTGTATAATGCACCTTGCGTTGTGATTGATGGACCCAAACCGGGCTTCCTGTCTGAATGCAGCACCCCTCCATGATGGTTCCCAGTACCAAACAGTGATTGCCAGTGCGCTGAAGTACTTCAAGCTTTGAAGTGCTCAATGGCTCCTGCAGGAGTACCAGTCAGCTGCAGCTGACTGATGCAGTATGGGAATGTCAGGATGTCTTGCAAGGCATATGCATGCATGTCAATGATTCTCAAAACTCCCTTGAAGGCCACATGGCAAAGGGCCCTGCTGGGGTCTTGCCTCGCCCAGCGCTGGGCAGCCGGCTGCACCTCAGGTTGGCATTATGCGCGCGACATCAATGGCATGCGCGCAGAACGTTGGGGAATCATGATGTCGGCCAATTGCGACGGATTGTGACCGGCACATGCCAAGGTTGTCGCCATGGATATGCCTTCAGCCGCAGATGTCCAACTGGAACTGCGGCGGTACTGCTGCTGAGCAGTTCAGCTGAACTGTTCTCAGTCAGTCACCCACACCTTCTCCAGCCGATCACATGTCTAACTCTGGGTCAGAGTGAGCACCCAGCATTACATCCATCTCAATCACAGAGAAACTTGCAAGACATTCACCGTATAGTGCTGAAAGAACTCTTCTGGAGGTCTGCTTCTACAATTGGGCCTCCAGATTAGTATCGCATTAGTCAGCTCTGGCCAGACAGACTTGTCTTCCTGGGACTGAACCTTTCCCATTGTAAAAGCTGCATATCATTCTAACTTTTGGGGCCTTTGAATGGCACAGCAAAGTAAAGCGTCCATCACGATAGGCCCTTATGTGCATTGATTAACGTGTAATTGTCTTGGAGGAGCTAGTGTCTGTGCAGTATGGACATCTATGACGAGATTTTCGAGGATGGCGGGGATGCTCTGCCCAGCGAATTTGAGAGCATGACGGCAGATGATATTCTTAGAAGAACCAGGCTCCTGGACAATGAAATACGCGTGCTGAAGGATGAATCCACACGACTGAGCTTGGAGCAGAGTGGCTTAAAAGAAAAGGTGCCGTGGACTATATATGTCCTGCGTCCCTAGACGCAATTGAGGCGGCTCTGATCAGTTTGCATATCAGTAAAGTGTTGCCAGCCATACTGAAAGTGCCTCAGTCCTCCTGATGGACTCTCCTCTGTAAATGCCGCCGTTTAAAATGCTGAGGACAGTGTGTACCAAGTTTGGGCATGTGCTTACGTGCAAGTTGTCTGTGGCCAGTACGATTAGCTAGAGCAAGGTCTTCCAAACAACCTCTGATGATGGCTTTCCTTTCCAACCGCAGATCAAGGAGAACAAGGACAAGATAAAGCTGAATAATCAGCTCCCCTACCTGGTTGGAAACGTGGTGGAAGTTCTTGAGATGCAGCCAGAGGAGGACGAGGAGGAGGATGGGGCCAACGTTGATCTGGACTCACAGCGACGTGGCAAGTGTGTTGTGTTGAAGACTTCCACGCGGCAGACTATTTTCCTCCCAGTCGTAGGGCTTGTAGATGCAGACACCCTGAAGCCTGCAGACCTTGTGGGTGTCAACAAGGTGCTGTTGCATTACCCATACTACTCTTCCGGTGTTAGGCTTTCCCTGTTCATACTGGTCTCCTATATTGATGTATTATGTGATCTCGAGCAGAATTCTTAGTCACCTGCCATCACAGCACTCTAGCATGAATGCAGGACTCATACCTAATCTTGGACACACTGCCAGCCGAGTACGACTCGCGCGTGAAGGCCATGGAGGTGGATGAGAAGCCCACAGAGGACTACAGTGACATTGGCGGCCTTGACAAGCAGATACAGGAGCTTGTAGAGGCCATTGTGTTGCCAGTCACACACAAGGTACTGTTTACCGAGTTCCTGCATGTCATGCGCTTGCTTTTCCTGGGAGTACTTTGGGGAACTCTGACCGCCCAAATCCTGAATTATTGTTTCTGTGCGGTGAAGGATCGCTTTAAAGCACTTGGCATCCGACCACCCAAGGGCGTTTTGTTGTATGGTCCACCGGGTACGGGGAAAACTTTGTTGGCCCGGGCCTGTGCAGCCCAGACTAATGCCACGTTCCTGAAGCTCGCTGGCCCCCAGCTTGTGCAGGTCATCCTCCACTCCTACCTTCTTTTGGGCTGTTACTCTTGCTTTGGCCTTCACCACATGCCCTCTCGCAGCTGACCTACCAAGACCTGACGATTATCATCCGCCCTATGGGGTAACACACCGGAGCAGGGTGGCCAAGACCCGTTCACAACGCAGCAAGGGCACTTGGGCACTCAATGCAGTCTTGAACAAGAGATATGTACCAGTGCCTGACCCAAACCTGTTCACTGGGTGGATTGTCTTACTACTGTTGCTTACTCTATCTGTGGAACTCGGCCTTTGATAAGGGCAAATGCCCAAAGCCCGAGGTAGTCAAAATACTGGGTCTAATCAAAGAAGGTTTTCAAGTTCTGGCACACTGATCAGCTGTGGCCGCGCAGATGTTCATCGGTGATGGTGCCAAGCTGGTGCGCGACGCGTTTGCGCTGGCCAAGGAGAAGTCCCCCTGCATAATCTTCATCGACGAAATTGACGCCATCGGCACCAAGCGCTTTGACAGCGAGGTCAGCGGCGACCGCGAGGTGCAGCGCACCATGCTTGAGCTGCTCAACCAGCTCGATGGCTTCTCCTCAGACGACAACATCAAGGTGCCTTTCGCCATGAGCCCTGCCACCTCCCCTGGACTTTAGCCCCGATTCTCAGCTCTGGTCCATCTGTGTTATTTTACAGTGAAGGAGATGTTACTTAGAAGATGCGATTGCGCACTTGACTGCATGCTTCAATGGATAGTGAGCATAGTAACATGGAATTCTTGGCGTGACGAGGACTGAAAGCCCCGAGGGGATGGCAGCTAAATGACTAGCTGAAGGGTGGGAGTGCCTGCAGGTGATAGCAGCCACGAACAGGGCGGACATCCTGGATCCAGCGCTGATGCGGTCGGGGCGGCTGGACCGTAAGATCGAGTTCCCGCACCCATCAGAGGACGCGCGCGCCAAGATCCTGCAGATCCACTCGCGCAAGATGAATGTGTCGCCGGACGTCAACTTTGAGGAGCTGGCGCGCTCCACCGACGATTTCAATGCTGCGCAGCTTAAGGCTGTCTGCGTGGAGGCCGGCATGCTCGCCCTTCGGAGAGATGCCACTGAGGTGTGCGTCCCCTGGCAGCATGGTCTGAAAGCGTCCTCACTGAGTCTTGTTCCAGAGAACCACACCTGCGACCGGCAGGATTGGGCAGCGGCATCTCTGCTACTATCTCTGCATGCAAACGTCCCTGTCTCCTGGAACCAAGTGCACTGCTATTTGAAGTCCTGCAGTCTCTTTCGGGTCTCATGCCTGCAGATGTTCCAGCACAGTCATGTTTGGCTACGGTACTCGAGGCACTCAGGATGGTGCTACTTGCAGGTAAACCATGAGGACTTCAATGAAGGTATCATCCAGGTGCAAGCCAAGAAGAAGGCCAACTTGTCGTACTACGCCTGATCAAGTGCATTGGCCAGCTTTGCTGAGCCTGCCCTGAGGTGCATTGCTGAATGTGCGAAGGGAGCTTTGGGTTGATTTCCAATGAAAGTATGTCCAGAAACATGGTGTATGTTGTCATGGCCTGCGTGCACACTTTCTGGTCCTTCAAAGACAGATGACTTGTGTGCAGTTGCCTGACTTTGCCTGCATGCCTCATGAGGTTGGAACCAATCAGTTGATGGGTGGATGAATTCGCATACTGATGTGCATAAATCAGGCGAGTTACTCTGTTAAGACTGGAGATACAAGCAGTGCCTGTTGAGGTGCTTCATGCAGACCGAGAGCTGAATTCTGTGTGCCACTCAATAGTAGAGCTTGAGGGAAGGCGTTTAGCTTGCACAGCAATCACATTGCCTGCCATTGTCGCAGATATGTGGTATTGCTAAACGCAGGTCTGCCCTTCGACACATGGAACATGCACACATGAGCAAAGCGCCTGTGTTGTCTCAACTATCCCGTATACACGTTCTATATATATAGCGGGCACACATCATCGATCGTGCTTCAGTGAAGCAGCTTCACCAGGTAGAACATTGAAGACTGATTTTCTTTGGCAACATTGATATTGACAGGAGTATATTCTGTTATCTAAGCCAATCCGAGAACGGCTGACATTGTCAAGGCCGTCCTCCGACGTCTAGGACAGGTCAAGGCATCCGACTGTGTCTAGACAAACCAACGTCCGGGGGCTGCATGCATGCGCATTGGTTGCAAAATGGCTTCGAATATTATTAATAACTCGTCTTCCAGTCCGCTCATGGATGCACCCGCCGCTACAGGGGCTTTGGAGCCCATCCGCCCCGCCAAAGGTCTCGACAAGGCGGCTCATCCGCCCCATTGAAGTTTCTACCAAGGCAGCACGGCTGGAAGGCTGCTACAGGAGCACGGTAGGCCCGCTTTGCCCTGTCCACGATTTCCTACCAACGCGCCGCACGGCCACTCCACGAGCATGCCTGGGACAGTCGCCGGCTGGCCGGTGCGCCCGCTACAGGGGCGCCAAGGCCTCACACCGCGCCTGTGCTGCCTGCCGCTCAGGCCGGCCGGTGCGGTCGCTACAGGAGTGCCGCACCAGCGCTGCTGCCGGCGGGCAGCCGTGGTGGCGTGCGCGTGGGTGGAAACTGGGAGGGCATGTGTGTATCTGCGTGTTCCGAGGAGGTGAGCTGCGTGCCGCACATGCGGCGTGCAGCGGGTTGCACGCGTCTGGGGTTTTTGCTGCTTCCCATCTTCCAATTCGCGTGTATCTGCGTGTCGAGGTGTTTCCAGCGGGCAGACGTGGTGGAGTGCGCTACAGGGGCACCTTCCGAGGCCTGCTACAGGAGGCCTGGTCTGCCTGCCGCTCAGGCCGGCCGGCCTACAGGAGCGGGTGGTGGGTGGAAACCGGGAGGGCATGCGTGAGTGGAAAGCGGGAGAGCATGTACCTGTGGGTCCTGCTACGGGGGATCCGTACTCCTGTAGCAGCCGGACTGCAGGTGCCGCCTGCCTTCCCGTCTCCCAATTCCCTTCGAATTTACCAGGGCCCTGCATCTCAGTACTTCTGTTGCGGCTGCAACCCACCTCTGAAGCGGTTTCGACGCTGACAGCGCCTCTGCAGATTGCTGGCTGATGTGCCGCCGGCAAGTCTCCCTGGAGCAGGGCTGCATGCAGGGTCGGCTGCCGCAGTGCGCCTCGCGAGGCGCCGAGCGGTCGAGATGCTCCGCCGGGGCTGCGCGCTGCCAGACGCACTGCAACCATAGGTGGGTGGAAAGCGGGAGGGCATGCGTGAGTGGAAAGCGTCTGCAATGCGTCTGGCAGCGCGCAGCCCCAGCGGAGCATCTCGACAGCTCGGCGCCTCGCGAGGCGCACTGCGGCAGCCGAAGCTGCATGCAGCCCTGCTCCAGGGAGACTTGCCGGCGGCACATCAGCCAGCAATCTGCAGAGGCGCTGTCAGCGTCGAAACCGCTTCCGAGGTGGGTTGCAGCCGCAACACAAGTTCACTGAGATGCAGGGCCCTGGTAAATTCGAAGGGAATTGGGAGACGGGAAGGCAGGCGGCACCTGCATTCCGGCTGCTACAGGAGTACGGATCCCCCGTAGCAGGACCCACAGGTACATGCTCTCCCGCTTTCCACTCACGCATGCCCTCCCGCTTTCCACCCACATGATGTCAACAGCACCTCTGCAAGTTGCCGCATGATATCCCGACGGCAAGCCCCCCTGGAGCAGGGATGCATGCAACGTCGGCTGTGCTTCATGTGGCGCCGCAAGTGGCCCGAGCTGCAGGGATGCTCTGCCGGTACTGAAGTAGTAGTGAAGTACACCCAACATCAATATTCTAATGCTGCTCTTGCATGAGAGAGCCTCCAACGAACTTTTTCCTAACCAATTTGCTACGCCACTAGTTCTTCGAAGAATTCTCAGGCGCTGTCAAGCACATGAAGGTATGCGCCACTGCAGGTGGGCCAGGCAGGTTGCGCCGCGCGGCGTTGCTGCGGCGGCTGCGCTGTCTGGAGCTGTCCTACTGCGACAGCCTGTCGGATGCGCCTGTCTGTGAGCTGAAGTGCCTGAGCCACTTCACCGAGCTCAGCCTGGCCGGCTGCGCCAGCCGCTGGCGCAGCCGGCGCTGAGCGTCACCGACATTGCTGTGACGGCTCTGGTCCGCTTCATGCCCGCCTGGTCAGGCTGGACCTCAGTGCTTGCCATCTGCATGTGGGACATCAGCCTGTATGCCATCGATGTCGTTACCCTCCCAGAGCAGCAGATGCTGCCCTCACATATACAGGAACATGTCGTGCTCTGTGTGGGTAATAGAGTATGCAGCAGCTGCCTGATCACGACTGGAACAGTTAGAAAGGCTGAATATTTACAAACCGAGCACATGCTTGACCTTGCATCTCTGTCTTTCATGCTGGTTGTCAGAGTGGAGGTTCAGAGCGTCTGAAAGCAAGTTTCAAAGACAATTTTGACAGGGGAACGTTCCACACTCTTTAATATTACCTCTTGCAGGCATGCTGGGCAGTGGCTTTGCCTCTGGCACTTGAGCTAGTGCATGGCACACATGAAGTGGTGACACGCCAGGAAGGTAGATGCATGACTGTGCAACACTGGAATAGCCGGAGTGCTTAACGCTAGGCTACATGCAGGTGCTATGCTTGCACAGCTGCCAGAGAGTGTCTGATGTGGGCATCGAGGGACTGTGCGCCTACATTTATTACAAAGGTTTTGACAGGGTGGCTCACGGATGCACCCGCAGCTACAGGGGCTCTCCAGTCCATTCGCCCCACCGAAGTTTCTGCCCAAGGCGGCACGGCTGCCACAGGAGCACGGTAGTCGCCCCGCCCCGTCCAGGGTTACCTACCAATGTGCTCAAGTCGCACGGCTGCTCTAGGAGCACGCCCGGGGCAGGTGCCAGCAAAGAAAAGCCAAACTTGGGAAAAGAAACGCGCTCCACATACTAGGCCTGCTGAGGCCACTTCCCTGTCACTACCACCAGCTCCCCCTGCCGCTCCACCGCCTGCATGTACACAGAACTTTCAGCGGCTGCTCAGCATGTCTCAGCTGAATGCGCATGTGCAGACCAATAATATCTTGTCACAATGCTATTTGAGCTACAGGCTGACCATGGCCAGGTCACTGATGGGATGCTCTCATGTTGGCACGAAATTCTCTCCAGGCCCAAAAACTCACATGTCCCTGACGGTGTACACGCAGCATCTCAGGAAGTACCTGCTTGGACCATGGCAGCCTACACCTGAAGGGACATTGTCCTGTAATGTACTGATGGTGGAGGGCTGACTTACCTGGGCATCATCTGCCGTGCTGCATCCAGGAAGATCTGGAAGTCCTCGTCGGGCATCCAGCTGGTGCTGCTGACTATGAGGGCAGGCTGGTGTGCTCGCAAGCGCACCCTGCCAGCTGCAACCCACAGCCGCTCCGTGCACACGGTTAAGCTGTGCTCCTGCCCGTCCTCACGCCCCTCCATCGCTCCGACACCGAGTGCAAGTCCATCTGTGCAGAGCTCGTGCAGGTTTGCAATGTGTGACACCATGTCACCATGACCTTTATGCCTTCGACTTCAGACCAGGCAGGCCCAGGCCTCAGTACAAGCCATACCACACATTGCATTTGTCGGTGTTCTGAATATCGAAGGACCACCTGGTCCACTAAGTTATTCAAGTCGTCATGGGAAGCCGCACTGGCTCTGTGGCTGACTGGCAATGATATAACGCTGGGGGCCGCAGCTGCAGGCGCACAGCATCAACGGATCAGTAGCCTTCCAAGGGAATGACGCGCCAACGATCAGGTTGTGTACTGCTGCAGGGCATCACGGGTGCCCAGTTGATGATGACAGAGACAGCCATGTTCGCTCACCTGCTGCTTTATGGGAGTTGGTCTATAGTGTGATGGGGGCCGGTCATAGACACGGTGGCCTGGATATGCCAGCCCCGTTGCAGCTCAGTGCGCATGGCCGCACTCACACACAGGTGCTCTCGGCGGAATCGACCCCAGATGCGCTCATACAGCTTGGCCAGTGCCACATGGCGTAGTGTGACACTTGTAGTAGAGCTCGAGAGAAGGCGCTAAGCTTTTATAAACTGCCTGCCGCACAGGCCGGCCGGTGCGGCCGCTTCAAGAGCACCACCCTCACAGCCAGCAACATGTACCGAACGGACCGGATTTCCGGTTGGAACGGCGCTGAGCTATATGGGAACCAAGCCCTCACACACCTCAGCTGCGCTGCCTGCCGCTAAGGCCGGCTGGTGCGGTCGTTACAGGAGCACCGCAGCCGTGGTGGCGGCCGCTAGAGGGGCACCATCCGGTGCCTGCTACAAGAGACCTGCGCTGCCTGCCGCTCAGGCCGGCCGGTGCGGTCGCTACAGGAGCATCAGCGGGCCGCCGTGGTGGCGGGCGCTACAGGGGCACCGTCCGATGCCCGCTACAGGAGGCCTGCTAAAGGGGGATGCCTGCCCCTGTAGCAGCCAGACCGCAGTGCCACCTGCGCCTAGCATTTCTCCTTCAAATCACTTCGAATCTACCCTGCATCTCAATGAATGTGTGTTGCAGCTGCAACCAACCTCGATGACAGCGCCTCAGCGAATTGCCCGCTGATGTGCCACCGGCAAGCCCCCCTGGAGCAGGGCTGCATGCAGCAGCGGCTGCGCCTCGCGAGGCGCCGCAATTAGCCCGGGCTATCGGGATGCTCCGCCAATGGTGCGCGCTGCCAGACGCAGTGCAACGATCGGCAAATGTCTATGGTGCTGCCCGGTTTCTTGCGAGCTGCCTGCTAAGTTGCTGAGTTCGGCCTCAGCCCTCTCATCACTAGCCGCCAATCCCAGCAGCTCTAAGTGCTGCTGCGGTTCATGCAAGGCAGAATCCAGCCACTGGCTGGCTGGTCCTCTGCTACTGCGGCTCTCCCGAGCCGAGGCATATGCGGCGGCCGGGCTCGCCGTGCAGGCCGATCTGTGGGACTGCAGCCACTGCTTGCGAATATCAGCGCCTAGATTTGGCAGCACAAAGTCACTGTGCGAGTGCCCGCTGCCTGCTCCTAAGGCCAGAGCAGGCTGTCCTGATCGCAGGATCATGGCGCATTGGCCGCTGCCCCACCGCCGCTACCCTCTGCGGCCACGCTGCTCTTCCTGCATTGCACCGCACTGCACTGCTCCTTGGCTGCGGCTGCTGGGCTGCCATGTGGCTGTGCTTCTAGCGGCGGTGGCGGTATGTGCCGGCAAGGCATGCACGGCTGGAGCTTTTGATGAGTGGTGCTCATTGCCACAGCCATGCCTTTCGCTCCAGCTGGTGTGAGCCGCTGGAGAGCGCGCGAAGGCCGGCGCCGCATGCAGCTCACAGCCCCTTTCTCTGTGCTGGCGCCCGCCTGGGCTGCACTGCTGGCCCGCCTCCTCGGTGCCTGCCTGCTCACGCACGCAAGCGGCTGCGCCTTCAGGCACACAGAGACGCCCTGTCAGTTGAGAGAAAGCCATCCACAGCAAGTGCAGCTGGAGTGCTGTGCCTGGTCCCTGGCTGAGCCATCTTGTTTCCTCAGCTCGCTTGACACCAGGAAGGGGACGCCAGACAGCGATCAGGTATCATCACACCTGGTTTTGAAAGGCAAGGCGAGTGCTTAGGATGGGCCCCAGACTCGCACCATCAGCAGGATCTCTCCGAGCAAGGTGTGCTGGCTCGATCTAGTCTGGCGCTGGGGCTTCACCACAAGTGCAAACAGCCTGACGCCACTCCCACACGACTGACCTGCATACATTCTCCGAAACATCTGCCCAGTGGCTGTGCACACAGTGCCACGAACAAGACGATCTGGGGTGTTCGGTGGCAGGTCGCGCTGCCGATGCCTTACGAACAGGCCCTCTAAGGAGACATAGAATAGCTGCGACGTTACAGAATGATCCGATGATGTCACCTGCGGGGTTCGAGGCCCAGGCAGGGGTGCGCTTGCGGCATTTCACACGGGACCCAGCACACATCTTCGTTCCATGAACTGCAGCGCCCAGGGCAGAGCCAAAATCTGGCGCGGCCAAGGCGCGGATCCTGGAAACAAACATGATTAAAACGTTTCACATGCGTCGCACGACGATGGTTGTGCGCAAAAAAGGGACTTGCAAGGGAGCGGTGCGGTGTTGGAGCACTTGGTCGAAATCGAGAATCTGGCCAGATGGCATTCAGGCCGGCCGCGCGCCTGCGG